>VZTY01025059.1:0-175210 GCA_013400935.1 Turnix velox | reverse complement strand
AGACAAGAATGAAAATAGCAGAGCAATCTGCTGAGAAGCTGCTGAGAAGGATTCAGAGGCTTGAAAACTGAAACAGTGACAACATAAAGAGAGCCATCAATGATAGA
Source organism: Turnix velox (assembly GCA_013400935.1). NCBI lineage: Eukaryota > Metazoa > Chordata > Aves > Charadriiformes > Turnicidae > Turnix > Turnix velox. Next base: position 175,103 of record VZTY01025059.1, on the reverse strand, counting down.
ACACAACACCAATCTGGAATGCTGGTTGCAGAAGAGTGAAGCAATTAAAACGAAACCGGTGCTACAAAACATATCAAAGATGGTTGTGGACATTGAATTACATGATCAGTTAAGCTTCTTCCTTTTTTTTTATTTGCACTTCTGTATGTTCACTTGAGCCATTAGGGTTTGTTTAAAGAATAAAATACATACATTTGTCTAACAGTGCGAACTTGAGACTTTTTTCTCTTTTTTTTAATTGAGGAAAATTTCTACAAGTAATTCCAATCTACCCCATGAGATTAAACAACTGAGCTGTATTGGTTTGATCCAGTAGAGGGCAATGATTCCCATACACAATAGCTATTTCAGTAGACCATGAATAAACATCCTTAAAGTTATAGTGAGAATAATCACACCATCCCCCTTTTAACCTTTTAGACGTTAGGTTAATTATGCAGAACTCCAGTTCATACATGCTATCCCAAGGGAACACATTACTGTACATTTTTTGTATTTGATATACAGCTGCAGTATTAGTCAGGCATGATTTACATATATGATGTGATAATTAGGCCAAGGAGCCAGGACAAATGCTTATACTGTGGATAACTGGTTTAGCTTGAATAAGATAAGCTTGAAGATATTAGATGAATGCAATTTTTATGATTGAAAACATGATGAATATTACATATTGCTGGAAATGTTACCTCAGAGCTGCCCCAGTGGCGGCCTTGAATATCTAGTTCCCCCCATTGAAGATTTATTCTGTTTCTATGTATAATTATCCATTATATATATATCATATCATATCACATATATTTTATGTATAATAATATATAATTATTGCTTAGCATTTATTTAGCATGGTCTGTCTTTTAAGGAATTCACCATCTAAATTAGCCACAGACAGGTGAGTATTAGCTAGAAACTATTTGAAGGAATGCAGACAGAAAGGATTTTTCTAGATAGGTCAGAAACTGTATTACGGAAACATCTCCTTTAATATCACAAAAACATTCACTCATATTCTTTCATATTTAGCTTTTTCTATTCTCTCTGTTGATGCTGGCTAATATGCTGCCTGACCTTATTATTTTTAAGGCAATAAATAAAACATCTCGTTATTTCAAGGTACATTTTACAATTAAACTCATTTTCCTCTAACACAGCATCTTTTTCTCTTTCTTTTCTGTGTTAAATCCAGTATACATTACAAGCTTGCCAGAGTAGATTCTTGCCAGTTACTAATCAGTACGTAACAAAACAGCATTCTTTATCATAGCTTGAAATGAGTAATTTGGTCAGTAATGTAATTTATATTTCTTGAAACTGTAATAGCATTATCAATAGATTCTACATTGGAAGCTAAGAGTTCATCCAGATTCTCAAAGCTGTAGAATTATGTATTGATTATGTTGTTTACATGATGATACACATTGATTATTATGCCAGCTCTGTGTTAAGAAGCTTGTAGTGCATTTCAGCTAAGGAGGCCTCATTATTCAGTGAATATTCTTGATGTGTGTGCTTAACTCAATACAGAAATGAATAAAAGGACAAAAGACCTGACCAGAAGGTTTTGCTACCTACTATTGACAGATATGATGATTTGGATGGGGCAAAGAGCTAGAAAACTTCAGAGGAGTTGTCAAGAATCTGATCATATGAATGACTCATTCTAATAATGTTGTCGTGTTGACAAATTATAACTCTATAACTTTATAATTGGGATGGATCTTCTGAACCGATTTTTGGTGAAGAAACTGAAGAAAGATTCTGGGAGAACAGAATTAACAGTATAGTATGGAGGTTAAAGGGATCTGAGGAAGAGGTATTCAATAGAATATGAATACTAGTATAATTTTAAAAGGAGAAGGAAAAATGGAAAGACAAAAGGGGTTGTCTATGAATTTGCCTGTTGAAGATTCATTCTCTGTTTATTATTGGCACTGAGGCGGTCACTCTTCCTTTCTACAGAGTTTGAATCCAATCCCTTATTTAAACACTGAGAAAAAGCAGAGGCATTTCAGCGGCATTTAATTCAGGTTACCTCAATAATGAGTTATTTGCCATACTTAACAAATAATTTCTTATGTGTGATAATATTTCCTAACTGTGTGATAATTTTAACGTTATTCAAGTAATGTGGGACTTTGTCCATGGTGATGTTTCATTTTGCTTGTTTTCCTACTTTGAGGTTATTTGTGATCTTTGGAAGGTGGAAGATGTCTGTAAAACTCATCTTCTAGAGTACTCTGCTTTTAGAAAGGTGTAGTATATACTTTAGTGCTTGAAATAGAAATAAGTCAAGGAAATCATATGTTTGCTATTTACAGAAACTTTTTAAAAGGTTTAGGGTTTTCTTTTTGTTCTGTCTAAAGCTATATTAGAAAGAATTTCCACACAGCTACTGAAAATCTGAATAAAATCTGTAACTTCTGGTCTAAATTTGTCACAAGTTTTTAACTATTTCAGATATTCAGACATTCATATTTTCAAAAGTGAAAACTGAGCTATGCATCTCAATTCAAAGTGCTTTAAGATATTAATACATATTATTGTTATGAATTTGGGGTGGTCTTAGTGTACCTATATGGTTATTTGAAACCTAACTCCTGGAAGAAAGTCCATAATGCTCCACAAATGACAGCAATTCGTAATTTAGAGGATGATAGATTACTTGATTACTACTCCAGCCATACTGGCTTTTGTGTCACACTGAATATTACACACTGGGACAAGTTAGATATGCAAAATTATGGCAACCAAGAGAACTTGCATATTTCTAAGCTAGATTTTTTTTTTATTATTTCATCATAATGTCCTGCCAAGAGACCAAGACTGGTTTGCTCTGGTGACATGTTGAAAACCTTGTGGGCTTGTGGTAATGACAGCACTGACTTTTTGCCACACTGCTTTTGCTTTTGTTCTTATTTTAGCACATATTTTTTATACTATGACTGTGCATATTCTTTTTTGGAGTAGGTGTGGACCTCTAAGCATCTTAATGTGCTGATATAAAGAAACTCTTCCGAAACTAGTATTTTGAGTCATGGTTCTCACATTTTAAGAATGAAAATGAGTTCTTTGGTACCTGCAAAATCCTTGATTATATTTAGACTTGTAAATTTAGTGATAGCATACATTTTTGCTTCACATTGAATGGATGAGGTTTTGTGTTTTATTAATACAGTCACTTTGCTCTGTCAATTCAAATATCCAGTAGAACATAGGACTACAATTCTAATTTCTGATCTATCTTTAGACTTTCACAGATTACACTATGAGATTAATGTCATGGAGCAAGAAGGGTACATTCTGTCTTAGCTCAGTTTATACCTTTTCATGTTTCTTCTGGGAAATATCCCTATTGTCTCAAGTGACATCCTATATGCCTTCCAGTTTTGGAAACTCCATTCTCTTTGTTTTGCTGTGCATTAAAAGACATGGCTCGGGTTTCTAAGTCTTGCAAGACAAATATTGTATTCAGATTCTGCTAAGTAAAATCCCCTTAAAATGTATTTATTTGTATGTTTAAATAAACACATATTTTGTTAATCATCTGGGATTTTCTTTTTTATTTGTAAAATTTGTACCATTGAACCTTCATATGAAATACCAAAATATGCAACTGTTTGTAAAATTATTATGTTTTTTATAAATATATAAAACTTTTTGTTATAAAGTTGGTTAACAAAAGCAGTCATTAACAGATATAAAAATAAGCAAGTTACAAAACCATGGCAGTCTCCTGCAGTCTTTAGCTTTTCCCCACATATGACATACACAACATTCTTGGCTGTAGCTTTATTCAAAACACATTTCAAAGACACAACTGTAAAACATTAGATCCTTCCAAAGAGCAAATTGACTAATGGGAAGAAATAGGACAGACCTGCTAGGCAAGACAAAAGAAGTCTCCACCTAACGCAAATTCTAGTTCCCAAGAAAACTACCAGCTATGTAAATCAAGAAAAGACAATTCTCTTAAATTCACTTACTAACTTGGGATAACCATTAATGGCCTTATACAGTCTGTTATCTCTCTGTTGACATCCTTCCTTTTATTTATTGCTTTCATATCTGTGATGAGTGTCTTCCCAAGACAGAATCAAAGTCAAACTACAGTTAGATTCCTGAATAAAGACATAGTAATTTTCATTCAGTTGAATGGAGCAGTTCTCTGCAACTCACAATTATTTCAGAGCTTTCATTTGAACTTAACTGGTTTTATGAATTTTTTATTGCAGCATGGTGTTGTTCATAAGCATTATCTGACCAGATCAATTTTGATCAGCTGTATTTTCAAGGGCAACCTGGGAATTAACCTGAGACTGGTATATTGGTCAGTAATGATCATCCCTTTAAGTGGGCATTAAACTTCTGCCATGGGAAGGCAATTAAGGGAATATGGTGCTACCATCTTTTCACTTGTGTCCATTTATATCTGCAAGACCATCAAAAGCTAAAGTTGGGATGCACTGAACATGAGTAACTCCTGGCTTGAACTGCATTTGATTTAACTACATTCATACTGAAACTTTAGTCAGTTGTGGCTGGGTAATTTTTTCCTCTCCTCTAAGGCATTCTGAAGAGCTTGTCTCTTCAAAACTCAAAGGTTTAAAACTGAGATGAAGATTGAAGAAATATGGAAGAAAACCCATTTGTTTCGCAAAGGTCACAGAATCTCAAAAAAGTCTGACCGCTGCCTGCTCAGCTCCATTCTTTCATTTGGCATGTTAGTCAGTTACCTAACACCGATATACAGAGTGATGTGACTTTTCAACAGATCAGAAGAAAAAAAGCCACCTTATGACTATCTTGTTATTCTAATTACTATTTCTTCTCAAACAGAAACAATTAACAACAGTAGGCCATGTGGGACATCATGCTGGGAAGAAGAGTTAATGGCAAATTTCATAAGCTTTAAGTTTTTTATTTGTTTATTTCTGGGGTGGGATGGAAAAAGATGGGAAACAAGAGGCTATTGTAAAGACAAAGGGCTTTTCATAAGATCAAATGCTCTAAAAATCTATGTATCATATCAAAGGTGCAGGAAATATTCTTGTAGAAAAATTTTTGGGTTTGTTTCTGTCACATGAAAATTTTAAATTCTGACATATTGTTTTTGTGGTGGTGAGAATGTGTAAATGAGATACCTTTCAGATCCTGTTTTTTCTCAAATTAATACTGTTTCAATATGAAGAGCTGGCTTCAGATTATATCAGTCTGTCTGATTTTATTCCTGCACCCAAAAAAAATGTTTGGGCTACAATTATAAATAATAAGAATAATCTGTCCTGTCTCTTTTTTTACATGTTGAGATTAAGCAGGAAGTTTAACGTCACCTCACATCCTCTAGAATCGCAATGCCATACTTTTGTCCACTTTTAAAGAGACAAGATCTATTTGGCAAAACAATGAAAGAATGAAAATAAAGTCAGAATAGAAGGAAACAGCACAAATAATGTACTTCTGCTCTTACCAATAGCTTAACCAGTTCCCTGAGCTGCAGTGGGCACTGAGGTAGTACAGAGTTCACAATACCTCTTTCCTGATTGTAAATGACATTAGATCAGAAGGAACTCACAGCCTTTTGTATTTGATTACTCTTTCAATTTTTTTTTTGCACAAATTCTTTCCTAGCATTTTTTTGAACTGAGGTCCTTTATTTGGAAAAGTAGGAAAAAATAGCACTGACTTTACAAATAAATTTCAAAATAGTCCATCATCTATGCCTGACTTGCTACTGAAATAAGTATAAATAATGATGAGAATCTTTGTCTTACTGTTATTACCTGATTTAAGATTGAGAATAATTGGTATTCACAGATGAGATGAACATTTTCATCCACTTCATAGTGAGTGAATTAACAAGACATCTACTGAGGTGTCTCAAAAAAAGACACCACATGTAAAAAGAGCTAATTACTACTCACTAAGGAATACAAATCTCCATTCATGGCAATCTGTGCTGCTGAATTTTTGGAGATAATGGATAACAATGTAGAGCAGGTGTCTGGTTATCAAATACTGTGCTGCTTTTAGTGGCTTTGACAGTGGCAGTACCTATAGAATCATAGAATCATAGAATAGTTTGGGTTGGAAGGGACCTCAAAGATCATAGAGTTCCAAACCTCCTGCCATAGGCAGGGACACCTCCCACTAGATCAGGCTGCTCAATGCCCTGTCCAGCCTGGTCTTGAACACCTCCAGAGAGGGTGCATCCTCAACCTCTCTGGGCAACCTGTNCCCTGCCTTTCTGTAGGATCCCCTCAGGTACTGATAAGTTACTATGAGGTCCCCTCTGAGCCTTCTCTTCTCCAGGCTGAACAACCCCAACTCCTTCAGCCTGTCCTCATAGGGCAGTTGCTCCAGCCCTTTGACCATCTTCGTGGCCCTCCTCTGGACCCGCTCCAATAGCTCAATGTCCTTCCTGTGTTGAGGGCTCTAGAACTGGACACAGTACTCCAGGTGTGGTCTCACCAGTGCCGAGTAGAGGGGCAAAATCACCTCTCTGGACCTGCTGGTCACACTCTTCTTGATGCAACCCAGGATTTGGTTGGCCTTCTTGGCTGCGAGTGCACACTGGTGGCGAAGGAAGAAGTGAAGAAGGAAAGTAGTCAGAAGAGGTCCTGCATGTCCCTTCATGTTTCTTGTTGAACATTTCATTTTATTTTAAGGTTCACTTGTACCATATTCATCAACATAGCATCTGATCTTCTTCCAGTAGTGCATTAGGCAATATGACAAATATCTGTCACATTTTAGTTCCTTCTTCCTCTCCCCGGGGGAGAAAGGCTAAATGAATATAGATGTACAGGGATAAATTGAGAGCTGCTGTAAGTAATTGTGATTCCATTGATGTCAGTAAAGTTGCACCCTACTACAGAGAACCGCATTGTTCTTTGTAAAATAAAAATAAACAGCATGTGAAGATGTTTCCAGACATTTCAATAATATTATCTAGGACAGATTCTGACCCCAGTTAAAGCTCTACAAACTCTTTGGATCTAATGACATTGCACAACTGTAAATGGAATCAGTCGTTATACATACATACAGCTTGAGAATGTCTGTGATAATTAGACTCACGTTTCTAGACATGCACAGATCAACTTGAAAAACTGCAAGTTTGATCTTCTGTATTACTAAAAATAGGTCAGTTTGCACCCTTGTGCAAACTGTCCTCTTCAGTTTTTATGGACTCTCCATATTGGCAGTAGAAAGCCAAAAATATTTTTTCATATAAATTTGCAGTTCAGCTGGTGAGGATTTAGTGTGGTCTTATGAACCATATGTGGGCCACTGAACACAGTTTGAGGATTACTGAGATAGAATATAACTTTGATTCATTTCACATCTGGATGTGTTAGATGGTCTTTCAGAATGAATGATCTATGAGTGGTTCATACAGCATGAATTTGCCAAAATACAGGTATTTCTTTCCTACTTGTCTAAGGAGATGACAGATTGAAAATACACGGATTCTAAATTTAACAATAATTCTTTGATGTTAAGATACATATAGAAGTAAATCAATATAAGTTAAAGTAAAGTAAATCTGTGGGATTTCACTAGTGCATGACTGGAGGCTTCCAGAAAATAATGGGTATGATGATGACTTACTTTGCTAGGAGGAAGAAAAGAGATGTTGTTTTTCATCACCTTTGTGTGAGTTTCCAACTGAACTGACCTATGTACTGTATCAGATGTATTTTATCAATAAAAAAGATTTTTACTTTAGGTGTAGTGTAGTCAGTCAAATAAAACCTTAAGATTTAGGAGCAGACATTGATAAGAAGGGTCACATATAATCTTGGTTTTATCTTTACTTTTTTTTTAAAAGTGCATGAATTCTGATTCTGGTTGTTGAGAGCTGTGTTTGTGATTGGGCCAAGACACACTTGAAAATTGCTATTAGAACTTTGCATTATAGCAGCAAGACCTTTTGACCAGAACTTCACAGCTCTCAAATACAAATGTGTGTTCTTGCTAAGTTTTATTTCTGTATTACAGCAAGGCTCAGCTGTATTATATGCTTTATATTGCCTCTTCATTTTTCAGTCTGGAGGGAAGTGGTCCCACAGGCATGAGTAGGCCTAGGCCCAGCTGATAGAAAAAAATTCAATTTTTACTTCAGTGTGTGAAAATTACTATAATCTTGAAGGTCTTTGGTTTATAAATTTAACAAGATACCACTGGAGCACCAGAATGTAGTCTATTAGTAACACTTTTGACAGAAAGAATTCATAAATTCCAAGCTCCAATCCCAAGGTTAACATTCTATGGAGATTCAAAAGATTTCTATGGAGTTCTTTAGCAAGAGAGGAACAATTTTTTTTTCCAGAGGAATATTACTTTGATTAATTACAAATGTTTTCATGTTTGAGAAGAATGGGACTAATGCTATCAGTATAATTACAGAATTATTCATTTTCACTCTGGGTGACTTGTTAGGTAGAAGACCTTGAATCAAAGGTCTTGAGGTTATCTTTTCATGATAAATGATAACATGTTTTCTAGAGACAGAAATTCCTCCCACTTTCCCTCATTTGTAGGTTAAGCTCCTTGAAGATACTTCTTTTTTCCTAATATGTTTTTAGTTACCTACCATGGTGTAATTCTTTGAATCCTGTGTTGACCTATTATTGATCATAAAGGGTGGTCCTTTCTCCACATTCTGGCTGTAGTCCTCTTAGCTGGGAGCAAGTCTTAATAAAACTGAAACAATAAATATCTTATATCTACATAACACTTGAATCCAGAAACAGTTTAAAAAGCAAGGATGAATTCATTTACCACTGAAATGCCAGCCACCTCTGGGGTGGAACACATGGTTCTTATTTTCACAGAGCTAAGCAGCTGTTTAACAGTACAAAACAACAGTACATTATAGTTTAAATCATGAAATGAAGAATAATCCTGTATCCAATTGAAATGTAAGATTAAACTTAGATGGGGGGCAAATAATTACCCAAATTGGTAAAATGATCAGAACACAAAGACTAACCCTGTTATTCTGGCACAGTGGGCCATCAAAACACTAGGGAACGAGCATGGCAAGGAACATAATTTTTCATTACATCCAAGCATTTTTATCTTCAGTTAGATTGATTTTTTCTTCAGCAAAGTGAGTTCTTATTAAAATATATTCCTCCAACAAGTACAGGCCATTTAGCAGAAAAGATTTTTGGAATCCATTGTGGAATTTCTGATTAAGAAGAGATTGAGCTAGAATCACTGGTAACCTGACTGTTAAAAACATCTCCCAGGATGTGGGAGAATGAAATTCAAGACCCTGTTTACATTACTTCACAGAGTACACTTGGACCTGGTTTCCCATGTCCTGGAAGAAGGTCCTAAATTACTCGACTTGCAGCTATTCTAATCATGTTTTCTTCTTATTTTCTCATGGAAAAAACATAAAAAATAATGAAAAATCTTGGGGTTGGCTCAGTGCAGAATGCGAATTTTGCAATTTCAAAAACTTTCCTGGAACAGGAAAGAAATTTTCCACCCAGTTTACCTCCCACTGCAATGTATTTCTTTGAAATTAGATGAAAATTTACTGAATTTACTGCACTACTATCTTAGAAGGAAGTCAATCACTCTGTATGGTTTATATGGATTTATGTTATGTTCTAGTATCTATATATCAGGCTATGTCACCGAGAAAATTTAATCTAGAAAGTCTGAATATTTGCAGCCGCAAATAATTTTTTAAAAATGCTTCAAATAAACCCCCCATGAACATACACCTACTTGCTTTTAAGGTGGAGTTAATAATCCACTAAAACGGCCTATATATTATAGGTGGAGACAACAAAACAGAGTTTTCTTGTTGTTCCAGTCCTTCAAAGGCTAATGAGGTGGCTGAGCCTGGCAGAGAGGCAGTCTTATGTTCTCTTTTGGGAGGGTAAGGCATCAGAAGATACTCTGGTAGTTAAGGAGGTACTATCACTTGCTCTTGCTTTTGGCAATAAGTTCCAATAACTTTTATGTTATGACAGATATCACTCCTGATACTGAAAAGATACATTATTTTCTGTCTATTAGGCACAATAAAATAGATTTAAGACTACTTACCTGTAAAGCAGATAGCAACAGAATTATACCACTAATGACCAATGTTGGATTTGATTCAGTGGTTGTTCTTCCATTCTATTACCAATTCCCTGTACCTTTTGGTATAATGTGGTCTATTGATTCCTGCAGATCTGTAATATTTAATAAACTGCCAAGTTAATTAGATTTCTGTCATATCACTGGAAAGTGTGGTACACAGTTTAAAAGAAATTTGTATTATCTTGAGCCTTGTCTACAGTTCCTCAAGGTGTTGGGCCCAGAAACGGTGAAATCAATGGATACATTTCACTAAGATTTGAATGAGCTCAAAATAATTGTGCAACCCCATTGGCAAGGAAGCCAACCATTGAAGAAACTTGAGTCTAAAGATTCCTCAAGTCCCTTGATCTCTTAAGGCTAACTTTTATGAAAGTCAATGGGAGGCTAGATTCCAACAAAATTAATGACTGTATATTAATGGTTATTCACAAAATTTAATTGTATTGCCTTTGAAAAAGGCATTAACTTTTAAGAAGATACTAGCTATTTTGGAAGAGCACAGGAAGAGCACCAACGTTATTCAGCAAGATAGGACTAATGGTCCTGGGCATGGAGAGAAAAGATAAATCCCAGGAACAAGAGGGAAAAAAATTACCGCAAGAACAACAAAAAGGAATAATAGTATGTAGTTTCTCAACATAAATCTTATTTCTAGTCTAATGGGGTAGATGCAGAGGTCTTTATAGTTAAATTAAATTGTACTCGTTGTGTATATACTCAGATGTAAATATAAATGTAATATGTATAAAAAGTCTATACCAACATAAAAATATATTAGTTGTTCTTGTTAAGAATAAATAAACATTGCCTTGTTTGGCAGAATTTTCAAATGCATATTGCTTCTTTTATTTATTTTTTTTATTACAATAAAAATGTGTTTTGTATTAAATCTATTGTTATAAAGAAATTAAGTCCTGAAATCTGCCAGCGTGGCTTTTTTCCATGAAGTGGGAAAAAAAGAAACCCTCCTGTTTTAGATACTTGAAAACATTAGAAATCTGAAAATGAAAAGACCAGCCTCTGCGTAGCAAATTACTCCATAAGAATAAAAAGAATTCTTCTGTGTGAACTTAAATGGTTTGAAAGCAGAACTTAGAAGAAAAGAATAGCGTGCATGATCATAAAGGAAAACAGAGGGTCTAAGTCAGTCTTTACAGATGTATTGGAATCATTCAGGAAGAAAAATAATAGATAAATTGGAGGTTATTTCATAGAGATCTGTGTCTGACTTCCCTTTGCTAGGGCAAAGATTGTTTGCCCAATCATCTATTTTTAAAGAAAATTCCAGTATAATCCTTACCTTGATCTGCTGCTTAGTTTTGAACAATGGGGAAAAAATTTTGTGACCTTATGTCTGCATTAAAAAGTAGAAATTGTTAAGACCTGGTCTTTCACATTTTACCACTCAGAACACTTACTTTCTCCTTTCATCTTCCTCCATGGTTTAATTTACACTTCATTATTATTATACCTTCTCATTCCTCTATGTCAAACTTAATTTTGCTATTGTCATTAATTCTGTGAAGAAGGGTATACGTAACTCAGTGATAATGTTGTATTTTGAAAGTCATATTTTGATTTTATTCTGCAAAGTGCTTTATAAATACTGAATAAAAACCCTTGCTCTAGAGAGCAAAACATAAAAAGCAATGGAAGACTGAGAGGAAAATTGCAGTCCTACAGGTTGTCCTGTCTGGGATTCTGGGGTTAGCAAGTGGAAAAATCGGAAATAACACCTTCATTCTGAGGCCTTAAATACTGCCTGCTGTGTCTCTTATTGCCTGATTTCTCACTCTGGAAGTTTCTCAGATGCAACTGTTGTTGCCTTTGAATGCTCAGCAGGGAAAGATCATCCATGTATAATGACCCAGGTTAAAGAAGAAATGGATGAAGTGTTCAGAGGGGAAAAGATATTGAGCAAACAATAGCTTGCTAGATATTTCAGATTCATTTTTTCCCAAGGTAATCGATGACTTGGCTGATACCAGAAAGACACTTGACATGATTCATTCAGACTTTAGCAAAACATTTGACAAAATGCCTCTCAGGTAGCTGATGAATAAGAGCATCAGTGATGGCATCAGTATCAGATAGGTGAAAAGGCTTAACAACGATTTCTATGACAACATACATATAGTGAACAGAAGTTTCTGTCAGAAAGCAAAGCATGAATGATCTTGAAAACTTGGAAATGAGATCAGTTTTGTTCAAGATTTATGTATAGATTTAGTGCTTGTGTGCCTTTCATGCTGCAAGCAGAATCACTACTGTGTCTTAGTCATGATGCAGCTGCCCTCAAGTGTAAATGAAATTGCCAGTCTTTCAATGGATATATGGAAAAAAATTGAAAAGAAAAAACAATAGGAGCACTAACTATTTTATGGTAGAATTCTTGAAAATTTTATATTAGTGATCCCCAGTGCATCCATCTTCCAAAGGGTTTGCTTTAACCTCAGATAATATTTTGGACACTATTATTGTTTGTGACAGTCTTTGGCCAGTTTAATGCTGATTCTGATGTTTTGATATAGCTGAAGGTATGTACTAGTCATTGTAAGTGTTAGAATTTTGTTGTTCAAAAGAACACTAAAATCTGTGTATTCCTGACTGCTACAGTGATATTTGGAGTAAAATTATACGAGACCTGTGGTTCCTTCAGACAGCCAATCTACTGCTCATGTCTGTAGTTCACAGCACATATTGAAGTGATATTGGCAGTCACTGTATATTATTCTGCTAGCTTAGTAAGTTTGAATCTGGTTATCCTGGATTAAAGTGGTCTTTGAGAAGAATCTGAAATGATGCTTGTGTTCACAACCCTTCATCTACTGCAACATGTTATACCTGTGTCCACGTGGCATTTGTGCAAACATTGACTCGATGATTCTGCTACCACACTGTAGCATGCTTTAAAAGGAATATCAGCAGGTTCCTATGGTTAAGGACAGAGGACCTGTTAAGAGTTTTATTTCCACATAACGTAAAAATAGTACTTTCAAGGTCTCTTAACTAGGCTGGTGGAGGGAGGAGAAACCATTGACCTGAGCTTAGATGTGTGGCTTTCAAGGAAGGAAAGCCAGTGCTGGGGAACTGAGCTTATAACATGCAGATTTAACCAAACCAGATGAAGCCACCTCCAGCATGTCCTTGTAGATCTGATTATGGGATAGTACAAAAATGGCATAGAACCAAATTATCCTTTCCTTATGGGCAGATCTTGAGATTGTCCAATAAGTGAGGAAAGCATTCCTGAATAGGATTAGCCTGGCTCTGGTCTTGAATAATTTTGTCCCAGCCAATTCATAGGATCCTCTTTTTTTCATCTAACATAAGATGTCCACATGTATTATCCTTTACAAGAAAGAAGAGACAGAACTTAAATGAAATCCAGTCTCAGACACAATGGGGATGATCTAGCAAGCGTGGTGGCCCACCCAGATTTTGGAACTCTCTGGTTTGAAGTCTGAAGAACATGCATTGGTATGGGAAATGTAAATTTTGACTAAATAACTAAGGCCAAATCTTTGGTGCTATGCAAGATGGTGTACAGGGCCTCATAAACTCTTGGTACTATTTCCATGCAGCAATTACAGAGCCAGAAATTCAATCTTATTAAAACAGATGGCAAACATCAAAGAGAACAGATCATCTACTAATTAGGTTAGCAACTTCAGACTCTGGGACTGCATTTAGTTTCCTGGCCTTCCAGTGACTTGGTTTTCAGCCTCTTGTATGTAATCTAAAGTGTCCTAAGTCACCTTTAGATCATTTGCATGGATGCATTCATTATAGACATCCAAATGTCTCAAAGACACATTTCACTTACTGGCAGGGTAGTTCCTAAGAATTAGAGTAGCATGGCAATCTGACATTGCCACAATGAGAGTGCATGAACCTTTGACATCTCTCCCCATCCGTGTATGTAACTCAAGGCCATGCTGAGTGAATATTGAATCATTATACTATATAAGTTACAGAATTGTAACTGTAACTCTGTTCTTGCTTGCATGAACAGAGTTTAGGAGGATACCACCTAGTTTGCTAGAGGAACTGATGTTAAACAATGGATTAAAGAGAATGTAGTAAAAAGGTGCTGCTCCAATGGTGGACACCACTCCATGTTTGAGGACCAAAGAAGAAAATACATAGCTTACTAAAATATAACACTGGGAACTGTTACTGAAGAATTTTAGGCTGTCACTCATTCTGTATTGGGATGGGATTCAGCAGAGGTAGCACTGTTTTGTGTCTGAAGATTGTCTGAAGATTTCCAAATTTAATTTAAGAACTCCTCTTAAAACATAAGTTTCACAAATCTTTTTAGAAGTGACACAGATGAACAGAATTTTAGGAATATGATATTTGCCAGGAAAATAACAAAGTGAGAGTACTAGCAATTCTAGTTGAATATTTCTGGTGTATGCTGTCTTCATCAAAACCAGAGAAAGTACTTTGTGGGAAAGAAAAAAAGTAGGAGAAGAAACAACAGAACAAAAAGCTTAGATGTTAATGTGAAGTATTCTGGTTTATTTTCCAAGAGACTGTAGCATGATTAAACTGAGCAGACATTCCTTGGACAGAAGGCAAACTTTTATAACCAGTCAGAACATTGACATTCTGGAAGAAGACAATACTTTTGAAAAAGAGGACGTGAGTCTGTACATGATGTAACAAATGACAGTCAGTCCTCCATGGAGATTTTAAAAAAACCTTTAACAGGTCAGCATATCTTGAGTTTTGAAAAACTTATAGCCATATGTGTGCACTTACAAATACACATGAACACTTAAATATTTTGTTTTGTGTTACTGATTATCATAGTTTCATTTTATCTGTAGACTTTGTGCCAAACATACTAAGAATTCTTTAACTAAGGAAACTGCAAAATCTGTCCAGGTACCTTGAATAAGCACAGTTTATTTATGTGCCTTTGTAAGACAGGTATTTTGTAAATCCTATTTTGAAAGGAGGCTTATCCATCTTTGCTTATATTGCAGCTTCAATTTACTCTTCACAGCTGGGATAAATGGCTTACACCACAGTAGGTAAAATTGCTCCTGCTTATGTATTATTATATTATGTATACTTTCATCTTTATAGACTCCATTACACTAATTGACATAACTAAAAATATTTGCATGTGTGTTAAAAGTCAAGTTTCCCCAGCCTTTCTGTAGTCAACAGAGAGATAATTTTATCTAATAGAACACTTTAGTTAACCATAGAAGCTATCTAGGAAGTTTAGTTAAAAATGTCCGTCCTTATGCACAACAGCTACATGCCTGTAATTGGGCTGCACAAATTCTCCACCATGTTTGTTATTTCACTGAAACATGTATTTCTTTTTTTTCCTCCCTTTCTTTATTTCATTCTGAAATGCAACTCCTTGGTGGTTGGACAACTGTAATAGGACCTTATTACGTCCAATTTTCAGGGATAAAGTATCCATGAAAGTGATGTATCTGGAGTATATAAGAGAGTGTCAAATTATATTTTAGGAAACCTACTCCTCAGGAGGTAACAGAAGAGAATAATTTGAGAGAAGCTGTCAAATAAAAGTCTTACATAGTTTCCACAGTAACTTATTATGCACTTTTCCTTTTACCCTGCCGGACATTAGCAGTCTTAACAGCTATCCACAATGATTTTAGAGAAGTCATCAAGAGCCATCAGACAAGTAACCACATTATCCAGATTAGCTTCCCATTAAGATAAAAACAGTAATTGAACCATAGAGTTAGAGTAATTGAGCCAGCATACAGAGGGCACCTAGAGAGCAAATTATAACAATTCCAACTAATTGATAGAAGAGTAAAAAATCAAATTAGAAATAAACATTCTTTTGTATAAGAGCAGCAAAATACTTTACTTTTTTAATAATTTCTAGTAAAATACATGGTTAATTTAGAAAATTTTGTAACAAGCCTGTGTTAGAAATAATTTGCCCAATTACTTTTGACTGAAGAATTATAAGAGAATTGATATTCCTATTTGTATTGGCCATAGAATCACAGAACGGTCAGGATTGAAAGGGGACTCTGGAGATCCTCTAGTCTGGATCTAGTCTCATCCCCCTGCCCGAGCAGGTTCTCCTAAAACTGGTAGCNAACATGGTTAATTTAGAAAATTTTGTAACAAGCCTGTGTTAGAAATAATTTGCCCAATTACTTTTGACTGAAGAATTATAAGAGAATTGATATTCCTATTTGTATTGGCCATAGAATCACAGAACGGTCAGGATTGAAAGGGGACTCTGGAGATCCTCTAGTCTGGATCTAGTCTCATCCCCCTGCCCGAGCAGGTTCTCCTAAAACTGGTAGCATTGGGTTTTGAATGTCTCCAAAGATAGAGACTGGCACCTCTCTAGGCAGATTAGTGACAGTGTTCAGAAACATGGGTAGGATTCATGTAAACCCCAAAGGCCTGAAAATAAGATCCCAGAAATACACTATGACATCAAGACATCACAAGTTAAAAGTTGGGGATGAGGGCAGCAGCAATACTTATAGTGCTTTATGGTCCCAGTCATTCAACAAAAGCCAGAGCTCTTCCTGGTTGGTTTTTTTGTCCTAAAGATGGCTTAAGAGAAGCAGGCACCTAAAACCAAGTCTGGTCAGTGGGTGCCAAAACCTCTGACCTCTGGTCCCTGAAACCAAGCGTGAGGCTCCCTGAGAACACAATAGACTGAGAACACAATTGTTTACCTGAGCACAGAAACAATGTGGATACATTAGCACTGTTCTGGATCTTCACTGAATACCACTGACTAAATGCTAGCTATGTTGAGACCTTGGCCAGATGGAGGCCCTGTTAGTATCTCAGATGAGTAAGTCTTCAACTGGAAATGCTAACCTGAGAAAGTGACTTGGAGCAAAATCTATTCTCCAGCTCTTCCTCTGAAAGGAAGATGTCAAATCAAGTAAAATGCACATATTTTTTTCTCACATATGTACAAGAATAGTTGTCTGAGAAACAGGTGGATGATCAGAAACTGTTGCTAAATCTGAAATATTTTCATCAAGGGAAGAATCTCTGACTCTTAAGATTAAAGAATGCTGTGAGACTAATTAATCTTGTGAAACTTGTCATTCTTTTCAGTTAAAGCCTCATTAAAAATTCTGTCATTAAACTTGCTAGATTTCACATTACGCTTCTACGGAGAGAGGTGTACCTTGAACTTCATGTAAGAGCATTTCTTGACAGATGGTGAACTCTTCACACCAGAATTTAAAGTGTAAAAAACCTCCAAACTGGACTGGGTGTTGCACCATGTCGTCAACAACCATTAATAAACTACATTGTACGTCATAAACACAAGAGAACAACAGTGAGGTTGATATGTCTTCTGTAACTCTAAGTTTTAAGTGAGCATTAAAATAAGATGTTTTTTCTTAGTGTTAAATTTCCATATAAAATATGGATATTGATTATGAAAGCATTTAAATACTACAATTTAGTTCGGATATTATGCTATGTCTTATTAAAATGTATTTGGCACTGTTCAAATTCAGTTTGCCAAGTATTCTACTCTACTATTAATGTCTGATGTACTATAGACTCTGCTTGGCTTTGCTTGGAATAAGCTATAACAAATTTACCAATCTTTGATTTCATGTTTGCCAGTGGCTTATAGAACAGATACTGATGGAAGCAATGAGAGCTTCTTAAATACAGATATTTCCAAATACACAAAAATGATTCAATAGTCTAGAGATCTTCTGTAACTCCAGAAATATTTTGAGAAACACAGTGAGAGATTGCCAATTACTTAGGCACTGACAAAAAGTCTCTTCTGAGCATGTGAGTTTGCTGCCATTCAGACACTCAGCTGAGCCACTGGGAAATGGAGACTACTTGTAAGCAGCAGGGACAGTGGAACTACTGGACTCATTTGGTCACGTTCAGAATGAGATCATGTGTCTTGATCTCATTCAAAATGCAATTATTTTCGGTTTGGGTGTGACTTGAGGTTTGAATGTCAGGAAATATGAAAAAAGAAAAAAAGACAGGGTGGAGGAGCACAGACTGGGAATTTTGAAGTAGACTCAGAGGAAGACAACACAATCAGCACACTTGTCTGCATGTTGGTTTTCAATGGCTGAATCAAAAGTGAGTTTGAATAGGATCAAATGAAATAATATTTTTAATTGAATGCATTTCTTATACATGATAATAAAACCACTTGCACCTCAGCAAAATTCTGACCCCTGCTGAAAAAATGCCATCATCAAAGCCTTATCAATGCCACTTCACAGCCACAATTGTCTTCATTGCTAGTGTTGCATTTACAGAGTAGATAGTGCCTATATAAACACATGGAGCATCTCTGGCTTCTTCTGTCTTTCAATAACTTAAAATGTGATTTTAAAAGTTCTCAGAGGTGCACCTATGCCAAAATTTGGACACAGTATAACATCAAGACACTGGTCTTACCGCTTTATTTTATTGTATGGGCTAAGAGTAGACTCTTTTAGATCTGGGGCAAATCAGCAAGATGAAATTAAATAAATAAAAAAAACCCACAAAGCAGAGGTTTGTCTTTGTGAGAATAAGGCAAAGTCCATGAGCCACGCACTCTTAAGTGAGGTCAGACCAACCAGAATGACTCATTTGGTTTTTTGAATGTAAGCACATAAAAGAAGGAAAAATAGCAAGTGAAGAAACAGAGATTCTAAGGGTCATGAAGAGATTTTAGTGCTTTGAAGGTAATCTTTAAAATATAAAATATGAAGAAATCAAATAATTTTAAAGCAATTTGGTCTGGTTTGAAATTTATTCCCATTAGCAAATGTCTTTAGTTTTTGTTTAGGTCCTCGTCAGTACATCCACTGTGGGAAAAGAAGTCTTAGTCATTTTGGCAGTTCTAGGAGGTATGGTGGTTCATTGTGTTTTCTACTCTTCGACTATTGCTGCCAACCTGTGGTGGAAGGATTGGTGCAAATCCATTGCTCCTGAGTGGCAGCTAATACAGTGGCTTCCTTGTCCAGGGGCACTGATGCATACTACTCTGCTCATCAGACAGTTTTATACCTGTCTCTTGCCAGCCTTCCCACATCTTTCAGCCGGAATAGCAACAAGTAGGACAAAGCAAATGATCACTAGAGTATCACTGGCCCTAGTTCTTATTGCATCTTTGATTGACAGGTAGCCCTCTTGGCCCTTCTTGCACCCCAAGTGCTCCACTGCAACTACACCATTACCTGCATCATGAACCATTCAGGCTGGAGCAGAAATGAGATATGAAATGCCTTTCAGCTTAAATACAGCTGAAGCCTGCAGCTTGTGGATAACCATAAAACCAAAAGAGAATGCTTTTGCTTTTCTTGTGGATCCTGTAACTGACTGCTGAGGCTCTTGGGGCTGGATACAGCAGGCTCAAGGCAGGATCCACAAAGTCCATTCTCCTCTCTGTGGTGGGCTAGGCAAAGCTCTTAGGTTTTTGCCATCACCTGCTACAGACTGCTGTGGTTTCAGCAAAGTCATATAAACTCATCATGTACGTGAATGCAGATCACTTGAATTAGCAGAGATAACCATGTCTCTGTTGGCAAAATATCATTTGAGCCGAGTGTACAAGGAGGGAAATAGAGAGATTTCCATTGACCTGTTTTTTTCTAGCTACTTAGATCTTTTTCCAAAGAAGTTGCAACTTGTCACTGATAAATTATGTTCTGAATGTCCTAGCATTAATTATTTAAATTCCATTAACTTAATAATGGCATGCAATAAGTCTGCCTGCACATCCTTTTAGCTTTTCTTCATTTTATTAAATTGGTGTTTTGATTGATTTGGATTATTTTAACACAGAGTAAAATTAAGGCTTAGGCCATAAGCCTGCAAAGACCTTATCACCTTCTATAAACACAGAAAAATACTTCATACTGCAGGTGAACTGCAATAACAACTCACTGCTGCAAAGGAGAATTGCCAGTAGTTCTTCCCTTCTCTTCCAATCAACCATCTTTCTTCCCCTGGTCTACAGCCACTTAGTTTAGTTTAGTTAGCCACTTTGGTCCTAAGTATCTTCACACCTTTGGAGAGTCAATTCTTGTCATCAGTCAAACTGGTGAACGATTTATTTATTTATTTCTGTTGGTTTTCTTTAGTTGGATTATTTTTCTGCCAGGTTAGTTTTCGATCAGGTTAATGAGCTGAACAGTCTTACAAAAGGTCCATTAACTGCCTGAGATGATCTGTATAGTTCAGTGGTGTGGAAGAAGGGTAAAAAGAGCTGACTACATTTTCCCTCACTGGCACTGGCAAGGTGTTTGCACATATTTGCCACAGTGTGTATAGCTCCATACTTAGTTCCCAGAATTAATTCCTATGCATATCAGCAAGACTCAACTCAATTTGTCAGTGGGATCTGAATATTTTCAGGATGTAGATAATCACTGCTCAGTGTAAACTCAAAAATTTTATTTTCAAACTTTTTAAACTTTCAGTTGCTTAAAACATCATCAGAAATGCACAGGCATTGACAGTGGAAGAAACAATCAGTCAGGCTGAGGCACAAGGCTGAACTTAAACATAGGAAGGAACCAGAGATGTTCTGGTCAGCAGCAGGGACTTCATTCATCAGAAATCATACTAGGTTTAATATCTTAGTGAAAAATTTGGCAATTAGGTGCACAAATTCTGCATTCCTACGCAATTTCCCCATCCTGCTTTCTTTTCATTTGGATTTCTTTTTCAATAACAGAAATTGGTCCCACATATTTTATAATGTTCAGTATTTTATATTTAGGAGACTCGATACACAATAGTGCCCAAATGGACATTCTGTGATTTATAAAAATAAATCATGTTTCTCTGTCCCTTCACTGTTATCAATTCCCATGAGTTTATCTTTACTTATTCTGGAGCAAAGGGTACATATCTTCCTGTCTAATGATGACCAAATTGTTATTTTTTTGGCACTCCAGCAATTTCCAAGCCACCATATCAGGTTTATTAGCAGTTTATATTTAAATGTCTACTGAAAATAACTGTGCCTTTCATATAATATCTGCAATTGATACAAGATTCATCCTGATGAACCTCTGTGCCCAGGGAAGATCATAGAGCAGATTCACTAGTAGCTATGTTAAGGCACATGGAGGACAGAGAGGTCACTCAAGACAGACAACACACCTTCATCAAGGACAAGTACTTCCTGGACAATCAAGTGGTTTCCTACAGTGAACTGATAACATCAGTGGACATGGATATGATCTATCTGGATTTCTGCAAGGCCTATGACCCAGCTCCCCACATCATTGTCCTTTCTAAGTTGGAGAGATATGGATTTGATGGGTGGACTCTTTAGTGGAACAGAAACTGGCTAAATGGTTGCATCTAGAGGGCAGAGGCCAGTGGTTTAATATCTGGAGTGATAAGAGATGTCCTTCAGGGATTTATGCTCAGAGCAGTGCAGTTTAATGTCTTCATATATGATTTAGGCAGGCCCCATCACTGGAGGCAGTCAAGGCCAGGCTTGATGAGGCTCTGAGCAACCCAACCAGGATGTTCCTGCTTACTGTATTGGACCAGATGACCTCTGAAGGTAGTTTTCAACTCTATTATTCTATGACCTACCCTGTTTATAATTGATACAGCTATTGACACAACTGAACACAACATTTCCTTGTCATACTTGCCCTGGCTTATCTTATGAGGTGTTTACTCCTCAGCTTTTTCTGAAAGCCTCTTTTCCAGTCATGGTCTTAAAAAAATAACAACAATCATAAAAAAAGTCCTAGGTGGCCTCATTTACTTGAATCAGGTGTGTTAATACACAGAGGTCTGGGAAGAATAAATAAAAAAGGACTGAACCTTCCACTGCCTTAGGATCTGCAACTTGTTGAATGAGATTAAAAATTTCAGTGCCTACTTCAGAAAATTTTATTTCCTAAATATTGCAGGAAAGTCACTAGATCACAGTGATTTGATAATCCTATTTTGCTTTCAGAAACAACATAATAAACCTCCTTCTACTTGCATAACAGCCAATCAAAATACAAAGATAAATAAAACATTTAATTTTTCAAATATATTTTTTTCACCTGTGACAAAAAGAAAAGGTGAAATATTTTGCATTTTACATTTCACAGTCTTGTGGGAGTAATCAGTGTTGAAAGTTAGTTAATGACACTGTTGTACTGCTCAACTTGTAATATAAACAGAACAAATACTTGCTGCAGTAAAGAAATGGTGCTTTTTAGAGAAATTTGCACTAAGTGGAATTATTTATTTGCTTCTATGTGTAGTTTGTTGTTTATTAGGGTACAGATTGTTTTGGATGCACAACGTGTGCTATTCACAGCAGTCATAACGGAGCACTGTTTTATCCCTGTTACGGTGTTAAATTTTATGATATTAAGGTTACAGAATCACAGGACAATAGGGGTTGGAAGGGACCTCTGGAGACCATCTAGTCCAAACCCTCTGCCAGAGCAGGTTCAACTAAAGCAGGCTGCTGGAGTATCTTCAGCAGGCTGCTGTCTTGGATGTCTCCAGAAAAGGAGACTCCAGTAACCCTCTGGGCAGCTGTTCCAGCACTCTGGAAGTAAACAAGTTAATCCTCATGTTTAGATTGAACTTCCTGTGTCCAAGTTTGTGCTTGTTATCTCTTGTGCTGCCACTGGACACCACTGAAAGGAGACTGACCCTATCCTCCTGACAATTACCCTTTCAGTATTTTTAAACACTGATAAGATCCTCCTCAACCTTCTTTTTTCCTGACTGAAAAAGATCTGGTCTCTCAGCCTCATAAGAGAAAAGTTACAGACCCTTAATTGCTTTTATACCCTTTATGCCCTTTCCAAAAGTTCCCTGTCCTTATAGAACTGGAGGCCCAACAACCAGAGGCAGTGCTCCAGATGTGGACTCACCAGGGAAGGGCAGAGGGGGAGGATAATCTCCCTCGTTATGCTTGCCATACTTTTCTTGATGCTCCTCAGGATTCCATTGGCCTTCCTGGCCACTAGGGCCAATGCTGACTCACAGTCATCCTGTTGTCCAGCAGAACTCCCAGTTTGTTTTTTTTTGCAGAGCTGCTCTCCAGCAGATCAGCCCCTCACCTGTACTGCATGGAATGCAGCATCCTACACTTGTCTTTGTTGAGTTTAATGAGATTTCTGTCTGCCAGCTCTCTAGCCTGTCCTGGTCCTGTATGGCGACACAGCATTCTGGTGTGTCAGCCACCACTCCCAGTTTTGTGTCATTGGCAAACTTGCTGACAGTGCACTCTAGTTCTTCATCTAAGTAATTGATAAAATGTACTGAAGAGGACTGGACCCAGTATCAGCTCCGGGGGGATGCCACTTTGTGTTGAACTATTTCTATGTTTTCAGCTAGCTTCAGCCTGGCCAAGAAATGCTGAGATTTGGTATAAACTCATTACCTTGTATTGTATCCCACATCTTGGGGCTTCCTTGGTTCCTGTCTGGAGGGAAAATAGGGGGTTGGATACTGCTGAGTTTTGCCTAAAGAATCCTAAAAGTTCTGGTGGGAGCTCATGCCCTCAAAAGTTTTGATGTGGGCAAATGAGCCCAGGGCCTTTGTGAAGCCAGACAAGCTCCAGAGAAGCTGAGGAAGGACTGTGGCCCCTGAGGCAGATTCCCTCACACAGATCACCAGCACACAGGTTTGTGCACGTAGGCAGCACCATCCCTCTGGAGCATCCAGCCAGTTCTGCAGGCTGATGCAAGCAAGGGTAAGTGGATTAGTGGTCTGGCTCTTTTTCACTCCTCTGGGGTAACTTATGAAGCTAGAAGAGAGAAAGTTGCTCTCATGACAGAACTTGCCCATTATCCACATAGAATGAGGTGGCCACAGCCCATTTCTAGAGATTCCTCTGCACCAGTACAGATGTAACTTTTTGTTCACTCTGGCTGAACGGTTTGACCATGGATAGGGCAAACCATGGTACAGGTCATGGTTTCCTGAGGTTCCCTTTTCTTCAGGGGGACTGATATCTGAGCCTCAGCTACAAATAAACAGCTCACTGTGGGTTGATGGCATTTATTCTGTGGTGTGCAGCCTGCCTTAAACTTGTAGATCTAGATGCTTTAATTTCCAGAGGGAAACATTTCTTCTCTGTCTCATCTATGAGAAGGATGTACTAGGAAGATGAGACCTCCATAATTTTCCTCCTTCTCCACACATTTATATTAGAAAAAGATACACCATGGACTGCTAATATTTAGTGTCTTTTTCTTTTCTGTCCTACACAGGTGGCTGATTTAACATCTTGTCTCACAAAATTCTAGACAAAAAAAATAAATCTTCACAACTTTGTTGCTGCATCTAATAAATATCCAAATGATTGAAGTTTTAAATAACCTAAGAAAACAAATTAATTTCTTTAATTTGTGCTTCCAAGGGAAAGAAGTGCCTGTGGATCCTTGGCAGATAGAACAATTGTCTCTCTCTCTTTTCTCTTTTAAAGTATGAAAATTATTTTATCTTTTTAATTCAAGTTTAGAAAAACACAGTTCTGCAACTATAGGTAAGATGTTTACATGGAAGTCAATGCAGACTGTGTTCCATGTTCCTTAAACTTGCAGGCCTGGTAATCAGGAGATGTTAAATATTGAATTATATTTAAATTATAACACAAATACCTTTATGCATTGTTCAACAGGAAGATGCTTTTGCAGTCAGAACAGGCAGAACAATGGCCCTTGATGATGAAGTCAGTCCTTGCTTAAGTCCTTAGTAGGGAAACAGCAGCATTTTGAACACATGTGCAGAGCGTGAGGTTTGAAACACCCCTATGTATAACTTGGTGATTAACCTTCCCATCTTTCCACATTCATACTCAGAGTTTTCTAATGTTATGCCTTCCATTAGAAAAGCTGTGGTGAATAAATTTCATGTCTTGCTGTAGCAATGTCAACCATTTCTAATCAAAGTAGAATTCTCTTTAATCTTAAAAATTTCTAATATACCTTTTTTACAACATTATCAAGGAACTTCATCAGTTTTTCAATTTGATTATCCAGCCCATAAGTATGTCTTTTATTGCTGCTTTTGTTCTGTTGTAAATAATCTGTCCTGAAGTTAGACATAGACACTATCTGGTCTGTAGTGCACAGAGAAGGTCTGTATTTCTACAACTAAGCACTCAAACAGCTGAGAAGCGGTTAAACTTATTCCATTTTACAGTAATTCATTTCAGCCCTTGACAGATTGATTTCCATGGGGTTATTTGCTTCTTTCTGCACCCTACTTCATAACAATGCTTACTAGAATGATTTATTAACTCAGTGCCAAATTCTTTGATACCTTAATAGTTAGATTAACTTCAGGACATGAGGCTAAGTTATTTTTTTCCCAGGTGCTTGGGGTGATGCTTTTCAATAATGAATGAACAGGGTCATGAACTAGTAGCACTTTGGTGCTTGTGCGTGCCAAAAATGTGCTTTCTCTAGGAACACTCAAAGCATACAGAAACAAGCTGGATAACTGCTCCTATTCAAAATAATCTCATTTTTTCTGTGCTTACCAATGAGCACTCAAATTGGACATCTAGTTTGCAGATCTCCCCCCCACCACTGATTTTTGGCTTTCTCACTTATTGAAACTATATAAAGTTACCAGAGAGCAAAAGTGTTCATGAAATCAGAACAGGTTAAAGGAAGCTGTGTAAATAATCACTTCTACAGTTGACTGTTGAACTAGAAAAAGAAAAGGTTGTCCTTAGCTTTAGAGATTAAATGAAATTTTAAAATTCTTTTACTGAAATGAAAAAATAATTTTATTTGGTTAAAGCCAAAGACGTATAGCACTATTTCTTGTTTTATTAATTTTGGTTAAAAAAATTATTTCTCATTGAAATGTCAAAATCAAGAAATTAAAGGGATGGTTTTTGGACAGAGTGAAGGAAACTATTTACATTTTTGAAAACCAGTTTTTAAAGAATAGACAAATTCAGAAGACTAACAAATTATACTTTACTAAAGTGAGTTTCTAGCAAATAAAATTCAAGCAGGAAAAAAATAATGGTCAAGTTTGATGTCTATCCAATACAAGTGGAGAAGAAAATTAGTTATATTATTAGAACATAACATTTATGCTCCTGTCTCAAGATAGCAAGTTTTCTCTCACATTCTCCAAGGACTGCTCATTTTAACATATCTTCACAGTTTCCAGATAACTGAATACAAAGTCAAATAACACCATTCCCTTATCCAAGGTTTTAACATAAACATGCTGGGCACTTTCAGAGGAAACTGTATAGCAACTGTTGCTGCACAATAATTATGAACCACTCACATAACATGGGTTCTTTTCCTGTATGCTCTAAGTGCTATTTTTTGCCATAAGAAGTGAATAATGTAATAAGATGAACAAAAAGGTATTGTAGAATTAAAATCTCAGCCAAGATCTCTAAGTTACTGAGGCCAATAAAATTTAGAGCAGTGGTAGATACCGACCCTGGGCTGTACTTAAGCTAACAGGGCCATTGAGAAAATAGTAGGTAGTGGGTGAGCTAGTTGACCACAAAATGTATAAAATTAAGGAAGAACCTCTTGCAGTACAGTGAAAGTACTTGGTTAAAGTCATGGAACCATGGAGGATGAAAAGAGTTGTCTAGTTCAACCCCATGATAAAACCAAGTCCAACAACTGGTCTTCTGGGAACAGTCCACGTACCTTATGAATGTCTCCAAGGATGGAAATTCAGTCCAAGGGGCAATGGAAGAAATGCAGTATATTTATGCTATGTAAAATTTTTTCATCTCTTTGATATCTTCCAAAATTCTATGCTGAGAAAATTCATTCTGTATCTTTGCTCTCTTCAGCTGCCCTCTACCCACTCCTACCTTCCCCCTAGACCTTGCAAATATTTATGATTACCCAACTGTTGCCATTTTTAAAATGTTAATCAGATTTGTCTCATCCTCCTTCTTTAATTATGAAATCTGGTCCCTTAATGATGCCAATCCAAAATACCATCTCAGACCAGGAGTGGTGGCTGTGTACAAACCCAGAATTTCCATTTCTTAATTTTCACTTTTTCCCAATGTCAAGGAACTTTTTAATGATGCAAAAGGCCAGTGTTTCTTTCAGTCCTAGAGGATATTGTAATGAAAAACTGTAACTCTAAAGAGATCAGTTCTAGACAAACCTTTGGAGGTCCATTCATAGTTATGGTTACTTAGCATTTGTAAAAATAAAGTTCATTTGTAAAAAGAAAATCAAGACATCTGGGTTTCCAGGGCGAAGGTATACTGTAAATATGTATTTCCAGGAGGGAAAATAATGTCCAGGCAAATACATTTTGGTAGATGTGTAACATACCTCATGAACAGATGACAGAATAGAATATTGCATCTATTTTATTCTAATTCCTTTGAAAATGACTGACACAAATCACTGCTTCCAGTGTTGGTTCAATTTTATGAGAGAACCAAAGAATTGCTTAGATCAGATGGATCCCACTGGGTTTTCTTAGCGTTCAGCAGTGCAAAGTTGCTGGACAAGAGGAAATGTGCACAAACTTAGATATAGAAAGTTCCATCCAAACGTGAGGAGGAACTTCTTTGAGAATAACAGAGCACTGGAACAGGTTTCCCAGGGTGGTGTTGTAGTCTCCTTCTCTGGAGACATTCCAAACATGCCTGGCTGTTCTCTGTACAACCTGCTGTAGATGAACCTGCTCTGGCAGAGAGTTAGACAAGATGATCTCCAGAGGTCCCTAGCAACTCCTATCTTTTGGTGATTCTGTGGTCTTCTGGAGATTATCTAGCCTAACCTCCTGCTCAGCTAAAAGCCAGTTTACATGAGGTTGATGCTTTCTTTTTTAAACTCTTAGTCTCTAAGGAAAACTGATGCAGTACTTGAAAAGCAAGGTGAATCAGCAATCTCCTGCTCACTGTAGAGAGATCGGTTTACTGGGTTATGGTGCCATTTGATATGGGTGTGCATTTGCTGGATGTGGAGGGAAAATCAGCCATGCATGCTACTTTCCCTCTTAGTCACTTGCAAATGCACACAGTCACACACAATCAATAGTCATTACTGCTTTGCTCCTGAATGACAACTCAGCACTTGTGCCATGATCCATCTTCCTTTGAGCAGGTCTGGGACATGGTATAAATTTGCTTTCTTATGCAACTCGTTTGGAGGAATGATGCCTTATAATCTGCTCTTCTCTTCCCTGCTAGGATTAATTTTCTCAAAGCCTAAACTACTGCCAGGATGGTTTGCCCTTTTGCCTTTCTAGCCACTATTTTACTATTAAGGAAAGAAGGGTTAGATTATTTCTAGGAGTAGTTGTTTGCAAAACCTTAGTTTCGGAATGCATTTCTTTCTCCTGTAAATATTTGGTTGATAGGCACTGATTCCAATTGGCAACAGGTACTCTAAAAGGTATTTGCTGCTTACTTTTCTATTCCTTTTCTTGTGCTAAATTACCTTCTCATTCAAGATAAACTAACAGCCAAAACCTGGATTTATTTGAGGCAGATGTGCGTGTGTGTAAGAAAATGTTCTAGTGCATTCTTGTTTTCTGGTGATCTGATTATTTTCTTTTCAAACATGACATTGAAAATCAATCCCTGACCTTGTACTATAGACAGGTGTATTCAATAGAATAGCACACAATTAACAGACTTCCCAGTAGGTACACTGCATGGTCAGGATACTGGAAATATAATTCTCTGATTTCAGTAGGGAGGCAATCACATTAAATAGATGAATAAATAAGCTGCTAAATGATTTTTTCTTTTTTCCTCTGACTGGTTTTATACACTATAGTGTTCTGATCATACCTGTGCTCAGCATAAACACACCAATTTCTTGAAAAATTCGTGACTAAATGTGGAAGGAACATGACATAGTCTAATAGATATTTCAGAAACTGGCTTTCTGTTTTGAAGTATCTACTTTTTGACACTTTGTTTTGTTTCTCTGAAAAAAAGTCTGCTGAATTCGAGTGGCTTTTTGGGTTAAATCCTGCTTTGTTTGTGGTCTGGCATTTAGCTGGTAGCTACATCTTAAAAAAAAGAAAACCCTGGATCTGGAGTATCTGTCATTGGGGCCTATAGATACCGATTCAGGAGGTGGTTTACATGCAAGCAAACTGCCCTCATTTTGTAGGTTAGAGACAAATGCACTAATTGACTCTATTGTGTTGCATCTGATTAAATCCAGTTGAGTTCCATGCACAGAACAGCTACAGCATCAGATGCTGTGCTCATTTAATTAATTAAATGTGATTATTTTGATTCATGGAAAAAAATGCCCATCCATTGTTCTGGATGCTTTTACATTAAACAATAAAACATTTTAGGGCTCTTTTGCTCACCCTTTTTAGCAGAGCTGTTAGCCATTAATGGGCATCACAAACTGACTCAGTCTTGAGAGAGAATTTTGTTAATGTAAAGAACAATCCTTTTCTTAAGGTCTGGTTTGTGGTTTTTATTTAATTATTAAAAAGTATATTATAGTTCCAGGAAGAACTGAAGAAGTAAAAAAAGGGTGTGGATATGGGTGTTGGTGTGCTTTTAAAGAAGGTTCAAGAAGCCTAGGTAACTTTGATTTTTCCTTTCAGCATTTTAATTTACATCACTTGCTTATAGAAGCATTTGATTAAATGAACCACTGCTCTATTCTTATGCTCATCCGTCAAGTTTGTCTTGCTGTGCTGCATTTATGTTGTGACTCAGGCCAAACTGTTTTTTTCAATATAGAGTGAAGGAGAAGAGCCAGAAGAGCTCAGCCAGAAGAGCTGAGCTATCTTGCATTTCTTAGTTATTTCGTTTACTGCTGTGGGTTTGACAACGGACTGAGATGATTTGTAGGTGTTTCTTCTCTGCCTGCTCATCCAGCTGATGTACTCCACTTCAGCTGATGGCCTCAGATCAAACAAAAATCTTTTTGAAACCTTGCGTGTAAAGTCAGCATTGGCTTCTGCACAATAGTTTCTTCTTATTCCCTCACTGGCCTGCTCTAGGAGGAGCCACAAAGCACAGGGCACCTGGGAGAGGAGAAAGGCAGCCTCATCCTTACATGCATAGTCCCTGGGAGCCAAAAACTTAGTTGTGACTACTGTGACAAAGACCCATTCAGACCCCTTTACTCTTAGGTCTGACATAATTCAAATAGCTTAACAGCAATGTCCAGTTCTACACTGGCGGCATGGATGAGGTCAGAGCAAAAGTGTAAGAGTCATCAAACAAACAGATAGATACTCTGTAGCAAGAGTACTCTGCTAGCAATAGCTAGCAAGAGTTTATAAATATTATTTTATGTCCTGGGAATGTATTAATTTTTGTGCTGAGTGGGAAAAAAGCCTCTGTTCTTTTGTGTTTTAGCTCTGAGCTGTGTTGTATGCCACAGGGAGCAAAGAGAGCCCAGTGCTTAATCATACTTCAATTAAATTGGTTGTACAGTTCAAGATTGTCTGTTGCAGCATTTTGCCTCAGAGTCATTAAGTAAGTATTTTATTAAGAACTGCCCTATGTGACACAAAGGTCTTGTCGTTAGATATGTACCTATTACACTGAATAACAAGGAAAGACTTAGCTAACTCATCAGGTTTTTCAAATTAGCAATGTCTATCTCTCTAAAGGGCATAGATGTTACATTTTAAATGATACTTTTAAAAAATTTTCTAAGGGATTTCTTTGACATGACAGAATGGTTTCACACACTTTATCTCAAGAAAACATGGGCACAATTTTAACAAGATCCTGCTAGAAAAGGTTGCTTTGCACCAGCTGGTAGTTCAGGATTAGAACATCATCTGTCCAAATGCTACAGCATTCTCATCTGAAAAAGAGTGAGGTTTATTTCAAGATACAACAGTGAGAGTAGTAAATAGTGGAGATACAAGGTATGACATAAGTGTTGTTCAGTCTTAAAAACTGTTATCGTGGCAGACTGACAATATTTCACAGGCTGCACAACTGAGGTGGACTCTGAGGAAGCTTAAAATGGTTACTTGGTGCATTTCATTTGTACAAATGCTCAGTGAAAAATCACTTATACCTAAAGAATATATTGAACCAAACTCACCAGTGAACCTTTATTACATTGCACAGAGAAACAGAACTGTGAGCTGGTGACTTCGTAAAAACCTGTCTCAAAGTGCTTATTACTCCTCTACTAAAAAACAGAGCTTCCATGGAAACTCTTTCTTCCTTGGGAGGGAAAAGGAGGAGGCAAAAAGACATGATGCGATTTATTACCTTTTAAGCTGTAATTGGAATTCCAGAAGCTACTACTTAAGATCATGCAATGTAAAAAGCCTCTGCAGAGCACATGCAAAATTTGGTTAACTAGCTTCTCCAAAAGAGAAGCCGTTTCTAGAAGTGTCTTTGCAGAGTTGTATTGTTGGTCATTTCATGTTTGTCTGGTTTGGGAAAGAGTTTCTTCAGACAGAGGAAATTTTAAGTATTCAATGCCATGAAGCTTCTCTATGAGAAGCTGCATAGTTCTACTTTTACTCAGAAAAAGGCACGAAGGCAGACAGCAAGTTCCAGAAAAACTCTGCCTAGCACTGACAACAAAATTATACAGCCTCAGCCAGGCTGTTTGCGGCAAGTCAGTTGATTTTAGGAATTAAAAGTAAAGTGAAATACGTCAGTTCTGCCTCAATCCATCCAGTGCTTGGCAAATTAGTTTTTGATGCAGTCCAAGAGCCACCTCATCTCAAAGTCAACTGGGCATTTATCCGAGTTATTAATATTTCTAGATAGAAGGACAGGACATAGAGTTATTTTGTTTGTGTGGAACAGACTTTATTGTTTTCCTTTATTTTTTTTGCCTAGTACAGGCTTCCTTTACTGTCATTATTCCAGTATTTTCCACTATTTTTTTTATTCTGACTGGGTTGTAGATGCCACAAAAAACGTCTCTACTGTGGTATCCCCATCCCCAATTTACAGGGAGTCTAGGAAGTGAAGAGCTGTTACAAAATGCTTAGAGAAATTAACTAAATTGTTGCAAACATATTTCCTTCACAAGTGTGGCCTTTTATTAAGTTTCCTCTCTGTCTCAGAAAACTCACCTACCCACATATGTGAGCTGCTATTATTTAAAAATAAATTCATCTTACTTTTCCTTTTCAGTACAATTATGTACAATTGTGTACAATTCTTTTCCTTTTTTTTCTGAAGTTCTGGATGTAATCTCAACCTGAAGGAAGATTTTTTAGTGGCCAACAGCAGATGTAAATAATGGATGTAAATTTTCTTTATTAAAAATATTTCTTTGTGTCTAAAATCCTATTTTGGTTTTTTTCCTCAGTCAAATCAATTGGTCTCATTATTCACTTTTCTATGCAAAGTTGTCTCAGCTTTTTAACAATTTGCAACAATTTTGGTTCTGCACCTGTGATCTGGTTAGACAGTTAAAGACCCTCAGCTTCATTTTTTTTAGACTTGGAAAAGAAATTTTTATTCTAGTCACAGTCAGTTGCCACTGTAATAGTTTCAATATCATGATAGGTCCTCAATACAACGAAATATCTAGAGTTTTTTTCTCTTTTCCTTGTGAAGGTCCAAAGAGTAATTTTAGCGAATTAGAAGGTGCTTCAGTAGCTGATTTGAGTGGAGTTACTTCGGGAGAACAGCGTGAGCATAGGTGTTTCTAAACTGGAGGCTTAGCATTTGTTTATAACTGTAATTCCCTCAAAATATTGAAACTGAAATGTGATTTTCAAGTTTCATTACATTTAGATGATAGCTTAAGGTATATGTAAATAATTACCTTAGTGTGGAAGTTTTCAGATTATGTTGAAAAGAGAACTTGTCTCAAATCTAAGCAGCTCAGACTTTCATGATATTAAGACTGAATTAATGTCTTAACTTTAGGATGCAGATGTGAAGAGTTTAATCCAAACTTTTCACCCAATGCTGTTATTTTTTTCATCCTTAGCTATTTGCTCTGCTGGTAATTGAATATCTGGCAAATATGTTAAATTTTGCTTTGCTTTAAAAGAGCTGCATGCCTTTTTGCTTTGAGATATATAGACTCAGACATGACAATGTACAAGCACCAAATCTCCATGTTATGTAAACAAATACTCCTGTTTCTCTTAATAATTTCCAAAAGTTATTTTGCACCCAGCTTTCATAATATAACAAGGAAATAGAGTGGGGAAACCTGCAGAATATGTGGTTGTTACTCTTCCTAGACTATGCACGTTAATAATGTTTTCAGGTTGGATTTTTGTTAGGATGTACAAGTTAAGTGTTAAGTGACAAGAAATCACTAGGAAGGAATTCTGTGCAGAAGGGATTCTAAGGAGAAAGCTGTAGTGAAAGAAGCTTGGAGCTTTGGAGTGAAAACAGGATTGGGTTTTTTATAACTCAACTGCCGCTTCTATGTTAGAAAAAAATAGTCTCACAAGGATTTTTTTCTTGTAGTAGATTGATAGTCTTGATTTACACTGTCTTGGTTATATAAAATACTTGTTTAAAGAATAGTGAAAAAAAGGTGTACAGCATCAGTCTTGATATTCTTGGACATTCTTATTCATCTGTGGAAAAAGAACAGTAGCTGAGTGAAAGTGGTAGTGTCTGGTAGCTAGGCACACTCACCCAAATAATCTGCCTGTGAAATAAATTCAACAGACAGAACTAAAATGTCTTGTTTTGAAATCGCATTTTCACTCCAGGGCTTTGTTGTCACTGGCCAAGCAGATTAAATTGAATTGACTTTTTACTCAGTGTCCAACCTTAAATCTTAGCTTTACAACCATATTCTTTGATGATAACACATGGCAGATATACAACCTCTTTAGGAGATCTTTTCTTTTGAGATTGGAAGCATTATTTCAGAGATACAGTGTTTGTCAGAGAAGGTCCAGGGCCAAAAAATTATAGTGAGATATCCTGTATCATAAATTCCAGGAAACAGAGGAGGTGTCTAAAAGCATAAGTGTAATGTACAGTAGCAATTGCAGGAGTTCACTAGTCTTTTGAAGGAAACAAAAGAGCAGGTATTACAGAGGAAGATGGGCTGTCCCCAGTCTACTCATTTCAGCCCTCTATCTGCATGAAAGATACCATGTGCCAAGGGGTGCTCCATTGTCGGATCAAATGAGAAAAGTGCTTGGTGGGTTTTCATGGGTTTTAATAACTGTTCCTGAATTTTCATAAGTCAGTATCTTAAGCTCAAAATCTAAAATGTCAAATATTGCTGGTGAGAAGGCAGAAAAATATTTAATTGCTGATGCAAAGGCAGTTTAGAGTTTGTCCATGAGAGCTGGGAGATAACTCAGTGGGCGTAACTCAGAGGAAAGGTATCTTGTAACTGCTTTATTGCAGTCAGTCTGCATCAATGTGATTAAATATTTTTTTTTTTTGATGTGGAATAGAAACATATTTATGGATCCCTTGATCTACTGGTAGTTTTGTCTACTGGGCATTTTTCTCTTCTGTGAAGAAAGGTTTAAAATTCATCTTGCAAAGTGTATTTTTTACCCTCTTTTAGTACTGCCTTGATCCAACCGGGCTAAACTGTCTCAGCCCTGCGGTGGCAGCTGAACGGGCTGCAGACTGAGGTGAACAGTGATGAGACAGCCCTTCATCCCTCCCTCTATGTGTCTTTCCTTCCTTGCACGTATTTTTCTCTGTATATGTTGGCAATCTCCTGGAATAGTGACTATCCTTGCTGGTATGTAAAACCTTAAAGAAAGTCATTGTTTCAGCTGTAGTTCTGAATCCCAACTGGGGGTGCTGGAAATTAAAATTGCCATTTCTGAAAGCGTAGTAAGATTTAGGAGCCTAGCAACTGATTTTTCAAATGGATTTACCAGATTTGTACAGTATTTAATAGCTTGTGTCTTGAAAGCCTTTAAATTTACATTATAATTTATCACATTACAGACAGTCATGGTTCAAAGTTACTGTTTTGCGAGAAGTCACAAATTTGAGTTTTGATACAATTTTTCATTTTCTTATTTTACTTTTCATTAAAAATATTTTTTATTATACTACTGCTCTGATAGAAATGTAGCTCAAAATTGTCTTTGTCTGAAGGAGGTATTTAAGAAGCTGAGCAATGTTTTATTTGTACTAAGTTTTTTTTCCTTAGTTTGTTCACTGTAACCCATCTCGTTCTCAGCAGTCCTTGGAAACTTATTGAAGCAGCAATATAAGATTAGACCCTTAAACAATGTCACCAAGAACATTGTATTTCTTGCATTGCAGTCTGATGTGCAAAAACCATGAGTACGAAAATGATTCATGCCATCTACTAACGGCTAATTTAAATACTGGAGTAATGTTTTACTATTCAGATGCTATAAATTATTACATTTACTGTAGTTTGAAACTAAGTCGAGCCAGTTTTTCCAACCTGCCAACAAACTCCAACCCCAAAGGAATTTTTACAAATTTTAATTGTCACAATAGGCAGATCTTTTTTTAATTTTACCTATACGGATATAATCTTTCATACATTTTAATACAGTCCTAATGAAATCTAAAAAATAAATTTCATAGTTCATCTGCTGGTTTACTGCAGAGATTGCAAAGCAGTATATTAAAAATGTATTTCTTTTTCACTGCTACTCTTTTCATATTATCAATCAAATAAATCAAACTTGGAATTCTAACTTATTAGCATAAAATCTCATCCAGACACAATCTGCTTGATGAACAGGCTTGTAACTTTTCCTTATGGGGATATAAATTGTACTGATATTACCAGGAAAACAAAAGTCTAATAATTTACTCAGTGTTTTTGACAAAATACTGTATCAAGTTATGGTGGTTCAAGAAATACAATGCTTTGTTTGAAAAGCGTAGGTCTAAACTGATTAGTTTACTAGCTGTAATGCCAGTTACTCATATTTCCTGCTTAAATATTCACTGGTATAAAACACTTCAACATTCTCCTGTGAGCACACATATACACATATGTATAGATTGTGTAACGTTTTAATCTACAAGAAGGAAGAAATTCCTCATTATGAGGGTGGTGAGACACAGGAATAGATTGCCTGGAGAAGCTGTGGATGCCCCATCCCTGGAGGTGTTCAGCGCCGAGGTGTTTAACGCCAAGGTGTTCAATGCCAAGGTGGATGGGACTTTCAGCAGCCTGGTCTAGTGGGAGGTGCTCTTGGCCATGGAACTAGATGACCTTTAAAGTCCCCCCCAGCTCTAACTATTAAATAATTCCATGATTCTGTGATATACTTGTTAGGCCACAGAAATCTGCTAGCTACAGATTTTCATATAGAAGTTTCTGAATAATTTAGTTCAGCTGCATGAAGTATCCCATGTGGTATAATTTAGGGCCCAGTTCTTCATTTCTTGAAAATTCAGGGTTTTCTGCAACTGACATGAATTAAAAGGGGGTCAGCTTCTTGCTCACTCGTACTCTGGTATCTTTGCATCTCTTTTATGAGATGTAGCAATACTGTTAGATACTGAAAAAGCACAGCAAGATTTGGGGGTGAGATTCCTGTGAGGTGTGATTACAGAGGCATTAAATACCTACTGAGAGCAAGTTTTAGCAAATCTCCATTGATTACTTACCTGGCAGGCACATCACCAAGTGTCTTTGCACAGTGGGACTGCTGGACTGTTTTTTTCCTGTAATTTTTAACGTCTCATCTATACATCAACCTGTACAGTAAGCACTCCTCTTGATTATAATACAGAAGCTGTTCTATTTAAAGGGAATCTTCTTCTTTTCTTGCTTTTTATTTTTTTTTCTGTCTCACATAGTTAGCTCAGAATGAATACACAAATAATTAGCAAAACATTGATTGGACTTGTACAAGCATGTTTCTTTTCTCCACAGTAAGCCATCCTTCCATCTATACTTGTAATTATTTATTCTACCAGAAAAGTGTTTTTTTAAGGATTTTTTGCATATGGTAAACATTCTACTTTTGGGAGAGTTCAGCATACACAATAAAATACCTTACTGGCACAAGTGGTGACATGGAGCCTGCTTGCCTGCACCAAGGTATCTCATCCTGGGCTGATTGATTTTGCAAATCTGGCTCAGCACTTCTGCATCTCACCCCTGATGTGCCAAAATCCTTGATCATATTTTTCTGTACTCAAGGAATTACATATGGTGTGGTGCACAGGAATGATATCTCCGGCTTTTCCAAATACAGTATGAGTATCAAACTATTTGAACCCTTATCTTTTAGGAGGATCACTTTGACTTTCTTGTGAAAAGTCTCTATGTCCGGAGAGGGATCACAGAGTCAAACTTTACAGGGTGACCTTTGTTTGAAGAGGGTGAGAGATACCATAGTAATCATCCCTCCACGTCTGTGCCAAGGTACAGCCCCCTCCATGAGTCGGCACTGTACCCTGTATTAGGAAGTTAAAGCCAGAACAGTATTGCCTGCTGCCAATGCCTCTCAAAGAAGCTTCTATTCCTGCCCACAGTGCAGGGACTGCCTTGAAGCCTGTCTCAGATGGCTGTCAGATTGTCAGTGACCGTGATAAGTTTTTCACTTATCCCAGCTGGGGAGGCTTAGAAGCAAATAGGAACTGCATGGGAACCAGCTGCTCGTATGTCTGTGATGAACAGGCTCACAGGAAGATTTTTACTCAATTTCTAAGCCTTGCATTATTTAACTCACCACCTGAAGTTCCTGTCATGCAGTAAATCCAGAAAATTGCTATTTGCTGAGATTTTCGCTTTGTCAGTTTGTGCAGATACATAAGATGATAGTTCCCCAAGTCTCTTGAGAATTTAAGATTACATGAAGGAATCTTAGTGTGACATTTCAGCTGGTTTCTCTTCCATGGAGTGGTGCCCCAGCAGTGCCTAGAGCTTTCAGTTCAGTTTTTGTAACTGCAGCCTGTAAGAATCTACTGCATATTATCCCAGTTTCTGTACAGACACGTCCTGCAGGTTGATAATAATCAGGTACACATGCAGAACAATGATCATGATAAAAATCAGTGTAACAAAACTAATTTGACTGATGATCACTAATGTTATTAATTGATTAGTATAGCAGCTTTATGCTGTGATTTAAGACAAGGATGGATTTTTATTTAAAAGATAGTAGCTTAAAAATGCAGTTCAGACAAAAATGGAAACGAGAAGCTGTGATTCAAATGTAATTGTAGTCTAACAATACCAAATAGCAAAGATGGCAATATTAACATATTTCTATTTAATATAGAGCATTGCAGCCTCTCAAACAACGAGGAGAAAAAAAAAGATTTTCAAGTTAGAATTTAAGCTGTTTGTTAAACAGTTCCATGTTTTTCAAACAAGATCGGCATTCATTAATGCAAGCATTCAGTTGAGTTTCGATAAAACCTGAATTTTGATTCAAGTTTTAGAATTGGCTTTGTAGTGTCAGACAAACCATTTAAGCACACTGCAGCAGGCAGGGACACTTAATCAGAATGAATGATATCTTTTTCTACATTTAGAGCTACTACTTCTGCAATTTTTCATTTGTGGTACCACTGACAGCATATAGTTCTCCTTACTATGTGTAGGGCTATTAAAAATGTTTACCCTTCCACAAAATACAAAAAGAAACTACTTCTTACGTCAAAGGACATTCTGAACATCAGTTATTTTGCCATTTCCCTCCTATACGGCTTTTTTTATCCATTAGTACACGGAATTATATGTATTACTGTTGTTTTGGTTTGTGTCTTGGCTTTTTTGGTTGGTTGATTGGTTGGGTTTTATTTAAATAGCAATTTGAAAAGCAAAAATAGTTTTTAATTAAGGATTTTAAAAGTTTTTGCCTCTGTTGTAAGTCAGTGGTATTTTTAGGAGAACTTTTCAACACAAAACTCTCAATTCTGATAGCTTTCTTTATTTACTACCAATAAAAACATTTCTGATCTGTAGAAAAGGGAAGCCTTCTACACATTCTGATTATGTTCTCATCCTCCAGAGAATTCCTAACATCTTGGTATCCAGCTGCATGATCTAGTTCTGGGAGGGACTGATCATCGGAGGCCTAGAAAATGTTATCTGTCCTCTTGAAGGGAAGGGCTGGCAGTTCAAACTTTCACCCTCCTGTGAGGGTGCAAACAGTCCAGCAGAAGGATCTGAGGTTCCTTCAGATTTGTGAGTTCCTGATGATACTCAAAATGCTCATTAACCTTGTGCTTTTGAAGAGAAACCCAGACTGATGCCTGAAGGCTTTCTTTACTGACATTTCTGTTGCCAGTAGAGTTAAAGGAAAATACCATTTGTTTTTCATGGGAACGTTGGGAAAAGAGAAAAAAAGGATTGTTTTTAATTTATCTTTTATTCTGACATTTCCTATAAATGAAAACAGGAAAATAGTTGGGTTTTGAATATTAATTATATTTTTCAAAACTGGGTTTTCAGTATTAAAAACAAATATTTTCCAGGACTCAATTTTCAACAAAGAGAATGCAATTTCTTTGAAAAATTCTTGGGGGGGAGACAATAAATATTTTCATTTGTAGTGAAGAGACATCCAGTGTGTGAATGTGAGTTCAAACAACTACTTAAGTATCATTATTTTAAGGGAGATTTGATGATTTTTGAAACTTCATCCTTCTTATCCAGCTGTGTAAAATTTATCTTTCAACAAGAGCAATAGTGGGCAAAAGCTTGTTGATGTTGAATTTGCCCCTTCTTTCCACACAGCTACCACGTAGTGTAGATACTGCACTGAAGTTGTGCTCCAAATTTCCTAGTTCACAAGAGGTCCTCAAGACAAAGTCCAGTTGCCTGAATCACATATTTGGCAACACAGGGCTTATTGCAAATGGACATATTACCAAATCTAATGTTACCTACTTGTTGATCTTTGAAACACCCCCAGCAGTTCTGTCACAAACACAAACCCTCATCCAAAGCTGTGCAACCATAAAAATTGGTAATCTCTGCATATAGACCTATACATTATTTAAACATAAATGATGGTATCATAGAACTAAAACAGGAAGAAATGAGAAAAACAAATGGGATGAATGATATTGTGGAAGTGTGTGCTAGGTACATGGGTTATCAAAAGTAGTGAGTCCCATTCTGCAAGACACTTTTATCCACTGCCAACGCTGAAACATGGATGCCAAATGCAGGAACTTTAGATGGCTAATTTCAGAACAGTTGAGGTCTGCACAGAGAGGCTGCTGTATCTCCAAGACTCTGCTCAGGCTTGCTGAATTAGTGCTGATGGGGACTGAGGGTTTGCTTAGGCGTGTTGTGTCCCCTCATCCTTTATGCCTGGGCTTGTTGCTAGTGCTGTTTTGTGTCTGGCTTAGCATCTTTAATCTGCAGAAAGCACAGAAACTGAGACAAGCATCTATGGCCCCAGGAGGAGCGACAGCCATGAACTAGGACAGTTTTTAATTCTGCTTTTCAATACCATAGCTTTTCATGATATCTGGGTATGTTTATTTCTAAAATGGATTGGTTAGTAAAGATAATAACTAGTAATGTAAAAATTGACAAAGTCTACAAGTGATGTAGAGTTACACAATGTCAAAAAGCTAAAAATAAGAGTAGTGCTATATTTATTCTTTCCAAGAGAACAAAACAGAAAATGAGAAACATAGCTTACCAGGCCACTGACTTGCATAACATTAGTTTGTTGATGGTACTGAATGAAGTGCAATGTGGAATAAGGAGAACAGAAGCTTATTAACAGAACTCGTAGCATCGCTGCTACAAACTCTTTACTGAGCTATTATTTCTGAGAGGTTTAAATGAGGTCTGTATCTTCATGCAAAGTGGTGGTACTTTTCTTTATTTTACTCTCTTGCATGGTGATACTTTTCACTCTGTTTCTTTACAGATGTCTACATGGGTGATAACGCCAGCTTTTTAGCAAACTAATATCAGTTAGCAGCATTCACTGGAACTGCTCCTCCCTGCACTTGTGAGATTCAAGTTCCTATAGCATAAGCGGGTGATAAGAAGGGTAAAACAAAGCTGAAATCAAGAGAAAGGATATTTTCTAAAAAGCTCAAAGTACCTTTTAGGATTAACATCACCATTTCTGAATCGGATACAAATTGTTCAGACTTTCTTCTATTGTTTTATAGAAGTAAATGTCAGTGGAATATAGCTCTGCTATACAGCTGACATTTCCATTCACCCCTTTACCTTGTTATAAGTCTTCTTACACAGTGGCAGATTGTATAACCAATAAAATACATCTATAGGGCTTCAGTCTTTCCTAAGGTAATGGAGGGAAGTTCACAATCCTCACTGGAACTTTCCCCTTTTATCCACAGAAATCTCATACTACAGTCAGCATAGTTTGTGTATTACCTGATAATGGAAAATGAATCAAGCTGTGTACTGCTCTCTGTGTCTTGCAGAGTGCCATCATTACATGATAATAGCAGAGATAGATCAGAATGACAGAACATATGTTTGATTAGTATCTCCCAACACGGGCCCAAAAATTTCATGTTTAATATTAGCAGATGTCAGAATAGAGATCATCAGTTCAGTGAGAATCTATGCTAGGCGTGCTGTAATAATCACTACTCATACCCTTGGGTACTTGGTATTATTATGGTGATAGTCATGTAGAGTTGTAATGTCATGCAAGCGGTTTGATATCCATCTTTTCTGAATACTTCATACATTTTAAAGATTTGTAACATGAAAAACAGAAGTTACCTAAATGCTCAGCGGGATGATGATCACAAAATATTCTCCAAAGGTGACAACCATTGCACATTTTCAAACAGCTGCAGTTTCATATCAAAATTCTGGATGCCTGCATGTTTTAGTACAACTCTCATTATATAAGATATAATGGTAATACTGTCATAAAGGCAAGTTAAAGAATTCAGCATAATTTAAGACTTATTGTAGAAATCTCACACAGAAAAGGAAAAAATAATCATGAAACATAAAATTAGTCTGAATTTGAATTTTGAATGTGTCTGATAAAGCAGAAATTGAGCAAAAATTATTGCCTTTAATTTTTTTCCTCTGCAAGATCTCATTATTTCATCAGAAATTTAATAATGCTTACCCTCTGACCAGTCTCACTCCTCATGTGTGGTATCCTTGAAAAAGTACTGCTATTATTATTATTACTGTCAGTAGTACTTGCGGAGAATATATTTCTAACCTGGGCAAAATCTCTCTTTGCACACAGTGCTATATTAACTTAGAACAAAAGATATGTCTGCCAATAGCTTAGAAATCAAAGCACAAGAAAACACTAGTAGGCAAGCAAGGGGAAAAAATGAGTAACAGCCTTTCTTATCATCACATTTTTGGAAGAAACCACTGAGAAATTGCTATTAGATACAGTTTAAAATGGTTAAAATGCCACACAGGATTAAAATGCCATTACAGGTGAACCAGAGGGAAACGACAAGTGATGTGAGAAAAGAAAATATTCTCTGAATGATGGTGGAATCAAACACATTTGCTGGGGCTGCAGAAAGAGGGATCATGAGAGGAGGGGAGTAGACACATGGGCCTGAATGACCAGTGCTAAATCTGGCCGCTGTCCCACCCTCGTTGAGAACTCACCAGCAGATGAAAACAAGCAGAACATGTGTCTCTGTTGCTGCAGGGTCAATCACTTGTTGAGAGGCCTCCAAAGAGGAATCTGCTGGTGCCATCTATATGAAGAAAATAGGAAGTGAGGACTTTCGCCTAATCAGAGGAAAATTAAAGAGTAATAGCATCACAGCTATTCCTCATTGAACTGTTTGTAAACAAGTAATTTGTTTAATCTGCCCTGGAGTGTGTTTTACCAGATAAAGTGTTGCTAGTAAACTAGCGCCACAATTATCGGGGCTGTAAGATGCAGCATAGAGCTGGTCATGGGCAATTTACTACAAGGTGAATTAATTTTATTTATTTATTGCCTAAGTCATCAGGAGGATCTGCTTCAGGGAACTGGAGTACCTTCAGTGCAGAGCTTGACCAGTCAGAGTAATTGAAAGCAGTTCAAAGATATCCTCAGAGAGAAAAACTAGTTTTGGGTAATAATTATGTGGGATGTTTATGAGATTTTTCAGCAAACTAGTCAAAGAAAATTACTGAGTAATTTAGCCATATAGCTTCTCAAAGTGACTTATAGACTTATGAGAAATCTTTATTTGAAATAAGTATGGGGTCCTCTGTTAGCATAAGAGTGGCACTGAGTACTCACTCTGAGGGATTTCGTAAACTGAGGAATGATTAAGAGCTTCCAATAATATTAGAAGGGGCAGTAATTCTTTGCTGTGAATCCCAAAAGTGAGTGCCGTGGGCACTCAAAATGCACATGGACATCAATAATTTCATACTGGATTCACCCCAGAATGAATATGAAAGCATTAAGATAAAAAGGACCTTTAATCTCAGCAAAGGATAAAAGGAATGAGTTAGCGCGTATGTCAGGTAGATTAATTAAAGGAGTCACAGTGAACAATATTAGGCAGTAAATAACATTAGGGCATAACATAATTACCATTTCTAAGAGTTATTTATCACCAAGTAGCCCTTTTTGGTCTAGGCCAGTCTTAATCCCCCTGGGCTTATGTACTTTTCTGGAGCAACCACACCTTTAATCATGTAAAACCTCAGCTTTCTTAATTTTTAGGGCTGATCTGTGCTTGCACAAGTTATGGTTCCACTCTGGTTGGATCCTTACAACCATTTGGTCCCAGTCCCTCAGTTTTTTGTTGGATTTTTGAATTGGTATCTAGGATAGTGCTCAAGTTGAAGCATCATCACACTGAATCTTACAAGGGTCTTGGATGTCACTGGCTGTGTCTTTCTCAGGGACTTCCTTATGGCACCCTCTTTCAGTTTGATTGGAAAACTTCTTGTCTCCTGCCTTCTTACACTCCTTCCTCTTTAAGTGGCCATGCAGGACAGTTCCCAATGCACAAGGAGGACTTTCCCTCTTTGAAAGAGGTGAGATGTCTTTCTGTATCATTCTCTCCATTATTTCATAGAACCAGCTAAGCCAGGATAAGTTGCACTTTTCCCCTCTGCTCTGAGTGCCCAGTTGATTTGTACATCTTTAAAGTTAGAATGAAAACTATTCCCTAGTGGAAAATGCTTAACTGGCTCAAGACAAAATATTTACAAATGTGTATTCTTGGCAACATTTGGTTTAAAAAAAAAGATTAAAAGGGAAAAGGCCTTTTGAGTTGGTCAGAAATGACCAGGTATGTTTCAG
The DNA here is from genome assembly GCA_013400935.1 of Turnix velox. Taxonomy (NCBI): domain Eukaryota; kingdom Metazoa; phylum Chordata; class Aves; order Charadriiformes; family Turnicidae; genus Turnix; species Turnix velox. Next base: position 130,922 of record VZTY01025059.1, on the reverse strand, counting down.
TTTTGAATTTCAAAAGATTTTTTCTGTAACAGAATCAATTGTGCTTAAATATATATATAAAAGCTTAGTAAAATATTTTAAAGCTCAAAATCAGACAAGAATGATTTTGTATTACTGAGGTAATACTCTTGTATTAGTAATAAAATAAGACTTTTTAAACTACTTAAAAAGTTTAATTCCTCAATATCTGTCAAAATATTATATTTTTTACATTTTCAATTGCTGGAACAAAAACTACGAATTTTCTCTTACTGGAAAACTATCCTTGCTCTTCCCAGAGAACATTTCTATAGGCTGCTGCGTCTTCACCTCTGTTTTTTGAGTTCTGGGGTTGCAATTTATCTGACTTAAATTTTCATCTTTTAAAAGTTTAGTCAAAGATTGTTGCTCATTCTTTTTCTGAAGAAGAAAGCCAGAGAGCCTGCATGGCTTGGGTATACTGTTACGTATGATTAAGGCCAAGTATGTGGCTGAGTTTGCCTTTCATACTATGTAAGGTAGTGAGTAAATGCTGAGAGTAGCTCATCTTGATAAATTGAAGACACATTAGGAATATTCTGATCTACCTATACTATGCTACACTATGCTTCTCACTTATCTTATTAGAAATCTTTTAGTGTTGCATTTAGAACATATTTAAATATTCAACTTCATACAGGGCACCCAGTGCTTAAACATTATGGCTGAAATACTAGCAATACTGTATAGCCTATTCATACCGAAGACCCTTAACGTGATTTTAAATGAAAAATTAGAAGAATCTTTCTGCTTCAAAAATGAGATTCAGCTCCTGTGGTTGCAAAAACACACTGGAACATGGTTCATAGCAATAAGGGAATGAGCAACATGGAAAAATTTACTTCCTGCAGCAAGCTAGTAGTGGAAATACTTCTTAAAAGATGGAGCAATAGAAATGAATATAATGAACGCACTCATTAATATGCTTTTGTATTTAATATTACTCATTTTTATTACAACCCAGAACTGCTGTTACATCAGCTGTTTCAGTTTCAACACTTTTGCAAAACGACCAAACCTTTGCATTACTTAGGTAAGAAAATACATGATGCCTTGGTAAAAATGCTGTTTACTTTTAACTGTGTCAAAAGCATGCACTAAGGAAGGTGCTTATTGTTACACACGATGAGAAGTATCTTCAGCCTCCAGAATGAAGCGCAGGGACACTGAGCAACTGTCAGAAATGACCCCTACACAGAAAGTCAACATTCAAGGGCAGCATAGAGAATACATAGATAATATCATTACATTATGTTAGAGTAATCTGTCAGATCAATCTACACTAACTACTGGTTCTATGTCAGTTCGTAACTTATCCAAATGCATGAAGTCTGCTGAGGACTAGGTGGGCTCACGTGACCTCTCCTGACAAATATTTGTCATGTGGCTGAAGTCTTCTGGCACAAGCTGCCTTCACTTTATAAAACAGGCAGGCTTATAAATGCTGCTTTTTACCCACATTTTCAGTGGTGTCCCACTTCTGTGCTGTTTTGCTGCACTCAGAATCTCTCCTCTCTAATGTGTTAAGACTGTCAGGGGAAGACTGAAATACGTTTATAACCATTAAAAATGTAGAAGATGAGTTTTACAGGGTTTTATTTAACTCTCTTGCAGTTAAAAACAATTATTCTGAGTCATTACTATTCAGGAGTTTCTTTTGTGACATTTCTTGACTCATATTTCACTTGCAAAAATATGGCTTTACTTACAGCTTCTAATAATCTATTTTGGAAATCTTACTCTCCTTCAAATTGAAGCGGAAAAATGCAGCTCATGTGATGTTTGGGTTCTTTTTGTCAAATAGAAACTGGGGCCCTGATCTGAGGCATAGAGGCCTGTCCCACCTTCTGCCAGTAAAATTATGCTGCATAAGTGGATTGTGACCCAAGAAAATGACTCAGCTGCGTAGGACAAAAGGATGTTGTCAGTTTATGAAAGCTTGAAGAAAAAGCATTATCTGGTCACTGCCAGTTATTAGGTAATTTAACACAACATCAAAAGAGTCAAGGCAGTTACCTCTTTTCTACCATATCTGCAGAGTTAATCCAATATCATTTCTGGCCAGTCTTAAAACAGAATGAGAATAAATATTACAAGAATAAATTAAAGTAGATCAGCGAGAAAGGATGTTAAATGCTCCTCATTAATCTGCCAGGGAAGTAAGATTAAAGTAATTACAGTTTAAAATTTTACACAAGTTTCATTAAACTCTAACCAGAATTTCCAATAAAGGACTACTGCACAATGGCAATTGTTAGAGATGCCATCTAATAGAGCGGATGTATTATCTATATTTTATAGTCATGCAAAAATTTTAATAACTTTTGGTCACAATTAACTAATATAATTTTGAGCTGTAATATTGATTGGGAATCACACAAAGCAGCTCTAGGTGATTAAGAGAAGGTGTTGGGTTCTTCTAATGGTTCCTGGACATCAATATTCTAGGTAGTTAGTCATCAGCTACTCTGCTGACTTGTCTAGGAAGAGTGGGCTTTGCAAGCTGCTATTGTCTTCTGCACAGGCTGACTGAGAGAGAAATTAAGAATTAATTGCATGTATGTGAAATACAAGTGTATTAACATGGAGGAAAAGGAGTTTATGTTGTTCAAGATCTGATCATCTTCCAGAATCAGTAGGAGCAGAAGAGGGCAGACAGCTTTCAGTTTGTGACTGGTGTTTGCAGATGGTACAGTTGGCGGTGTGTGCCTAGTGCATTGATTGTGCTACATTACTGATTTGCTTAGTCCTTTTCTGATGAGCAAAGGAAGCCTGACATGAAAATTCCATTACTCTGAGAATAAAGTAACACAGATGTGAGATTGGCATGTGCAGTCCTGGCATACTTAGTTAAATGTTCTGGCACTCTTAGTTAAATTACTTGTAGCTCATGATATGCAAAAGTCTGTAGATCTCTAAGAGTATCCCATTTTCTGGGAACAAAGGAGATTCATTGTTCTTCCAGATCCACCTTACAAAGCCCATGTTTTTAATTGCTGTTAAAACTGTAAGCATTCTGGTTTATTTTGGGCTTTCTTTGGTATGCAGCAAGATTTCAGAAAACTGTAGCAAAGAAACAGGGGAAGCACATTTAAGACAAGACAACAGCTCATTTCTAATCCTGCGAAAATTCTCAGAAATATGACCTGTTTAAAGTTTCAATTTAGGGTAAAGAAAAGCTTCAAGTCTGGTGATGTTAACAAGTATTTTCTTAAATCTCTTTACTATTGTTTATGTCATTTGTTTTTCATTTGAGTTTCCTCTGGCCTTGCCTAGTTCATGTTGCCATTACTGTTTTAGTGAAGTGACTTCTTTCTATAAAAATTGGTATTTAGGAGTCATTTGAAATTTAAAGTTCCTGAAAATCAGAATTTAAATCTTGTAGAAGAATGAAACTAATAATTACAGTATAAAGTAAATAAGGAGTTTCAGCCATAAATTAATCTAGCTTTACCATACTGTTGTTTTAATTTAAAACCAATAATTATTTCAAAGACAGAATTTGCTACTCTGCTTGCAAAGCAGATGAAATGATACATATGCACTTGTTGGCATGCTATTATCCTTTTTCATTATACCTTATTTTAAATTCTCTTGTGTCTTTTTCCATTTTCTTATGATCCTTTATTTTCTTGCTGTATTGTTATATTTCATTGTTACAAGGAAATATAATTAAAAAACAGGGTGAACAAAAATAGAAGTTAGGAAATCCATGTTAAATGAACAGTCTTATTCTTACTCTTTTTCTCCTAGATGCTCAGATTGGCTCTTTTCCTAGAAACAGAAAAGATTTTGAAGTTTGGCCCTTCAACTCTTCAAAAAAATATGAAAATTGTCCTTCATAACTGTATTCCCTTTAATTTACTTATTTTCTCTGTTGATGAGGAAAAAATCAAGTGTCATGCCATAGTAAGACAACATTTGCTTAAACTTAATATTTTTGTATGTTATTTTAAAAGCACATGACAAAAATTACTATATAGATGTACCTTTTGATGAAATTGTTCAGTAAGTATTCTATAATATATTTTTTAACTTTTCAAGGCTGCAGACCTGAAATGGAATAAAAACTGAATTTGGCATGTTTCTGATTTCTACTAAAAACCTGTTATTCTATAGAAGCCTGCTAAATTTATTACTGTGTATTTAAAGTCACAATATTAAAACTATTTGTTTAAATTTTTTTTTTAAAGGGAGTAAAAATCTAAAAGTGAGATATGGTTCTGATAACAGCAAAAGACTGTCTTATATTTACATTTAAGTGTAGTCATAGAAGCAAAATACTCTGTGGTAATTAATTATGGTTTCTTTTTGTGAGTTTAGAAAGTAAAATATTTGTCAATATGTAGTAAAGGGAAGATCCCCTTCTTTCACAGAGGCAGTTGAGGCATGATTTGGTCTGCTGTAGTGTGCTGAAATTGAGTGCAGGTTGTATCCCTTCTAAGTCCATGCAGTTGAACCTAATTTTACTCTACTCTGAAGACTGCAGTTAGTATCTACTACATCCAGAACTCTTGACCTATGTGTTATATGGTGGCATCTTCCACAGCAGATCTAATACTCTCACAGAACCTCAAATTAATTGTTATTGCATTGCAAACATATGGAACTACAATTCATATTTGCTAGTATTAGCTGATTGCACTGAATATGTTTTACCTTGCTTTTTCCATTTGATTTTGTTTTCAGTGGAACTTTGCCTGAAACAAGCATACTTTAAAATTTATTTTTGTGGTACTGCAGCTTGTATTAAAGTATGATTTCAGAACTAAATTCTTGAAAAATAAAATCTCTTTTACAGGATCATACATTGAAAGTTGAAATTATGTAGAAATAAGTTAGTGAAGTTCTGAAGTTGCTTCATAGATACTTGTCTTTACTTGGAAAGTTTCTAGCATCAAAGACATAATGAAGCTGACTTCTCTGAGCTGCTTTCCTCAGACCTTCAGGCTGAATTGTTCATACAATCGGTCCCAAATGCATATTACTCATCACAAGTCAGACCAGTTTTGAAGTTTAAATAGGAGACTTTTGCTAGCTTGATTCATTTAGATGGAAATAGTTGAGGGAAAAGTCACCCAAAATGCTGAGTAGGCAGAATTTACAAGGTGGTTACTGCCACTAGGGTGGTGCCAAGCAGGTTGGAAGGTGAGGTTGGGGCCAGTGCAAAAATCAGCAGTTAAGCCTAGCTTCATTATTTATTCTGGGGCTTAGTCTTGCATGTCATCAAGAATAAGACAACCTTGTGAGATCAGCCCTCTTTTTGGGTGCTGGAGGTAAAGGATGACATTGACTTATTCCTAATTTGGTCATTCCAATTTGTGATGGGAAAACAAAGCCAGAGAGTGGCATGGGTTACTCCCCCATCAAGTTAGATGTGTTTGAATCTTAAATAATAGAATTACCATTGATTAGGCTCATTGATAACAAGAGACTCTTGCTATACCCTTGGAATCTATGAATGTTCAGGCCTGGAGTCTGTATTTGTGGTTATCTTTGATTAGATTCACACTTGCTACTTGTGTACATACTGCCAACATTGTTTAGATAATGCAGCATATCTGACAGGCTCTGTAGGAAAAGCATGTCAAATAATGATGGTCTTTGTTGTGGTCTGGCTGGAATGTTAAACCAGGATTTAAACTACAGTGGAGTCAAGAAAAGATTAAAACATTTTTTAACAAAGGCTTCAAATGCAGAAATTAAGCAGCACAGTCCTTCCACATCACAACCCTTGGATCACAGCCAGGGTAACATTTACAGTGTATAAAAGGAGCTCATTCATCCTGAAGATAAAGAGATTGTTTGTTTTCTTTCGTTTTGTTTTTACAAAAGGAACTCATCTTCACAACAAAATCTTGATCTGCCCAAGTGTGCCAGGATTGCACTACATGTTGATACTTAAAATTATTTTAGTGCTCGTGGTAATACAGTAAGAAAACTAGTACACCCTTTTTATTATCTGCTTTTATTTTACATCATTAGATTCCTACATCTGAGGATCAGTGATGTTGCTATTTGCTTTAACCTCTAGTATAATTCAAACCAATGAACATCAGACAGTATTTTGCATGGTGTTTCAGGTAAGGGGCTTGATTGTAATTTGAAATCTTTAAGCTAGATCCCTCAAAGACACATATACATTTTTTTAAAAAGAAGAAAAAGCAAAAAATAAACAAAGGCAACAACAATCCCCAAAACAGCTGTACAGAACTTGTTTTTGAGGATTCTTCCAAAAACTATTCTAGAAAAAAGTATCTTTTATGAATTACTCCAGTGGTTAATGCACTTGGCAGGTGTGTATACTTGGGTCACTTGGTCCTGCTTCTGAAGACACTCTTGAAGGAATCAGACAACAATCTCATTGATGAGGGGGTCTTCAATCTGCTGAAGGTAATTCCTTCCACCAAGAGAATAGTTAGCAAGATAGTATTTAATTACCCTAATAGCAGTGAGGCATAGGGAGGAGTGAAGCTGGAGAGGATTTTTCTGTAAGATTTCATTCTGTAAATGAAACTGGAGAAATTTATGTATTCAGTCACAGCTGCTTCATACATTGTAGCTTTGAACTTGTGGCTGAACTATACCTCAGTCTTGATTTTGATGTCAAAGTAATTTCTCAGAGGAAATGTGACATGATAAAGACTGAATAAACTTAGTAGGATTGAGATGTAAGCACTTTGATGACACTTAACATAAACTACTCTTATTTGACTGGATGGATAAAATTTCAAGGAAAAACATTGCTTTATTCTTTTAGTAAGAGAAAAAAAATCATACTTTCTTCAAATTCTGCAAGAGTAACCAAAAATGGACACTAGTAATGTGTTTGAACATGTGTGTGGTTGTATGAGTGAAAGTGTCTTCTTCATTACAGGTTGTAGTAACATCAAAGGGATTCCTGAATGCCCCGATTTTAAGGTTGAATGGACAGATATAAACGTATCACCACTTTTCATCTTTATGCATGTGTCAGTGATTAATCCAAAAGCAGGAAAAATTCCTCATTCAAGGTATAATCACATAGGATTTTACCAGTCTCACAGGTACCCCTCGGTCTTTTCAGCTGCACCCCTCTAACACAAAGCAGAGAAAACCAAACATCCCTCTACACCATATGGCAGCTGCTGTGACTCTATTCAAATAATCATCTTCCTGCTACATCTTCAGCTTACATTCAGTGCTGATATGGGGCATTTTTTCCATTACAAATGTGAGGAATGAAGACTTTTACGTGAATGTTTCAAACATTCTCTTCTAAGGAAACTGCTGGGACTAAACACTTTGAACTGTATTCATAAATGAATAAAAGCCACATATCAAAATCTTGTCTTTAAGCATTTATGGCTATGCAGTTGGACATTTTTGTCTGCAGCTGAGTCTTTGCATTAAACAATAGACTTATTGTAGACTATTAAGCTCTGTGGAGATGCCTCTGACATAGTAATGACATAATATTTGAAAGTATATCCATATTTTAGATTAATAAAACTTTTAATAAGTCTTTTTTACAGAAGACTTGATCTTGCATTGAGCACAGTAACAAATATCTTAGTTTACCATTTTATTACTGTTATTTAGTATACATTATCCCATATATCTATGTGTCAAATAAAGGTTACTGAGAGAGGAAATTGTTTTCATAGAGAATAATAGCAATTCCTGTTTGATAGTATCACCTGTAATTGGAGTGAACAAAGTGATTAAGAACATAAAAATGAAATTTGGCAGTTACTCTCTGATTGTTCCAAAGTGTTTTATGAATATAAGTGAACAAATAATGGAATGTTTCAATCTGGTGTCTCACACACCTGCAAAATACAAGAGAGAGTAGAAGCAAGTCTTTCCCCATTTTATGAATTCAGAACATGTTTTTCAGATCATAAATATATGTTTTGTTTTGTAATGTGTGTTTTCCTTAATTTCAATTTTATATATTCTCTTTAATGAAAAGTACTGCTTAACGCAAAATTCCAGAAATTTAATTGAAAATGTCAAAGTAAAGTTCTTGGCATTTCAAAATATTCCCAGGTATATTTTCTTATCTTCATACAGCTTTTTTCAAATAGCTTTGGTTTCCAAAGATTTTTTTTTTTGGTAAATTTTGTATTCATTAAAAATTGTGGCCCACCTAATTTTCAAATATAAGCATACTCACACAATACCCTTTGACAAAGGGTCATTGGTCTATTCCAGTAAATCAAGATGCCAAAGCATTCCTGGGGCAGTAAGGGAGAAGTGAGTTTCACCCATTGACATAAGTCAGGGAGCTTAGCTTCCCTCCAAAGGCACTTGGCATGCTGCAGACTTCAAGCTCTTACTTGTTCACAAGCTTCTTACTTTGAGGATTGGTGCTCACAGCAGTATAGTGGTAGGTCTTGTCCCATGACAACATACTACAGCTCTTTTCCAGCCTTCTTTCCTGAACTTCCTACCCATGTAAGCAGGATAAGAGGGAATGTATGTATCTAAATCTTAATACAGTATTAGGCTGGACAACAAACAAGCTTGGGGTCTGCAATCATTGGCATGTTGAACACTAGGGACATACAGCTGTGTCTGTCCATCCAACTTAAAGTTCTCCAGTACCTTGCTTGAATTCCTCCTGAAGCTCTTAGCCTGGAGGAAAGGATGGCTGAATTGAGTCAGGCATCAGGGATCACAGCTTTTACAAGCCTCCTTTTTCTTGCATCTTCCCTTTGTAAAGATCTGTTACAGACAGTTATTAGAGGAAAGAAGAAAGCAGGGTTATATCTTTGCCCAGACAGGAGAGTGGATTAACTATAAGATATGTGTGCCTAGGGTGGAGGAATTTACTCCACCTGAGTACATACCAGCATGAGCTGTGTGCATATATAGGTCTTGGGTGGGGATGGGAGTCCTTCATCTCTTCTAGGATAAACAGAGCACACTGTTCTTGAAGTCAAAGGTAGAACAAGGAAATAAAAACAACTGGGTTTTCAAGTAGGGAAGTCAGTTCTGCTAGTAAATATAGATTTCTGCAATGACAGTTGCCAAGTGCAATTTTGTGATCTCCTGAGGAATCATGCCAAAGGTAAGAGGTAGAAAAGAACTATCCATCCCAGCAAATGGACATAAAATTCATGGATCATAATAATGAACAGAAGAGAAAAAGGTTTCTATGAAAAATAAGCTGACTCAAGCACTCTTTGACACAGTCAATGATAGGTAGGAGCAGTAGTGCACTTTTATAAGTAAGTATTTGGCCTGGCCTATCTGGCTTTAAAAAAGGGCCTCAATTATTTTCTTTAATTGAATGTGCTAGACATATCAATTAGTTTATCCATATGAGATATTCCTGTAAATGATTATACAGTGTAAAATGATCCGAACTTTGTTAGCAATATGAAGGCAATCGAGTATTTTTACCACCTTTCATATGAGTCTGCTTTAAGCCACGGTGCAGAAAATCCATGTAGACTTTGTGACATTTCACAAATATTCTAAATCTGTCTCCTGCAAATGCAAGTACATAATTTACGAGGGAGTATGCTGTTGGAATTAAATAGAACACAAAACTTAAGCCATGCATTGCTTCAGGAACATCTCAAACACTTAATCACCTATCTGCAACAAGCAGCTGCCAATAAGCTAAAGTAAGCTCTGAGCTTATGTTGTATTTGCCTGACATATTGTCAGATAAATCACTGATTGTATCCTGGTTGTCCTATGTGCTTCTTCTCGGGGTTTCAATGGCTCCATGGGCTGTTGGTAGAATACGTAATATTTCACTTGAAAAGTTGTAGGAAGCCTAAAACGGCAAAATTTTCCATATCTCTTTTTACGTTCCAAGTGCATACAATGTCGTGAGAAGATAGGAGCTATTTGCAGTATGCACCAAAATGTTTAATCACTCTGCAATCCGACAAGCTGTTTAAGTTTTTGTTGCTTAGCTGAAGTTCACACAGGTGATGAAACCCATTAACAGTGGCTCCTGTGAACAGTTTGTGCATTTGTCTTAGTACTCACCACTTCAAAGCAGAATTTTTTTCTACCAAAAAGATAACTCCTCCCAAGTGACAATGGCAGAAAATACTAGCACATCACAGAGAAGTCCCTGTTGATTCCTTCATGCATAGACTGAACTGGGGTTCCAGTGGTGTCCATCTGCATAACTTGAAAAATGGTTCTCATAAATCTTGCATATTTTCTGTTACTTCATAAGACCAACTTTATGTGAAAAAACTGCTTCATACCTGCAGGTATGAAGGTTTATTTCCTCTTTCATTGAAACAGAAATCAGAAATAGGAGGAGGTAGCACCTTAAATTCGTGGGGTCTTTGAGTGCTCTAAGTCAAAAATTGTGATCTGATGAGATGAAAAATCTGCAACATTTGAAAGAAAACAAGAAAATAGGACTAATAGCTTCAAAATATTCCTTTGTCTTCTGTAATAACAATCATTGATGCTGGTGCAGACCATAAGATGCTGAGCCACGAGTGGACAGCTTAATCTGGAATAGAAATCAATTTCTATTGAGATAAATGTAAAAGAGCATACATGCTGTCATACATTCCTACATTCTTCCTACAAATTTTTCTAGTTGTTTTTGTAGAGCTCAGCAGACATTTGTGTTTATGCTCTGGAACTCCTAATATGGACCTAAAAATGTAATATTGCACTAAACTCTACAGTATTCCTCCCATTACAAGAGTTGATTATATTATACTTTTATTTCCAAGAGGGCTCTTTGCTTCATTGAGAAGACTTAGTTGCCCTTCTGCAGTTAGACCCCTGTCTAAACCTCCACCTTGATAAGAACTGAAAAATTTTCTAGGTAGAAACCGGTTGATGCTTTAAACACATTTGCTTTTCTGAGGTTTTGAAAAATATTTAGCTGTAATGGCAGACAGGTAATGCTCAGACACCACCAAAAAGCTGTTTTAAAAGTTAAAGATAAATATCAGAAGCAAAAGAGCTTTTATACTTAGATGAACTGGTGTTTTTTAACAGAACTGTTTGAACAGCTAACGACCAAGAAATAAAAACAGATACAGAGAGCATTTGTGGACAAGGTCTTCAAAGTACTTGTTGATAGAATTGTCCTGTAACAGATTGCAATTTCACTTGCAAAGGAGCATTCTGTGGGAATAAAAGCATGACAATACCTAATCATGGTCTGCCTCAATGTCCTGGTTTGAGGTGGAATGGGGTGGATTTTCTGGTTTGTGTTTGTACTAATACTTTTACTTGTTATTATTGTGTGTAAGATTGTTTACCGTTGTGTAATGTTTAAAGTAAAGTTTTGTGGTTGTTTAAAGAAAAACAGGGGAATTGTTGGAGGATGGGCACAGGCTAGGGAGTTAACGACGGCCATCAAGTTCTCGAGCAAGACAAAGACAGCGATCAAGGCCTGAGGCAGACCTCCAGGTTGGAGCCCAGCCGCGTGGCGGCCTGGGGGAGGTGCTGAAGAACTAGTGAACAAGGAACTCGTGGTCGACTGTAACGGGAAGAGGAAAGAGAGAAACCGCAAGGGGAGGGTTCTACATTGATGGATGTAACATGTGACCAATGGGAGTATTCCATCCCATCTGCCCCATGCTCAGTATAAAAGCTGAGGGATCGAAGGGTCAGTCCCTCTCTTCCCTCCTCGGCCCTGCGCTCTTCAGACCCTTCTCTCCCCAGGCCTTCTCTCCTCGGCCTGCTCACGTGGGGACGTGATCATCATCCCAGGAGCTGGATTCGGGCTTGTAAATATTGTATACCTTTTTGTCTTTTCCTTTTGATTTTGTCTATTGTTTCATTATCTATTAAAGTAGTTTGGAATTCTTCTGAACTCATAAATCTCCTCCTTCCTTCCTCTCCTCTCATCAGAGAGAGGAGGGAGGGCCATCTGTCACTGGGGGGTTAATTTTAGGCCCAAAACCAGGACACTCAACACTATCTCAGCCACTTAATCATTGCTTTGTAATAAGTGGCTGCCTATGTCCTAGATGAGGCTTTGCTCAGTACATTCAGTGGAACATGCTGCCAGTGACTACAGCGTCAGAACAGAAGAACCTGTTTCTCTATGAATATTTAATTTCTCATTCTCAAAAATCTAATCTGTGTGAACTTTTCCATAACTAACTCAGGGGGGGAAGGTTTGTTGCTACTAATATACTTGATATTTTATAACACAGTGTATCTGGGGTAGTGGGTATCTGAAGCCCTTGTTTAAAAATATAGTTGGCTCTATATAGCAATGGGATCACAGCTAGCCTCTTCTAAATAATCTTCAATTATTTCACTGAGCTAAGAGCTCCTAACCAAGAGCATAGCTAGAGTTATAGAAGCCTACACTCTCTCCCACACAGAGCCAAAGCCTTCAGATTTTGCTGATGGAAACCTCCCTCTCATTTCTAATGACATCTTATCAGCATCTTGTAGAACCAAATGCCTCTTTTTCTGTATAATTATTTCAAAGACAAAGAGGCTGTCTGAATCCACTGAAATGCAAAGACCATCTGTAGGGGCAACTGTACACTTTGGTGCTTGTGTAAAGGTTTAACTTTGGTTCCGGTGTCCAGGATTAACTTGCTAGTACTGCCAAGTGTTGGAAAGTGTCTCGTGTCTCAGACTGAGAAAAGATAGTTAATGACCTTGTTTTACCTTCAATTTCTGTAAAGCAGCAGGTAATCTTTCCTTTTTTGAACAGACAAGCTCTTTGTACATGTGAGAAATGGTTTCCCTTTCAAGAAAACTTGTCTTGTTTAACCAGATGCTTCTCATGCAATAATAGCAGAGATACACAGTTCCACTGATTGTTAGTGAGAGAGACACCTGAGGGTGGATATAGGGAGAGACAAATACTGAGTCTGTGCAGGGGGTAGTGAAATGCCTAATCCTTGAGTATAGAAGATAAACTAGGATTATTATTTGAGGTAAATAACTATGTAAATGGTCCTCAGTGAAAATGAATGTACTTGTTGGACTGGATGACTTAATTAGGTATGTTGTCCAAGCATAGTTTCTTTACAAAGTGCATATTGCAGCACAAGCACATACACAAATGCTGGCCTTGCTGCAGGATCCACATAAGCTTCTATTCAGCCTGGACCCTATCCTCTGAGGAACAAGTCGTCACAAAACTCCTTTTAAGTCAGTCAAAACTGAGGGCCTGAAATGTATCTTAAATATTGTGCTCTATTTTTTATTTTGAGCCTTGAAGCTGCTATGGCTTTAGCTCTAAGCAATGATTGTGCTCCACTTTGACCTTTCAGATTTTATTAACAAAATCAAAACCATGATGATTAGATACCTCCTGATTTTCATTTGTTTTAATAATTAGGGAATGTTTGAAGTGGTGCAAGTCTTGAGGAATCTACTTCAAGTCGTGGCTGCAGCAGCACTGGAGTTCTGGACACAGACATCAAAGATAACTTGAAAAGAAGAAAAAAATTGAAGATGATAATTCTTCACATTTGGAAAAAAATTGAAGATGATAATTCTTCACATTTGGTGATAATTTTTAATAATTTTTGCATATGTATATAAAAAGACTAGAAAAAGACACGTAGCTAATGTCTAATGTGGAAAATGAAAGTATTTAAAACATACACTTCAGCAAAGTAATTTTTCTGTTTTGGGGAAGACACCAGTACTAAAGCGCTCTGGTAACAATGAAAACTTCAGTAAGCAGATAAGCAGGAGAAGACCTGAAAGGGAATTTCTGCCCTGGCTTCCTGCATGAATAAAAGAATACTACTTATTACTTTGTTCTTGGGTTTAGATTCAGATTTTTCCACCTCAAATGTCTGTTCACCAACAGACTGACTAGGAGAGTTTGTAACCTTGTGTTTTAGATCTCAATATTCCATGTCTTACATGCTTATACAGAAGAATGTTTACTGTTTGTTGTCCTAATAATGGAACATTAAAGTGAAACATAGCCATATAGATGTATGTATCTTAATTGAAATCTCTCCTTTGCTAGGATTACTTCCATTTATGTTGCACCTGCATAATATAAGCTTATATAGATTCAAAGAACAATAAAGTATGTATTATATTAATGTCAAGTGTTTCTTCACTCCTTTTGCTTATGAGCCTCTCCTAAACTCAATTTACTAACTCCTTGGGGTCAAGATCGTGGGTGAAATTATCACCCTCTTGGGTTAAGTGAATTTTACATTTGCATTTGCAAGTGCTCTGTACTCCTTATGATAAGGCATAGAAAACATTAGGAAAATTCCCTTTTTCAGTGTTCCCTGTCCAAGCTGGAATACAGAGTCTTGGGGAGAGTGTATGCATGCAAAAAGCAAACATGAGTCACTGAAAGCTGAAAATTACATTTTCCTCAAAATGTGCTTGGGCTGCAGTCAAACGAACCTGTAGAGAAGGCTATTAGCTACTAATAGAGTGTTGAAGAAGATAAAAAATATGCAAGTAGACTGGTCTAACACTAGTAGGGGTAGTCAGCAAGGATCAGGTATTCAGCTATTTTATTAAAATACCTCTTTAAAAGATTAAATTCAATAATAATTTAGAATTTGATAAGTTCTTATTTTCATTATTATTCTTGGACCTACTTGTGTAAATACTTTTAGATTAACAACAAGATCTCTCATTGTATTACACTGCCATGAAAAAACTTCAGCATTAAAAATAAATCATACTGATATACTACTTTTTCTGCGTTGAGGGAATTGAGTATAATTTTAAGAGTATCTGAACTGAATTATTGTGCTTATCAAAAACTTTATATTCCACACAGTAACAGAAAAGCATGATTAAAATATTTTAACAGCTTCATGTCCCCCACGCCACCCTCGTATTTCTTTCTGGATCAAACTGAAGGAGTGATCCTCAAAGATGTCCAAGGCCTCAGACTTCAGCTGAGCTTTACATTTTAAATGACAGCTTCAGAGAAAAATTTAGTAGCTATGTTTTCTGATTTTGATTTACCAGAATAATCTTAGTCTTTGGGGCTAACTGTACTACCGATATATCATTATAAAACACATTATCAACTTTTAATTATATGGATTTTAGTCATCAAGCACAGTGTTCACCATGTATAACCCTGTGTGATAAGAAGGGCCAGATACCCCAGACCCTGACACTGTTCTGCTGCTTTTTCAAAGCTCTGTCTATAACCACTTCAAAATCTCCCTGTCCACCATTCAATGAATATGAAATTAGGATTGTTTTCCCCTGTACATATTGTTTTACATTTACCAAAACTTCCAGCAGCAATTTCAGATACCATTAGATCTCCTTCTCATTCTTGGTAGCCAACATTCATCTTGATTCTCCCAAATAATTAGGCCTGCATATTTAGGCTATTTTCATAGCATCTGCATTTCAATCCCTTCCTCTGCCTGGGTACATTCTGTAAAAAAAGCACAGATTATTTTGCTCCAGAATAAAACAATTAGCAAGAAATTAATGTGCCCAACATCTTTCTTACAGAGGTTTCTCTGTTGGCAAAGCCACTTGTGTTTCAGCAGCCTTTAATCATCTTAGAGGAGAATTTCTGAACCATGTAAATTGCATTTGCTTATCAGATGCAGTCTCCTAACTGTGAAGTTACGTGTAACTGATTCAGACACCCACAATTGCACATGAAATTTGCTGATTTTCCACATTTTTACATTTGTTCAACAAACAGAGATGGAATGACTTCTGCATAGTGGTTCAGGACTGGCCTTTACAACTACCTATCATCCTTCTATAATAGATTTTATTATCTCCTGCATACATCAGGAATAAATGAAAGTTTCTCTTTTCTCTTGTTGGTAGTATATACATCAAAAAAATGTGTCAGAAAGAACTCCACATTGAGATACATTTTGCATCAGTAATGATAACAGTTGAGATGTATCTACTTTCCTAAATTGTCCTACTTTATCACCAGTTCATCTTTGCTCATAAGCACCTTTGAAGTCTGGATACTGTGTCAGTTTATCACCATTCACCTCTTCTTTGAACAACTACTTGAATCTCACTTGTTCTACAGTACAGTAAATTTTGAAATGTAGTTAGAAGGTATTTTGTTACAGGTAGGTACAATTTGGACAAGCTTGCCCGTGTTCATGGGTTTTGGTGTGATGCTCCACCTAATGGATTGAAATGCTTGATTTTCTCTGGCAAAATACCAGCTGTGGTTGCTTTCTTAGCTTTTGTGATTGCCCTGGGTCTGGTCAGAATGACGCTATTTTTCTCTGTATTCTGGTATGTTTTAGATCTTTTATCTGAATAGTGTGGATAATGTACAAATGTTTTAGCTATTGCTGAAGAGAACTTGCACAGAGTTGAGGATGGCTGGGAGTGGGCAGGAGGCAGGGAGGAGACAGAGCTAGCTGCAACAGCTGACTTGACCAAGGAGATATTCCAGATCATATGATGTCATGTTCAACAATAAAAATGAGGGAGATTTTTCAAAGTAGCTCCTGCTCAGACACTGGCTGGGCATTGGCCTGCTGGTGGGAGGCTGTGATTGATTGCCTTTTCATCATTTGGGCTTTTTGTTTGATTTTTTCTTCACTTCTTAAACTCTTGATCCTGACCCTAAAGTTTTTTCTCACTTCTTCTCTTATGATTCTCTCTTCCATCCTGATGGGGGAAGCAAGCAATTGGGTGGGGTATTAGTTGCTAAGGGCTCACTGGGCTAAGAACACAAAATGATGCAAAATAAATGTTAAAAATTTTCAGTACTGCTGCTCCTGGATTTCAGATGTGATGTGAATAATAATTTGATGTTTCTAAACAATGCAAAAATGTGCCTATCTGAATTATCATAACCTTTATTTTAATGTAAGTCTATCTGGCCTGCATGCCTTTACTCTTCCTCATGGCAGGTGAGCCACATAGGATAAATGCATGAAGTTCCTTGCCACAGTCACCCCCTCTGATATTATTGTCTGGATCTGTTGGAACATAGGTGTTGTCCACTTGCAATATGATTCTTGATCTGCTGAAGGAAAATGCTTGCCAATGACTACACCTTTCGCTCTTACTCTGTGTTCTTTGACTGTGCCCATTTGGGGAATTCTGTCTAGAGGATCAACACTGCGCTATTATTTGTCTCCATGACAGTTTTTATTTTTTACGTTTTTTACTCTCCTTTTAACAAGAATCCTACTCTTGCTGCTTGGTCAGGAATTATTTGGTTTTCTCAAGTAATTTTTCACAAAGGACTCTATCCTTTCCACCAACGGTTCCTTGTTCTACTTCCTGAATGACAGAGGCTGAATGTAGATTATAAGAACTAATACATCAAATCATGTGGTGGTGAAAGGAATATTATGTCTTAGAAGTGAATTTCATCTCCCTTGCTTTGGTCTGTGTTCCACTTCCAACATTAACTCATTGCTTCTCTTCTCCTCAGCACACAGGGTGTTCCAGACAGTAACAGATTGATGAGATACACGCAGGCCTTGCAGTTCTCAAAATGCAACTCTAGGAAGTAAAATAGTCCCACTGCTCTAATGGAGGTAGGGCACAAAGCCAGTCTGGTAGAGAATTCATTTAGTTTTCCAAATTATGTCTGGCCATTAGAACTTTTCAAAATAATAGAAAGGGGACTGGAATCTCCAAAAAGATCTATTGCACTCCTAAAATTTCAAAAGGAGCCATTAATTTACTGACACTTAAGAAAGAAACAACAATCAGGAAAGTACTGAATCCACTAAACATACAGGTTTCTGCTGAGGTGTGAATGAATATGACAAAGTCTGTTGGAGTTCCTAGCTGAAAAGTAGGCTGCTTTCTGTTTAATTTCTGAGTCATGAACGTGTACTTAGACAGAGAGGGATGGTGCATCACTGACCAGATCTGCTGACATACTTCAGCCCTGACCCAAAAAGTGAATTGCACTTTATATTTTTTCAGTTACTGGGTTTGGTCTGTTCTGAATTATAAAACTGAACCTTGAGCAAAGTGGTGTAATGTTGTACTGTGAATTTAGTCCTTAAATTCACATTAATATTTGTTTTCATCAGTATTCGATCAGCCCTCAGACCTTTCCCTACAAATGTAATCCCTGTGATAAAGGGGATAGTTTTATATCCAACTCAGAAAACCTTTAGTAAAAGATGAGCCTGAACCAAAATACAGGCTCAAAAAAGTTCTGTGCATCTTCTTAACCTATAGTATCTGAAAAGAGTATTTTCCTTTGACAATCAAATTTAAAGTGACCCACAAATAAGATAAATGGTTTCTGTGAGGTTCTTTTTGTAGTTTAAGATTTAAATTATTACTTCTTTTTGAGAACTTTTATCAATTTTTGTGCAGTCTACTACATTATGGATACGTGAAAGCAGTATGCCATACAATGAAAACAATTTTATGAAAGGAAAAATCACATATTTAATTGTGGCTTGCATAATGACTTTTCCATCTGTTAACACATTGAAAGAAAAGTTCAGTTTAGAAAGGGCTTCAGTTTTTGTTTTTACAATTGAATCAAAAGTAGTTTATTCTAACGTTTTAGATCCCTGATGGATCTTCTAGGAAAGAATAAAAAAAAGCAAACAAGCAGAAGCTTAGAGCTCTGAATGTTCTTGTTTTCATCAGGTAAGGAGGCTCTTGAATCTTAGAAATTATTCTGACAATCTGAAAGGTTAAAATTTCACAGGTCAAAGTAGTGGGTTGAGGACTAGCCTTTAGTTAACCAGTCAATTAATTGTGCAGGCTGAGAGTGAGTGGGAAATGGTGGGTCCAGTGAAGCCATGTTCAATAAGTATTATAGATCTAAGATTGTCACTACTGGCATTTACTGCTGACTCTGCAGTTTCCATGAACATTTAAGGATCTTAAGGGTCCTTACTTTTCTTAAGCAATGCCAGACTACTCCCTTGCATCATGTATTTGTCTTCAGAAGATAACCTACCCCACCTGCTTGGCTGCAGACCTCACGTATCTTCGAAAAGCTGAAGGTTTTGCTCCCTGCTCACATTTCCAACAGAATAATCCTGTCTTTTCAGATAGATCTTCCTTGATGGCAGTAGGAGGCTCTGCCCTTCTTTCATTGTGCCATGGGATAGCTTTAATGGCATAATTATCTTTCTTCTGTAGCTGGCAGTTGCTTGCACATTCCCCATAGCTGTGACTGTGAACAGGAGTCCAAGCCTTTTAGAATTGAACATGGCACATTACAACCCAAGATTCTCCTGATGGTCTAATTGTAAGCCTGGATTAGCCAAAAAAATATACTGTGAAAATTAAAATCCAAGCTGATACTTTTGCCATAAATTAGAGGATAAAGATTATATGCCTAAAAGGCTTTAAGTGTATGTATTTTCCTTTTTCGAAGATTGTGGATGCCAAAACGTAATGCAAGATTTTCACCACTAATTGAGTTTCTGTTCTTTGTCTGTTGAGGTCAGAACTGCAGGATGTCTAAGAGACACTGTTTGGAGTTTGATTTTTGCTTTCTCAGAGGAGACAATAGATTTTTTTACAGATATCTGTTAATTATAAATCAGAACTTATCATGACAAATTCAGTGACCTTCTGAATAGCAATACAAAAGGAGCTTACATTTGGATTTGCTCTCCCATATAATAGATACAGATTTTGTTTTGATTTACATGGAAAAAACCCAAACCCACATATGTTATTTCTATGGCTGAGTATTGCTTATTTGCACAAAATCAAGCCATATTCCATGGGTAGATAATGTATAGCACTGAGCTGAATCTCACAAGACCTGTCTTCCTTCTCATCATTCTGAAGACTGTTAGTAAGCTGTCTTATTCTTCTTCCACAACTTTCCTGTTTGTAATGTAAAGACTGTAAACTAAATGGCAAAATTATTTGTAAAATAAATTTAAAATTAAATTCTCTTTCCTAGTAAACTAATTTGATATCAACCAGTTAAAAATATGCAACAGCTAAAAAGGAGTGTATTACCAAAATGGACAACATTCCTTTTTCATAGAATTATTTGACACGAGTTTCAATATTAGTCTAGTTCTATAAACCATACATGAAAATAAATTTAAGCCAAACATTTAAAATTTTATCTTTTCTCCATCCTATTCCCAATAAGAGTCTCATCAATTGACTAGTAAGGTCTGAAATTAATCCTGGTACATTGCTATTTATGCATGCAACAAAAATTAGCAAAATTAAATAGATATCCAGAGTGTCCCATAATTTTATACTCCTTAGAGTAAATAATAGTATTTATTACCTGTTTTGAATAATTACATTACTATCATTACTTCCATAACAAAGAAAATGTAGAAGAACCATTTTACAGAGCCTGATCTGGACTGGCTTGCACTCAAGTGAAGGCAATTTTCCTGTCTCTGATTGTTTCTGACACTAGAACTACTTGAAGAAATGAGAGACTGGAGGGGGTGCCCTTTGATTATAATATTTAGTGGAAAGACTTTTTACTGGTAAATTTGGACACTCAGAGAAAAGTCTCATAAAACATTGCTCTTTTACTATTCAAGAGGTGAAAAGGGTTTCTTCTTGCCTGCAGTATAAGCTGCCCACCTAATTTTTTTGTCAGAGCTCTGTCAAAAGAAGGTTCATTTATCATTTTGATTCTTTTGGCTCTCAAGTCAGTGAAACAGAGTTTGAACACCTCTAACATCTTTTTCCCCTTCCTGTTTTTAAAAGACAGACACAAGGTCTACATTCAGTACAAATAAAGACAGTTTCTTTTGAAGAGCTTTACAGGTAAATACTTTTAAGACTAGAAGTCCTAAAAAATCCAGATTTTTGGAAGGACTGAATGAAGAAAGAGTGATGTCTTGCTTGAAGCTAAGCATGAATGTTTTTACCAAATTATGCTACTAAATTCAGCCTGGATGGCTGAACAGATTTCACTTTGTCATATCAAGATTTTTCACTATTATCTTTTAGAGGCTAATTTGGTTCATAAAATGGTCAATATGAACAACTCTGGAGCCCAACAACTGCATTTAATCACTAAGTGAGCATCAAATTTTCTGAATACCAGTGTTCTGCGGAAGAACACTGTTCTAGGCAAGAAATATTTATTGTTGTGTGAGAATAATGTCTATATCCATATATTTTTTAATATCTTCTTAATCACAATCAAGCTAGTGGTAATTCTGTTGAGAATCTTTTTGGGTTAGTCTACAGCTAAGTTATCTTTGGGCAATCTTTTTATATATAGTGGTTGCATATAGCAACTGCATTCAGGGAAACTCTTGTATTCCCAGATTCATCAGATTGGACCACTGTTTGGTTACTCTTAAAATCAAGCAGCACTTGATGGTTCTTTTTCTGTCAGTGTTCCCATTAAAGGTCAAGAGTACAGTAACAATGTATTTGAATTGTTGCAAATTTCCTGAAGTTTATTCCTAATACTTAAGTATTCTTTTATATATTGCTGCAATCTCAATGTAACTCTGTGATTCATCATAAGAAATCACATCTCCCCCTGAAACCTTGGGAGCCATAGAACCACAGCTAGAGAAGAACATATTCTACATTTTCACTAGAGAAGTGGCTATTAAAAAGAAATACATCTTTCTGACTTTTTGGAATATCTTCACATTAATATCAGGCTAAGTGGGAATAAAAAAATAAAACCTTGATTGTTTAAATTTTTTTAATTTCATAAATGGTTTGAAAGAAATTAACACAAATTTAGAGAGGAACTGCATTTTAGTGATGAAAAATCTGCCCCCCAAAAAAGGATCAACTAATTGTAACTTCTATAATACTTTTTAGGGTTATGCTAGGGAGCTAAAAACCCTTATGTACTGAGGTCTCAGAGGAGCTGCCACTCATTAACGTTTTAAACAGATGCTTCACTGAGCAACAAATTTAATTAAATCCACAACTGTTGTGCTTAAACAAGACAGATTTTTACTAGAGCAAGCATAAAGCTGAATTTGCAGGAACAATTAGCCAGGCTTGTTTGTGCAGTGTTTTATCAAACAGGTAGAGTGGCTTTTCAAAGCCATCAATTTAAGTGTTGATCACCACTAGAAGCCTCAAAACAAAGCTCAAGATATACTTGAGCTTGCAGCCACTGCACAAAAAAATGTAGGGGGCTATTCTCTCTTCAAATTCACATGCTATTTCCATGTGACCTAATGGGAGCAATGCTGATCTTTTGCCCGTGTTGATGAGATATGTATATGCATATATATAAAAGACTATATTTATGGTTCCCAGTGATGTGTTAGAGGCCCCATTCCTGGAGACATTCAAGGCCATGCTTGATGAGGCTCTGAGTGACCTGAATAGTGCAGGAAGGTTGGACAAGATGATCACTGAAAAGTCCTTCCTCCTCTATGATCCTGTGATTCTGTGTATATATGATTTATATATACATAAAACTAATGTTTCATGAAGATCATAAACAAATATATAGATGTTATAAACAAGAAAGGATGAATCACTTGCTTTTGCTTTCAATACACAACTCATACAAATGCTGAAAGAATCACTGACTACATAGAAGACACAAAGCCGCAAACCCTAATTACATCAAATACCATACAGGTACAGCCAGGACTAAACACCTGTACATCTTTACTTCACTCAGCTCTCTGTCACAGGAACATCATCAGGTTCAGAGAAGAGTTGCAATGGTGTCATATTTGGGCCCGTGTACTGACCTATGTGTAGTTCCTCAAGAACAAATATCAGTTGAAAAATGTTGAGCTCTCTGTGAAGAAAGATTCCTTTGAGAAGACTGCCCATTGTCTTATATTCTTTTGTCTTTTCAGGAGAGTGCCTTAGAAGAAGCCATCTTTCTCCTCAGCAAGCACTTGTTCCACAGTGATGGAAATTTAAGTACTCTGAATGTAGACTTTGTCAAGTTCAGGGAGAAGGCTGTGCTTTTATCTATTCTGATGTGCAGCACATTACAAGCCCCACAAAGTATGAGGCATATCAGGATTTGCTTACTGCAAGAGAGGTTAGAGAGAGTTGCAGCCACTATTTGATTATATACTCATCATTCCTTTGTGTTCATGCTTTTGTAGATTAAAACACACTGTAATGCACACTTGTGTTTTTGAGGAACTCAATGTTCTTTTATGGCAACTTGATATAAATTACAGTTGTCTAGTTTTAAGGGTACTAAATAAAGACACTGGAGATTCTGTCTCAGCTTTGCCACAGGCTTCTTGTGTCAGCAGAGGGACAGGACCATCTTGATTATCCCAGTGCCCCTAATTCCTCTTTGACTCTGCATAACCTGGCCTGTACATGTCTGGAGAAGGAATTTTCTGTGTTCATTGCAGACAAGACCACATTTTTGCTGTGACAGCTAAGTAGCATTGTAATGGAAATGATAACATTGACATTCTCTGTTTAATTTGTAGCACTGTATAATTTATTCAACTTTCAAAGACCAACCAAAGCACAGTTTCTTCTTATGGCAAAAATCAATGACAATGTACTACTGTGTTTCTAATAGGTATTTCTGTCAAAGCACTTGTTGCTACAAAGCCTGCACATAGAACAAAAAATCTTATGGCTAACTTACACTTTTATTTTTTTAAGCACCAAAGCAAACCAGCTTTTCTCCATTCCAGAGCAATGACCTATCAGATTTTGCCACAAAATAATTGCACTGTCTGGTAAAACGGCTGAGTCGTTGCCCATGACAAAAATCTTTGTTCATTTGGGAACTTAGGGAGAAATTTTGCCCTAGGTGAAATTCTCAGTTTTGTTTAATCATTTGTTGCTGTTGATATTATCTATTTTTATAAGAAAAATTCCAGATGAGAATGGTAATAGTTTCACATTTTCCACAGCTCGATAGATGCCTGAAACATTGAATATTTTGAGAGCTTGTTCTCTGAACTATAACCAAATTAAGAGTTATCACTTAGTATTTTCTCTAACTGTTTACAGAAACCTAGAGAAAGATAAGTATATTATTTTGCAGTTTTACTGGCTTTCCTTTTGATAATTATGAAATAGCACATATCCAAAGACAAGTTAAAATGAGCTGCCTTTGAACATGCAGAAACAGTGGATCTGGTTCTCCTTTTGTCTTTCTCTCTGTCATTTGCCTTCACTGTGAAATAACATAAGAATTTAAAAGGAGAATAATAAAAGGTGTCAAAATTCCCAAGAGAGTTGTCATGGTTTTATAAGCAGTTGTAACTGAGAACTCAGCACAAAAGCAACACAAAAGGAATGATCAACAGTGTTATATAGGATACATGTTGTTCTTGTGACCCACTGAAAAATACAAGGTTCAGTCCCAGTCTTCCTTAGACTGGATGGCAAAAATCCCATTTACTTCAATAACATAAGACTGGTACTTCTACTTGGAACAGGATTATCATAATTATTTTAGTTGGCTGAAGTTCTTGTTTTCATATTTCCCATAACTTGGATGTGAAACAACTTTTCAACAATAGATATGGCACACTATAGCAGCAGTATTCTTGTTAATAATAGGAGGTGTCAAAAATTCACGGTCTACAGATAATTACTCTTTTCTACCTGCAATTATTACATTTAATTGTGTGAAGCAACAACGTGTTTTCAAGCTGTTTTGTGTTTCACCGTACCTTGCTGCACACCTGTGCATATAGCTGAAAGGTCAGAGGCACTGAAGTGCAGTCTCTACATTATCTGTAAATTCAAGATACACATTGCTCCTTTATTAAAGACACTCCAATAATCATGCAATAAACTGTATTTTGATGAGCTAACTTAGAGGCCAGAATACATTACAGCAGAAGAACAAAAGGTGTATTAAAGATTAGCTCAGGAACAGAAAGCTGGCACATACAGAAAAAGTTAACATTGCAAGGTGGCTTTTGATCAGGATTTACTAAAATTGGATGCTTAATTAATAACATAAAATATTAACATTCTCTTTAACATTGGAGATATTATTCATCATAAAATAATGGACTAAGGCACTTAAACATGCAGTTGCTTTTTTGAGCCTGTTGCCTCTAGAATTAGTTGCCATAGAGATTATTATAATTTTTATTATAATAATTATTAAAGTTATTGTCAACGCTATTTATCATTAATATGTCTCTTCTATATTGTCTGTAAGCTAAATTTGTGTTTCCAGCTTTTTTCCTGCTCATCACTCTGTGTACCTCTACAAATCAATTGATTAGTTTTACAGCAATGAACATTTAACAAAGCAATAGCAGTAGTGCCAACAAGTACAGCCAGTTACACACTGTTTCCTACATTAAATCCAAATGGGAAATGCTGATAGACACAGCTATTTGGAATAAAACTTTGTCCTAATGCCGACTATTTGCTGACCTTGTAATGAAAGGGTCAATTGAATTTATTGTATTTAATTTTTTACTAGGAAAGCAATTTTGATAATTTTTAGTTTTAGTAAAAAAATTGTGAATAACTGCTCCAGTTGTATATATTGAAGGATCATATTTTTAGAAATGCAGAGATAATTCAGAACATATGGGCCCTGAAGAGTGCCTTTGTACTCAACCTTTTCAAAACCGGTTCCATCAGTTCCATGGTATTTACGCTGCTCTTTCCTGTAAACCACAGCAGGCTGAGGTGAGTAATTGAGGTGACTGATGTGACACAGTTGCTGCAGGCAATTGTGTCCCTTGGATGAGTGAGGTGACCCAGGATCCTCAAAGAGAGAAAGGGCCTCTGCTAATCCAGGCAAACTGGGCAGTTCAGGTGCCTGCAAGACCTGTGAGACCTGGATGTCTTGAGTCACTAGGGTGACTGCAACAACCCAGACACCAGAGCTACCTCAGGCAACTCACACTTTTCTGGCTGCTATGGCAGAAATAGCTGGATACAGAAACTCCTACTTTCCATCCCTGGAGATCAGCTATAGCACAGAAATTACTAAAAAGGCCTGATACTCGTTGAACTTGCTTTGGAGCTCTAAAAGCCCTGTACTTGAGCTGCCTAGGGCCATCTGGTGTGGCAAAATCTCTCTAAAGATTATTGAAATAATTAGTGAGAGGCAGACATTGTTAATATCTCTTCTAAAAGGCCCTCTTTGGCTCCCATGACAGGGTGATGCCATGGGTGCAGAGACCTTCTGTAGGTAACTGGGGGACAAGTGCTGCTGACAGTAGACACTGTCCAAATGAGACCTTAGAGACAGCATAAATCCAAACTGCTGATGTGGGGCTAGGGTAGAAGCATTTTTGGTGGTAACAGTGGAGAAAGATAATTATGTGAGTGGATGCAACTGGAAGTCCAACACACTGTTTTACTGTTGATTTCTAGTTATTTTGATTCCTGCTTTTCTGTGACCAAAATGTAACAGGGCCTAGGAAAGAGGTCCAAATGGTGTTCTGAATGAAACATAATCATTTTTATACCCTCAAGCCAAAAGTATATTTAGCCTTGGTAGAATAAATCTACCATTGGACTCATGGGGGCAGTGAATAGATATTGTAATCAAAGCTCATATTTATGAAGAACTATCTCCCAAGGCATGTGCCTCCAGTTCATTAGAATAATTTTCTGAAGTCACAGTGTCTCTGGAAAATGGGCAGCTCCTGGGTTTGGTTCTCTTTCCCCTCCCCCGCCCCCCCATATAGTGCAACAGAATGGGCTGTGGACATGAAAAGTAATGTAAAGGGGAAAAAACAGAGTGTAGTTCAAGTCTGCCCTCTAGTTGCCCTTGTACATTGCACAAAGCACTGCGCTTCTTACCCTGTGGTCTGAGAATTTTGCATTCCCTTGGAACTATATTGTACTACTGTTTGTTCCATTGCCTCCTCTTATCTTTGGTAAAGTTGCATTAAGATGATACGCAGTAGGGTGCTGCATAGTTGGCCATTTAATTAAGGTAAAAAATAGCAGTTTTCTAAAAAATATTTAATTAAATATTTAAATCTTTTTTTCAGTACAAAGCAGACACTTGAGACTAAGCTCATCGAGTCTTGCAAGTATTAAATCATTAAGGGCAAGTTTCTTCTATTACACTGTGGGACAAGTTGTAACATAGCAGCCAGTCTTAAGTGGTGTTGATCATCTCTAGGGAGGTGTTAAACAGCCTCCACTCTCGTTGAAACCATTGATTTGCTTTGGTATGGTTTGGATTTCTTTACAACCATTCAGGTTGTACATTGCAGTTAAAGTAAGTGAGAATAACATTGGTACAGGATGGAGAGATTAGTTTCCCACCTGGCACTGTCAAGAATGGAAGGTTTTGTTCATGTGTGCAAAACATTTCATATTTTAAATCATTCCTTTATTATACAGTCACAAATGAGACCTGCTTTGCTTTTCTCCTCCTTTGAGTTTGATAGGAGCATCTCATATAAAATGAAACGAATGTTCTCTTGGAATGGTCTGATGATGTAACTCTAAAACAAATTTTTAGTATCTCAACTCATGGAACCATGAATGTACTGAACTTTTTATTAAACATCTTCTTTCACAGCTTGGATGATCTCTGTACTGAGAAGTGCAATGAAATCAACGATTCACATGCAGAGCTGAACAGCCTGGAGTGAATTTCATTGTGCAAGAAAGGTCTATGAAGAGGGAGGATGAAAAAGAATTAACACTGAAATTTTATTATATCATACTCAGTAGGAGGAGTATAATTTAATTGACCTGTATATGAAAAACAAAGAAATGTTAATAAGCTTATTTACTGAAAGACATAAGCTCTATAATGCTTTTGTCTGTCTTTAGGATGAACTTATATATTATATTCAAACACTTATGGTTAGAGTCTTCTTTATTCCTTCACTCTTAACATAACAGAATCAACCAGGTCTTAACCACACTGAGTGATACTGCGATAAGGATCAGGGTGTACCCACACACTTCAGCAGACATGAAAGGAGTTGAAGGCAGGAGTCTGGGACAACTTTTATACCCTGTGCAATCTACTGATTCCTCCAGGGTGTGAGTGTGCCAGGAATATGGGAACTGCGAATGAAGATTTTTAAGAAACTATGTAGAAAGTGGTGTATATATAAACCTACAAGTCTAAATAGGTGACACACTAAGTAATGACAATTCTTCTTTCAGCAGATCAATGCCAAGGATACATACTGATGATATGTAATGTTTTACTTATGTGTTTGTCAATGTATTCCACTCTATTTCTGGTTTGTTTGTAATATTTCCAAACATTTGTATACTAATCATAACACTAACCCCACTCAGTATTTCATTTTCCAATCAAGTAGTCTTGTCACTTTGCTGGGATATCCCCTCCTTGTTCTGTTTCAACTCTGTTTCTGAGCTCATTATGCTGCTTTCCTTCCTCTTGCAATACTCCCGTGGACTGCAGGTCTTCTTGTTCAGTGGCTCCAGGAGGCTCCAGTTTCTCTGTCATGTTGCCTACAGTCATGTTACTCTTTTACACTGGAGACAGGTTTTTTATCCTGGATTTACTCTAGAAGATTTAAAAAATGTTATTGCCATAGCCAGTGAGAATTTTAATGACATCAGTTTTCTGCAGCCCAGACAAAACTTTTATGGAGTGCAGTGGTTGCAAGCTGAAGGCAGGAAGAAAAAGAAAAATTAGAACTCTTATTTTATTTCATAGTGTATAGGTAATTAAGCACGAAGGGAACTCACCTGAAGATATTGTAGTGTGCTTGTCACATCAAAATGAAAAATGAAAATTAAAAAATTAGCACTGCTGTAACTCAATGAAAAATTAGTTTGCTGCAGCAACTTCTTGGAACAAGGGCATGTGTCATTGAGAAGGCAGTCTTGATGTTCACAATAATAGTTCTAGCTCAACCTATCAATTCATCATCAAAAAGTACCTGGTCACTGTTTAATAATTTTCCATTTTTGTTATAACCCATTATCTTGTCCTACATTTATTTGCAGGCCATGATGATGTAGGAAATATTTTCAGCAAACATTGCTATTCTGACTAAGACAGCATGAGCACAAAAAGCAAAGCTATTAATACCATCATTTGTGCTGATTTCTCATGACCTTGTCTATACTTTCACAACCGTGAAATTGGAGATAACCCAGAGACAGCTTATCTACACTTCATTTTATGATATTTCATGATTAATATCTGTAGAGAGAAAAAAAAATCCCCAAAAACACCCTGCCCAAGAGTTTCTCTCAAAGATGACACTTATTTTCCTTTCTAAATAGAAACATTTAAAAACACAACAAAACCAAACCAAAACACACACCACAAGAAACTCCTAAAAGCTTTGGACTAGTTGATCATCTAGAAGCTTGTAATGCATCACAGAATGTTAGATTTTTCAGCCTGTCACACCACATACAGTATCTTCTGTTTAATAAAAGGAAGAAATCAGCTGGAAGAAACTAACACGGATCAAAGGCATTGACTGCAGAATTCAG
This sequence comes from Turnix velox, assembly GCA_013400935.1. Lineage (NCBI taxonomy): Eukaryota > Metazoa > Chordata > Aves > Charadriiformes > Turnicidae > Turnix > Turnix velox. Next base: position 101,681 of record VZTY01025059.1, on the reverse strand, counting down.
TCATACAGATCTCCTTCCTTATTAATTAATAAATTAAAAGTATGTGTTTTACTGAGATTTTATTCTCTTTTAAACAGTGGTTTTATAATCTGGCCATTGTTTCTTATTAGTTTTATTCCTGTTCCAGTATCCACAAACACATGTCTTTGCAATATCATGACAGTGTTGACCAAGATGTCGTTTATGGGCAGTCTCAGAAAGCATCTGAAATCTGCATTTTGCTTTTGAAGTCATAATAGCTGACTACAAAAAATTCTGCTACACTGTCCCCTCCCAAAAATCTTAGGATTTAGGATACATTTATGTTAGTAACTGCTGGGAACATAACTTTATGCAAAGACTGCATTTGATTCCCCTGGAGACAGATCTAGGCAGTAGGAGTTAGGAATCTTTTAAAATATATCCACTTTTGATATTTCCTTTCCTTTTTCCACCTGCACCAAGTAGAGATGTAACGGCAGTCCTTAGGTAAGTGTGAAGTTGAGTGGGACTCACATTCCTAATGAGCCCAGAGAAGAAAAGATGAAAACTCAGCATGGCAGCTCACAACTCTGCAGCAGCTCAGGGAGCAGTGGCCTCAGAAAAGGCTTTACAGGGCCACAGTTCTCATCTGCATTTGCCGCTGTTCTACTGCTGTACATCAGAATGATAGTACTATAGTGACATGATGCACCTTTTAATCTATTATCAGGACTAAATAGTTACGTAATGCAATTTTTTGCAATCATTTGCCATAGAACAGGCTTAAGAGGAAAATGGCATTGTGTTCATTATATTCTCTGCCATAGTATAAGTTTAATCAATCTTTCTTTAGCCAGAGTATGAGGAGATATATCCGAAAACACTTCTGCATATCATAAGTATTTGTACAACTGTTTGTTATAGAGTTCATCAGTATTCTTATCTATTTCCTAATATTTTCTTCTCCCCATCCCATGCTTTACTACTGCTTTAATATTTTTGTGAACAAATTCCATCATGGAATAAATCATTGCACTCTGGTAATGGAAGCAAATGCATGAATTCCATATATTTCCTTCATGTTCTGAGTGCACCTTTATTTCTACTAGATAATGTCTCATGAATAGTTCTAGTTTCTGAAGAACATTTGTTTGGTTGAACAGCTGTATCTCATGATACTCATAGATGGAACCAAACAAAATACATAAAAACAATTCTTCAGGGTACAGTAAATTTTAAGGTCCTTATTCTGGTGTCAGCTATTCAGGTACTTCCAGTTATATCAATGGAAGTTCCTTGAACATATCTGGAAACAGATTATATCCTTTATCATGGCAAGGTAAAATAATGGAACCAGAAACTGGAGTTCATGAGAGGAGCAGCCCTAGGACATTTGGACCCATCTCAGGTACATCCAAGTTACCATCATTATCCCATTGCTTGTCAGTTAGGGCAGCTTTCTAAAAAAATTCTCTGTTTTCCTGTAGTCTCATTGGATATCTTGGAGGGCATGAAATATTCTGGTTGTCCTGGCTTTCAGCTGTGCCATAACAAGCTGTGCTTGTTAGCGCTACAGGGATACACAGCGAGGTCCAGAGGGTTTGCAGCCACAGACTCTTTGCCAGTACCTGTTTCAAAAATTGATGGGCACCCATCTCTGGAAACCCATGGGCCATGTTTCTACTTTTCCCACTGTAATTCAGTGAGATACCTGTGTGCACAGATAGCATCTGCTGCACAAACAGGTTGTCTGGATACAATCTAAAATCTTTTGGACTTGTGGCATCTGGCTGGACCTTGGTAGTCAGTATTCACAAGCAGTTGCTTCTGGAGGCTATTCATCTTATATTTGAGCTGAATCTCTCTCTCTCAAGGCACCTGGTCCTCTTTGTCTTCTCTAGAGAGAGATGAGGGAACTAAATTCCTGATGGGAGCAGAGCAGTTTGAACCCAAAAAACTCAGAATGAATCTAGAAGTGAATGTTTACCATACTATATTTTTCTATTACAGAGTCAGCTACAAACAGGTGTTACTATGCAGATGTAATGCAGTGTATGGATATCTGAGTTGAAAATAAATTAACAATACATTAATTGCTGAAACCAGCTGTAAAGCTTATTTGAGCATCAGAGAGGGTGACAGTCTTTTTGTTAGTCTGGGCTTGATCTGTTCTTGATGACTCAACTAGTCCTCCTGAACTGCCCATTTGGTGCCCTCTGTGACAGAAGGGGGCTCTAATCCTACATATTAGTAGAGCAATTGGATAAAATAAAGTAGGATTTGTCGATGAGGAAATTGCTTTAGTGATGGCAACAGTTGCTTACTCAGCAGCGCATATACTCAATGCATTTTACTAATTGTCTATTTATTTCTCCTCTCTTTGGCTGTTGAGACTTTATCATGAGACAGGCCAGATGGCAGAGACATCAGCACCTGTAATTAAGGGAGAAATAAATGCTGCAGTATAGTGGCTTACCCTTGCCCCTGGCTTTTTAAAAAAATCTTGGGTTGTGCATGTGGTCTCTGCAGTTAGTGACATCAAGCTTAGGAATTTCTTATAATAAGGAATAAGGAATTTCTTACAAGAACCCATAACATTTGTAACATGGCTCCTAGAAGCAAATTTCATTTTCTTATTTAGCTAATGACAGAGCTGGGAAGGTTCCTTCTGAGATTCTCTTCTTAATGCACATAAAGGAGAGAATGCATTTAATGGAACCAGCCATACAGCAAAGTTCTGATAGCAGAGTTTAAGAGCAAACAGCGATGAAATTCTTTAGGTACAGCCCCAGCTGAAGTGTAATAATCAATTTAAAGATTCAAATATCTACTGAATATCTTCTTTCTTTTTTAGATAAATTGCAAATATGTCATTAGGTATTTTGCTCTATTTTGTTTAGTTCTCCTAGAAACCAGGCAATGCTCTCTTTCTTTCATAAAGTTGAAGTATTCATGTTTTTATTAACGTTATGAGGAATAAACCCACTGTGCCACTAATTCACCTTCTGATGAAAAAAATAAAGGCTTTTACCAATCAAGTATAACTGTGACACTGAGAAAAGAATTTGCAAGATCAAGGGAGATATTCACAACTCCTGAGTATATTTATTTTTGATTGAAAAGTCTGAGTATACACATTCCCTTTTGAGTTCTGAAGTCTGTAACTAAGAACCTGCTGCAGCACCAGCACATTAAAACACCTAAGCCGTTTACATTAGTATGCAAACTGTTTATTCGACTGAATGTACTACATATAGGATGTTTATATACCTCACTCTGTTTATACAGGCTATTATTTGGTTTAAGCAGAGAAGAACCAGTTAAAACTTACACGAGACAGCATGTTGACAGTATGGGTTTTCTTTTCCTTTAAATCTTCCTTAAATAGGTGTTCCTCTTGCCTCCATAGATGACTTACAGCAGCAAATGCACAAAAGAAATATTTTATTTTCCTGTCAACCTATGCCTACAGGACCTATACATCCTAAAAGTGGGATTTTATTTTCCTCAAGTGTCTCAGGCTTAGTGTGATAATGCTGTGACGGTCCAACATATGCCTTTGGCTGCTGACAACTTTTCATTTCTCTATCACTTAGACTGCTCAACCATGACAAGAAAACTCCCATCATACTGAACTCCATTATCCAAATGAGATGGGGCAGGGAGAGAAACCTTAGCTTCTCCTTTTGTGTGTGCAGCTCGTAGGCAGTAACGCAGACACAATGAACTTATTTGAGTTGGGAGTAATGGTGTGAGATTGCTCACACCATTACTTTAGATGGAAATTGAGTCTGTGCTGTCTGCACTGAAGTCTTCTTGAGGCTTTCTTTTCTGCTTTATTTTAATTCTCTTCGCCTCAAGGATAATGAATATGAAACTTTGCAAAGACCTTTCCAGCCAGCAGTCATTCCTAAGCATCAGTTACATAACTCTGGGATTTTTGCCTTTGAGAAAGTTGTTTATTTATTTGCATTATTTTTCTAGTATACTAATTATGAGCTACCCTGTCTACCCCAACCGTCTAGAGCAATCATTTTAAAGTAGAAACCTAGTATCAGGAGCTTTCATTTAATCAAATTTTCATTGTTCATGCATTACAAATTAAGAGCTTGATTCTCTCCTATTCACTTATTATAAATTTCAACTCCAGGCTTCTCTTTGCCAGCGAGCCTTAATTTCAGCTCTGATCACTGGCAGTTGGAACTTTTCAGTAGTGCCTTTTTTCTGTTATTACTTGTTCATTTGTGTTACAACACCACCTGGGAAAGCCAGACCCCTTGACACTATATTCTGTGGTAGCAAAGTCCACAGAGGTGATGTCAAGCTGGCCACACCAGCTTGAAATGGTGTAGCATGTTTCTTTAAAAGCCAGTGATAAAACAATGTGCAAACCAGATAATAGTATTAAATTAATTTTTATATTGTCTATGAGAACATGGTCATAGATGAGGATCTCCTTGCTGGAAGAAAGAAATAAAGCACACTATGAAATCACAATTAAAACCCAGTAAATATATAGTTGCTATCAGTCTGTGGTTTAGATTCACAAAATGCACACAGATACAAGAGGTAAGTATATGATGAGGGAGACATAAATGTATGTAAAAATAATTATTTATCTAAAAGCCACAAATAATATTGTCCTCAGTGCAAAATGTAGATTGCCAACCTGCTCAGGAAAACATGCCTCACACCTAAAGTAACATATGTATGTTACAAACAAGGAAATTAACTGCATCAGGAGACAAAAATGACCAGAACCCTATACATTTGAAAATCAGATCTGTGATGCACCTGTGATGCATAGGTTGAGCACCTCCTTTGTAAGTGACACCACACCCACTTATGAATAATGCAGTCCAATAAGCAGCCTATAAATTATTCAGTTTATCTCTGCTACAAGGAGAGTATTAGTTATTGCTCTTACTCTTATTTCTTGAATGATATCCAGAGTAGAAACAGGTTTGTGTCTGTGAGTGATAGGGGAGATACCAGTGAGGAGAAGTCTCATCAGCATGCAAGGTTCATTTTAGATCTTAGAAAGAAAGGTAACTCTGACATTCCGCATTTTACCTTGCCTGATGTTTTAATATTTTTTAAGAAATAGAATTTTTTATACCTGATGGTTAGTTGTGCATTCAAACAGGTGCCTATTAAATGTGTGCATCAACAGCTCTGTGAGTTAAATACTCCAGGCCCTGAACACTGAATTCCTCTTCTGCTGATTGCAGACAGTCCTGCTCATCTGGAGTTCTATCATCTGCTGATCTGTACTACTTTTCTGGCCATCAGGGCACTGATAGCAGAGGAGGAAGACAAAAGCACATAAAACCTGAAGGAAGCAAAAACAGAGACAAAAACTGGGTACACACCAACCGATGTGGTATCACATCGAGAGAGTTATCCTTTTGTCAGTATCTGGGGTTTTGAAATTTCTGATAGAAAAGCCTGCTGGATTCACCGTAACACTGAAAGTTTAGGGCTACATCCTCCGTAAGAATGGAAGCAAGCAGTCCAAGGGGCACAAAGAAATGGCATAGCAGAGCAGTAACATAAGTGCTGCAGTGATCTAGAAGACTATTCATCCTGGCTGCAGTCCTCGTTACAAGCAGACAAAAAGCAAAGGAGTAATGGCATCTCGACAACACAAATCCCTTCATTGACAACAGATGTGAGCACAGCTGCTCACACAACACCGGTGTTGAAATGAGCACTCAAGCGTGGGCTGACATGTGTTTAGGGCAGAACAGGGCATAGCGAGTGTAGAAATCATACTGGGGGTCGGAAGAACAACACTTTCTGTTTGCAGAAGGACCAATCATATGTTTAACAGGATCAATCTGTGCTCATCCTGATCTAGTAGCATAACCTCATGGCATTGTTATCCTGGTGCAGCCTGGCTGAGTGAAAGAGATTTTTGAAATTAGAACCATATTCCAGCAGTTGCCTGTGATCTGTAGGTCCATGTTTCTCTGTACTGTGATTGAAGTTAGAGGCAGGGGAACACCATGTTCCCGTGGCCATCAGGGTTCTCTCCCCAAGATTCATTTTTCCTCTCTCATGAGGGATTAGAATTTCTTTATTTCGTCCAGAAATTGGTCACTTGAAACATATCTAGCTAATAGACTGGTTATGCCTATTAGTTTGGTGTAGCACAAAAGGGAAAACAAGACCTTGTGGGTTTGAGGTTTTTTTCACTTTGGGGTTACATGTTTTGGGAACTAAATAAACACAGATCTTTTTCTGAGTCCACCTCCTGTCCTGATCTTATTCCTGATGTTTGCTTTTCTCCATCCCCTACCCACAACTCTTGAACTTTCCTATCCTTCTTGCATAACCTCTCTCTTTTTTTGTGAGCTGCTTTACAAAGCAAAGTTTTGTGCAGGATTTTCTCTTCTGAGAACTACCCAGTTTCTAGGAACTGCTTCATCCTGCTATGGAATGCTTCACAAAGAGAGGATCATTGAAATGGTCGTATATATCAATAGTCAAGCTGAATTTTTTCTTATATGTCACAAATATTCTCTGAAGATTGGAAAACAAATCATGAGCAACCTTTATGAAAGGCTGTCCCTTGTTTTACAGTGACCCCTTCCTACTAAGTAAGAACTTTATGCTATTCCCGTTGGAGGTGGCATTGAAAAGTTCAGGATATGTTTTTGAAACATGACAAGCTGACATTGTATAACAAAATTCATATTAAGTTACCGAACGAAACAGTCTTCATAGTTTACCTCCCTCATTCATAAATATCTGCGTATTCAGGTGCTTGAATACAGAACTGGATGTATAACTTGCAGCACTTGAATTTGACTTTGTTAGAGGGACTTTGTTCAAGGTGATATAACGATTAAGTGGCAGAATTGGAAACAGACCCAGGTCTTCCAGTTCCCACAAAACAGAAAAGTCACTGGCTCATGCTACTTCCTCCCAGGGTCAATCTATATTTAATGTGAGCATTGTATCATTCAAAGAAAAAATAAATGGTTCCAAAACTTAACATGCATAATTTAGTTTATGTAAAATTGACACTTTTCCTCAACAGAATATAAAATCCTGTCTGAACAAGTGTTCTCAGTGCCATAAATGTCGTAAAAATTAAAAGCTAAAATATGTTTGAATTTCAGAAGTAAATAATATCAGGGAACATTTCATTCTCAGTTATATTGGTGCAAAATTTAGAGCTGATTCTTAAACTGAACTAATTATGAGGAGGAGTTGATCTGAGTTAATTTGGTCACAGTTTTCTCACTGCTTCTTTCTACACAAACAATTATTCTGCAGAAATTTATTAAAAAAGAATAAAAGTATTAAGATTTTAGTTTTAAACCAGAAGTGTTTTGTTATTGTATTTTGGACAAGAAAATATTTTTATAGTTTTTCTAATAGATTTCTTCTGAAATTATAATAAAGTACCTGATCTTATTATCATATATTTAATTTGGCCTGATGAATTTTATTATAATTATTTTATTGTAATTATAGTGAAGTATGTTCAAATTTTCTGATGTTGAATCTATTTTTTAACCAAAATAGGCCTTCTTGTGACTGCCTAATATGAATGTTAAATAGAAAGTGACTGCCATTTATTCTTAGATACACTGAATATTTCCTTCTAGTTTTTGAATAGTGATGTTACTGCCATACTGCTACAATACAATACACTTTATGATTTCTTAGGTTAAGACATTTATTTCAGAAGTTCTTCGACTTTTCTAGCTCTGGCATATTTGTTTAAAAAAGAACTGTAAAAAAGTAAAAATAGAAACCCACAGGGTCATCAGTATTCATAATGTCATGAGAATCACTTCTTGAAATATATGCTGAGCTTTTCTCCACTTTTAGTCATTCTACTAGAACTCAACGTTATCACACCAGCTGAGCCTGGGAGAACAAAACAGGCTAGTAACAAAATGATGCCCAAACATTTACACTTCAAAGGAGCTTTGCAAAGAGAAGACTGCTCATACTTAATGCCACCGATTTATTACTCCTTAAGAAGTCATCTTATGCCCCAATCATTATTCATGGAGTTGTGAGGAAACCCAATATATTCAAACTGGCTCCAAATACATTAAATAAATTGTAGCATCAAAGCTCTGAACTCTATGAAATTACGCACAAAGTCATTATCATCTGTTTGCAGGGCAGTGATCTTTATGAGCATGGAGGACGCTGTGATAATGCTTTTGATTTTTCTAAGGGCCTTGCTAATGTCTACCAGTACGCCACAGGATTAGGAGGATCAATTTCTTGTGCAAAGAGTTTGCAAGATCTGCAACAAAATGTGCAACTGAAAGAAAGTAGGAGATTTAATGGAAACAGATATTGGCAAATTCAAAAATCAATCAGGTAATTTTAAAAGATGATGGGAAAGACATTTTATCCATTCAAAAATGTGTGAAAGAAGACCAAATAATGGAAAGTGAAATGTCTTTATCTTCTGGTCTGCCCAGAGTGCTAACAGTGGGGAATTTTCTTTTAACTTTAAAGTGAGAAGGAGCAATTTCTTTTAACTTTGGATATTATCTGATCTAAATTGTGCTTGACAGTAGAATAAAGATCTTGAAGATATCTGACCCAATTATTTAATGCCTGTGGTGTTCCATTTACATGTCAAAGCACCTGGGATACCACAATTGAGTGTTGTATTGGGAAGATCTTTCCACTCTGAGGATAAACTCGCACTTCTCTCAAACTGCCTTTCCCAGAAAGTGATGTGCAAGAGTCAGTTTAATATGATCTATGCTTTTTAATCAGAAAGTAAGGGAAGATCTGTGGGAGCTCAATGCCAAGTTGAACAAAAAAGCATATCGATGAGAAGGTAATGCAAAACTAGCACAATGATAAGATATAAAAGAAGAACATCCAAGAGCAACATACATATATTTCATATATTCGGTATGCAACAAAATGAAAGGTTTTGGAATTAAATGGAAAGACAATTACTATTTTATGTGAGAAAAAAATATTTGTGAGTTTCCATGCCTTTCTACTAGATACTTCTCAAAAGTTACTCCTTTTCAAATGAATCATTGAAACTACACTTAAGAAATGATGAGTCAAAATTATTTAAAATAGAAATAAAGGTTTCCATTTTAATAATTGTGTCTCATTATTTCCTAACTATGGATTCAGTGAAGCCGACAAGAATGTATTTAGCTTTAAAAACCATTTAAGCATGTCCCAAGTTACAACTCTTTGTCTTTTGAAAGGGCCTTCTTGTAGTTTCTGTGGCTGGGTTATGAAACTGGTTTTCCTCTGCCTGGCTGTATGAGAGATTTCAAAACACAGTGTTACAGTCATGTTGGAGAAAGCTGAATATCAGAAGTGAGAGTTCTGACCCTTTGTTACTTCACATCCTCTTCAGCTCTATTCATTAGCACTGGTAAGGATCAAGTACTTGGACATAATTTTTGCATATGTTTATCTGAAATGTAACATAGGAATCAAAATGCAAGGCACCAGAGGATCAGGATTTGGAAATGTAAAGTTTACTGAGACAAAGAAATTTAGATGTAAATCAGTTAAATTATCATGTAATTTTCATCATGCGTTTGTAGCAAGTCCTTGACTTCTTAACATATTGGCTAGATGGGCAAAACACACTTCTGATCCCTTACACAGAGCAATAAATGCTAGTTGTAAATCAAGTGAAGAGTTTAGAAAAATTTATCTTCAAAATGCTTTCTGAACCTGTAAAAAAAAGTACCCGAAGTGAACTAATTTAATTAATGCAGGAAAAAATCTTCAGCAACAATTCGACATATTTTGTTTTAAAATTCTAATTTGACTTCAGTTAAATTTTTAGCTTATAGAGAATTTCATGTGAGAATTACTAGTTAGCTTTTGGAAATAAAAGGTACATATTTATTTCAGTGATTTTGCCCTTTACACAGGTACAGCGAGCTATAAAATTAGGGAGAGACTGAGTTACATATAGAGGGATAGATTCCCAGCTGATCTCAATGCAATTGCATTGATTTACATCTGCTGAGGACTTTTTGCCCCACGGGTTTTATTTCTGAGTGCTTTGTAAAACTCTGTGAATCGTAAAACACTTGCAACACACTGTAAATGAAAGCATAATCTTTCTTATCAGAGGCAATAAAGATATCCATGGAATATAATTATTCTGCTTAAGATAAAGAAAAGACCCATTTGTAATTGTATGATTAACAAGAGGCCATGCCTTGGCTGCTCTTGCAGCCTCATATGAGGCATAATCTGACTGCAGTTTCTGCAGCCCCTTCAAAGAAGCCTGAGTGTGAGAAAGTGAAAACAGCTCCTTTCCTGCAGACCCAAGCAACGATCCCAGCATTAGCAGCTCTCACTTCATAGCAGATCTGCTGAGCTCTTAGGAAATCCCAACCAAGCCTTCTACAAAACACCTGCTTGGCACTGGGGGAATTAACCTTCCAGCATGTAAGGCTAATGTGGGGAGATGTTGTGCCTGCCAGCTGGCAGCCCTGCACAGTGCTGGACTTGTCCAATTAGTGGTGTCCACCCGCCTGCTGTGCACCAGAGAGACCGTGCTCGCACAGCTGAGATTCAAGCCCCGGTCCCTGCCGAAGCCAGCAGCTAGTACATGGTGTGCCGAGAGGAAGCTGCTCCCGTGGCCCCACCAGCAAAAGTGGAGCTAAGCATGGCTCCATGGGAAGTTGTGATCACTGCTCTGCATGTGCCAAGCTGCTTCCTGAGGGCCCAAGTGCCCTGATGGAAACGCTGCTCTCAACAAGCAGCGTGTCTGTCTGCCTTAGCAGACAGAAGAATAACATTTTCGCCTGGGGATGTCCCTTGCAGATGTTTAAGTGCCAACTTCAAGATGAAAATCACAAATTATTAAAAAAAAAAAAAAAAAAAGCTGGAGTTGCTCTTGGTTTTGTTGTGATGGAAATAGGTTTCTCACCATTTTCCTGAAAATGGAAAAATAAATGTACACAATTATTCCTGACTGTTAAGAAAATGACAGATTTGTAGGTAATATAACAGCCCGCTTTAGCAATGCCTTTCACAGTTACGGCATGATTAGAGCAAGAGAGAGCAGGCCTGCCCTCACCACAAAGATGGCTATATGGTGGATTGTTACAAATAGCTAAGTGCCTTCTGATGTCTTATTAATATGCTAGCATAAGAAGAAAACAGAGAAGAGACAAAAGAGCTGATTCTGTTCCCTTTCATGAGAAACATGGGAAACCACCAGGCAGAAAACAAAGGACACCTCCAGCTCTTTCCCTTTAAAATATTTCCCAATTAAAATGTTAAGCAAATACCATTGGGCTCAGACTGTTTACACAAGGCTGGTCTTGTCAAAGAACAAATGCTGGCAGGGCAGGCAAGAAAATGCCAAACTCTCATCTCCTCCATACCTGTAGAAAACTGTATAATTAATAGAACAACAACTTTAGACAAGCTCCAAGGGCTAGAATCACAGAATCATTTGTACCCCTCACTGCTGTGCCTAGCTCTAAAAGGCAGAATCTCCTATCTCTTTGCCAGTCGCTTCTTAATCCTGCAATGTCTAAAGAGCCCAATTGCCATATCTTGATCAGTTTTGCTAACCTAGTGTTTAAGCTCTCCAGTGTTTAAGCCTCAGCAGTGGGATCACTTCCCTATGCTGGCACCCAGGGACTCTGTGCTACTGCACTGCTGAGTCAACCCTCACCCAAAACACAAGCAGCAACCACAGTGGTGGTTCAGTGCCCTCCCTTCCCCAGCCATGTGACAGTCACACAGCTCTGATGGATGCTGCAGAGATTTTTTCCCACCCTCATAGCGGGGAAATGGGTTTCACCCAATAACAACTTGTCTGTTCTTAAGAGCTCGCTGCAGTTTTGTTTGCTTTCTCCTGACATGCTGGACCTCCTGGATATTCTCTGAAAATGATAAAAAAATTAATTTTAGGAACACAGACAAAACAGAGGCTTAAAGGGCCAAAGATTCCATAGCAGAAATGAAGAGAATGGCAGAATGGCACTTGTTTGCCTTTGAGTGGACCACACATTATAATAAGTTGGCGGTCTTCCTGATGTCCTGCTAAAACCATCTCAGTGCATACTGCAGCTTTTTTTCCATATTTCATGAAAAACTTCCAAAGGAGTTTTCTGCTGGGTTATTGACAAATCATTAATGAGCAGATCAATCAGTACATAAATCTGTATATATACGTGAATTCTGGGTGTGGATGGCCATGCGCCAATAGTCGATAGTTCAAAAACTATAATTATAAACTACAAATATTTGGAGGGATTTCTTTAGATTTAGTGTGGTGCTTTAACATCCCAGCAAATCTGACAATTGCTGACAAAGCTTAGAACTCTGGGGACAGTAAGCAGTTACAAAAGATAATCAGAATCTAAACACTTTAGCTTCTGAATATTCATACAGCTCCGTAAATATTTTGCATTTATTAAAAAATCTGTTGCCATCCTTCCCAGAGGCAGAGGACAATGCCTGGCTGGTTTAATCAGCTTCCCTACAAATAAATGGCTTCTTAAAAATGCAGAGTCAGTATCTCTTCTGAAGACATCACTTGGCGAGCTGAACTCTTTAAGAACATTATTTATTAGACTAAATCAGTACTGGTCCAGTAGCCTAACACTTTCCTTAGCCGGCTAAACGTGTGTGTATAATAGGTTTCCCTTGAAGACCCTGTGAAAGGCTGAGAAATGTAAGTGGAATTTTTCACAGAGCCCTTTAGTCATGCTCTGTCTCATTCTTGAATATATTTTTTTCCCCAAGATGTATTCCCATGTCTTTCTCACCATCTCAGGTACGAAAAGAATCTAATGACAGGGTAATATGCTCATCTCTGTTAAGCTAATTTCATCAATAATAACAGTTAGAGGAATTTGCTGTTGAAATGTTTAAAGGAAAATACCAGATGTTTTAGGATATTTTACCAGATTTGTGTCAAAAAATAACATTGCTAGTTCCTCAGACACTTAATTTTTGTATTTTATCTCAATGATAAAAGTGATTGTCTGAAAGTCTTCTCATAAAATATATCTGAAAAACTAAACAAAAGCAGAAAGTGGGTGTTTTCTTTACTTCAGTATAAATGCAGGCTATTTACATCCTAGCACCACCAGCCTAGATTTTCATATTCATATCTATTTTCATATTAATTTAGACTCAACTTTTGGAAACAAAATTTTTGAAGAACTTTTGATTTTATCTGGATATGGTAAACATAAAACATAACTATTTTAATGGTATATAAGTTTTTAAAGAACACTTATCGGCAAGTCTAAAGCAAAACTGGTAACTTGCAAGATGCACTGTTCATCACAAGGAAAATAGTACCTTTTAAAAGAATTTATTAATTTCAGAAGGTTGGTTCCTTTCATACTCAATGGGATAATTCTTAGCAATCACTGAGGTATTTCAGTGGTCTGATTTTTAATGTATTCTTATAGTTCTTCTAATGAATTTATTTTTGCTTAATTTTATTTTACACAATTAACCTTACATGCACTTGACTTAAACATGTCTTCTTTAGAGAATTACATTGGAATTCAAGCTACTTAAATAACTTGGTTTCTCTAGAAATAACATGTACTAGATATTAAATCTGACAACAAATATTTATTTGGGTTTTCTTTCAGATTTGTCCTGGCTTGTTAGAAAGCATCCCAGAATGAGTCAGAGGGAAGACTAAGGTAATTTAAAGTAATTTTCTTTTATTATGTCTGGTTCTTTATGGGAAATCCTTTCTTTGGTAGGATTTGCAGCACAGCCATGGTATTCTGATTAAAATATAAATACATTTGTTTAGACTGGTCAGTCCAAATTTCAGTCCAAGATTTCAGATTAATTCTTTTTGCTTTATGCTGTTCAGTGAAACTAAAAAAATAATTTACTGCATTTTTCAAATGCATGTAGAAAACAGCCTAATGCAAAACAAACATCCAAAATAAATATATCAGAATATTACTATAGATATATCAGATTATTGATATAAAGAAATCAGAGTATTGGTAATCTTCCTCCTATATTTAAATTCAGTTTGAATATTATTTTTCTCTTTATTTTTTTTTAATGAAGGCTCAATCAAAAGTTTGGTGTTCTGACCATTTTTATGGTGACAACTGAGATGATTTGAGCTATTACTCCACTTTTCCAAAGATGAAGTAAATTTTTCCATTACATGTCCTTCAGAAAAGCTGCTTAAGGAGCTCGTAAAAAAAATCTGCACTACAATTCACATATAAAACTACCTAAAATGCTCATAGTATCCCTTTGGAACAGCAAGAAGAAATTTTCAGAACAAATATAAGCAGAGGTAAAAGTAGGTGCCATTTATCTTATCTATTATTTTTCCATAACTAAAATCTAAAACTAATCTTATTTGAAAAACAAAAGAACATTTTACCCAAACCACAGCCTTTGGCTGATGTATCCTACATGCATTTTATCTTTCAACAATTTGCAAAAATTCTGGCACAGTATGTGCAAAAAAAGATTCACAGTTTTGAATATAAAGGTAGCATACTTGCTCGAATTAGTGATTGAATTGCATCTTCTGTTTCAAGCAGTGCACTGTGAACATCAAAATGTAGGACATGTCAAAAATGGAAATACAATACAATTCCCAATGTTAATCAACTGCTATACAATTTGATAAGAATTAGAATAAATGTTTTTCAATCTTTTAAACACTGACTTCTATGGTGCCTGGAATTTATCCATAAATTTTAATTAAAAAGGGGGTTTTTTTGTAAAAACCTTCAGTCATCTTTTCAGTGAAGGATTTTTTTTATTGCTATAAATGTATGCTTAAAAAATTCATAAAGAACAAATCTTAATTTTTGAGCTTTCCTTGTATGAATATCCCAGTTATTTGACTGTGCAGACCAGTTCAAAACTGTTGAACCATTTGCCCTTCTACCCCCCACCAACTTTGGAGTCTATCATATTGCCACATTTACTTTCTTTTTGTTAATATATCTGCTTTCTATGTCTCTATGAATCTTCTTTTTTTAAAAAAACTTTTTGTTGAATTGATTTCTTATTTAATTTCTGATTTTTTCATCTTCTTTTTGCAGATGGCTTGTATTTTCACACAGTGTTGTAAAGGATTTTGGGGGGTTGCATCTTACTCATTTGTTTTGTCTTCTAACAGCATGTGGCTTTCAAAACCTATGTAAAAAGGGCACTCTTGACCTACTTAATATATCTGAATAGACAGATGATTATAAACATAACTTTTTCCAATAATTTATTTTTTTTTAATTTGCATTTGTTAATTTAAAAAGCTCCATTTTCCAAAGCATGAGGACATTGTTTGGCAGAGTTTTGATTTATGCACTGATTTTGCTGTTAGATTTTAAATGATTGGTTTGCATAAAAATCTGTGTACAATGCAGTCATACTCTTAGTTTTTCTGTTCCAATCTAAAAGCATCCTGGAAAAATCAGTCATAGAATCATAGAATAGTTTGGGTTGGACCTTAAAGATCATCAAGTTCCAACCCCCCTGCCATAGGCAGGGACACCTCCCACTCTATCAGGCTGCTCAGTGCCTTGTCCAGACTGGTCTTAAACACCTCCAGAGAGGGGGCATCTGCAACCTCTCTGGGCAACGTGTTCCAGTGTTTCACTACCCTCTCTGTAAAGAATTTCTTTCTTATATCTATCCTGAATCTCCCCTCTTCCAATTTATATCCATTATTCCTAGTCCTTCCATCATTTGCATTGAAGATGATCCAATTTATACAGTGGACGTTAAAGTTTAGCATGGTTGCACTATAAAACAGGAAAGAGACACAAAAAGTCACGTATTTATGCCACGATGTAATAATGTGGTTTCTCTTTTATACACCCTAGTGACAGGACTTACTCTTTTTTAACTGTTAGAATATTGCTGCTTGTACGTGATTATGTAAAATTAGAACTTTGCAGCAATTTGAACAATAAAAAGTAGGAAAGCTGTCAAAGTTATACTGTAAGAGCTCTTTCAGGCTAGGTGTTGAACGGAAGAAATGATGGGAGCATTCATGGGAAGGGGATTTTGAGATAAAAGCTGGAACATTTGCTAGAGCGGGGAAGCTTGTAATGAGTAAGTGTGAAAATTAGTTCAGAGCATAAGCAGAGACAGTGTGGTTTATAACCTTAAAAACAATCACAAGAAAAAATGAACATGAGATGAAACTAAGATGAGATTGAGTTAAGTGACTCAGAGACTAAAAAAATGGAGATGACATAGTCAGAAGACCAGGTAGGAAGGATCATCTTGATGACAGTCCAGGCTAATTGAAGAGACAGAAATTAATATTGAAAAAAATTATTTAGGTCTGTCACAATGGGACTACTCGTTCAGTTTAATTATAAGGTTCCTTACAGAAAGTGCATCTTCCTACAGGCAACATGCAAAAAAGCAAAACACTTCTTTGGCTTTCCCTGTGATCCATAAAATAACAAATTTCAAAAAAAACTCAGTAGAGAGGAAGTATCAATCTGAAAGCTGATACTGTTAATTTCTAACAAATAGTGCAATTTAGTAAAGATCTTAAAAATACAATTGTGAGGTTAAATTTCTTTATGATTTTTGATTAATTCAATCCAATCTGATATTTTCTGTTTCCTGAACTACTAAGCAGTCAAAGAATTTTATATATCACTGTTAAAAAAAGAAGTTTTCTTCTCTGTCTAAAAATCAAGCAAAAGCATTTACAACAGTGACACACACATTCCCAAGGACTAATTCTCCAAGTTCAAAATGCTGTCTCTAATTCACTAATACAGAATGTTGCATTCCCTACATGGATACATCACCCACAGTGGCAGTCTGCACCTCAGCCTTCTTTCTAACCCTTAGAGAGAGAGACTCTCAGACTCCTTCTGACAGCCCCCACCCCAGGTTTGGACTTTTGTCTTCCTCTTACTCCTGAGCCCTTGATGTTCTTGCCAAGTCTGCAGCCCAGCCTAAGCCAGCAGGCTGGTTGGCACCTGCAGGGCCATGATGTCTGCTTCTTTGCCTTTCAGTCATGGCTGTGTCCAGATTCTCCTTGGCCACAAAGATTTGATTCCCTTTCCAAGCTTTAATCTTGTCCTGAAGTTCTAGGAACCCCATTCTTTTTGACTGGATAACTCATTTCTCTTTTCTGCCTAAGCCCAAATTATCTTTGCCATCAGTAAAATGGTTACCATTTCCCACGGTATTAGTGACGGGTGAAGTCATCACTATCATATCCTCATGAACCAATACAGAATAATAACACAGGGTACAATCTGTAGTGTACACTTATTGGAATCACTATTTGCCTTTTGTATTTTTAGCTTACAGGTAAAACCACACCCTGTCCTCCCTCCCCCACCCCTTGATGGGCAAACCAAACAGAAACTCTGCAAGCTGAAACTCATGGAGCTTCCTAGCCCTTCCATAATTATTTTTATCCCTAGTGTAAAGGATGATTCAGCCATCAGCTCTCTGGAGACAGAGATAGCGTATGTCAAGTTGCTGTTGAAAATAATCCTTTCCATGTGAAGTAGGAGTGGGTATTAAAGGACAGATGATCAGCAGAAGCTGGAATGGGGGTGCTATGTGGAAAGCACTGAAGGATCTAGGGCTCTCTGCTATCTGTGTCTCAACAGAGATAAACAGTGTCTTGTAACCGCATTGCCAGTGTGCAGAGGAGGATGCACATGAGTAAGATAAATCAGTGCTATCTTCCTTACATTTGTGTTTTCCCTCGTTTTAAAGGCAGTATTAATGGTATATATGTCTTAAACTGAACAAAAAGACACTCTCTGCCTCAAATACATTTGAGTGGAAGGAAGCGGAAGAAGGTGAATTGAGTAAAATGTAATGCAGTACAGGTGTAGGACTGACTTAGCTGGGACCTGATGCACTCTGCTCAGAAAAAAGCAGGAGAACCTTACTCAGGAAACTTTTGTTGCAAGAAATAACAATCACCTCTCCCTGAGATATCTGAATCAGAAAATAAATGCAAAAGACAAAGCAAAGGAAAAGTCTGGCAATGAATAAACTAAAACAGAGTTAGGAAAGATCTTGGGTTTGGTATAAAGTCAGAACAATACAGAGTCTATGAACTGTAAATACTGTACTGTAAGATGACAGAGAGGAATTGTCAAAAGTGACTCAGAAGCATTAGTCCTACTGCTGGTAGCATGGGTGTTTCCACTTTGAAAACGTAATACTTAGTCTGAAAGGGAAATGTGATGGCACTCTAATTATTTTATAAGGTTTGAAACCAACTGCAGCATTCCCACACCTCAGTCTCACAGGCTCAGCTGCTGTTGCTGCTCAGACTCCAGAGGATGTGCCACAGTGAGGTGTCAAACTGCCGCCTCATGTGGACCACTCAGTCTTAATAGCAGTTGCACAACCAACAAATTTAAACATACAAACGAGTTAAGAGATACATATATCTCTTCAGATTTTTTTCTGGTTTAGTAAACTTGAATATATGTATAAAAAGTTAATATCGTGATCAGTTTATTACATTTCACACAGCTTTCATATGTGGTGTTAAAAGGCTATTTAGACAGTCAAGGGTGGCTTCTATGGAAATAACTTCTAACTTTGGGATCTGACTAATATTATTTGTCCCAGAAGAAGAAGAATTTCTATGTAAATTTTCATTAGAATTATTTCTTGCTGTTCTTTTAATCTGTTCTTTTAATCAATGTGATAGAGAGTCCCTTGAGTGCTATTCAATGTTGAGTGACTTCCTAGTTTTACTTTATGCTAACTGTCCCTCTTCTTTGAGGACAATAAATTTTATTTGCACTGTATATCTCAATAATTATTGATGTTGGTGAACTGCAAATTCATCTTTGGTTTCTCAGTGAGGGTCTCATTTCTCTGAAAAGGCCATATTAATTCCTCAAGAGGTTGCAAATGTCCCCTCCTGTGTTCTGCCCCTGGTGTAGGAAGCCATCTATTGGACATGGGATTTGGGTCTCTTTAAGAGATGGGTCATTCCCAGATGACACATTTGTGAGATACTGTATACATCTGTACCAAAGTGTCACTGAACTAAAATAAGTGTTTCATCACTGGCCTTGTCCCTGCTGGACAAATCATTTCTTCTGAATGGCATCAGCACATATGAGTCACCACCAGTAGCCATCACATTGAAAAGACCAGACAGCAGATGGCCTTGCATGAGCTCTACGACAGTAGCAGCCTGAGCTGACATGTTAGTTTTATATTACCAGGGTACAATGGTATACAATATAAGAAAAGCAACGAGGATGGAGCTCAGCACCAAAATACAAGTATGACCATGCTTTTTTCTGCCCTAGTAGCATCAGGACTAGACAACACTGAACTTCCGTGCCATGAATCTAAAATAACCATTTCCTATGAGATGCTGATCGTTGTTTGAAGTGTGGCACAGAGAGTATGCCAGGGAAATGTGGAAATAGCTCTTTTCTGAATCAGCTTGTCACACAGAATATGAAGATGGCGGTGTATATCCCATTGTTGGTCCCTTCTCTAGAGGAAAAGATGTTTTTTTATATCCATTTAGGGATGGAAGACTAGTGATGAAAAGAAGAAAAAATATACCAGAAGTTGACAGTGGCAACCATTAGCAACTTGGCCATGTGGGAAAATTCTGAGACACACCAGGAATTGATAGACAACATGGGATCCCAAGTGTCCCAATGATACAGAAAAGAGGTGAGCTTGAGTGTATCCAGGTGCTGCCTAACATGGCCATCACCTCTGCTTGTGTCACCCTTGGTGTGACCTCTGCTGAGTTTCCTTTAGCTCTCCCACCCAGTTACATGAGAACAAGCTCATCTAATTAAGCTGATGTAGCAGGACCAGTATGGATGCTGAAGGGCAGTGAAAGTTAGGTCACCAAGGTGGAGTCATGAGATCATTACAGCATACAGAGGTCAGGCTTTAGATGCCATCTGGAAGGGAGTGGTCAAGGGGACCTCAGATGCTCTTCAAAGAGGTGGAAGAGCTGCACAAGTGGGGATCACTCAGGGGGCCACAGTGAGACAAGGACAGTGGGCTGCAGTAAGAATTCCCACATTGTGGGAACCTGCAGACACACCTTTGCTGGACAGTCAGACCACAGCTGTACTGAAGAGCAGAAGGCTCTGATGATGCAAAGCTTGAGATCTGCTTTCACAAGAGATGCTGAATCACATTTTTCATTTAGTATCTGTCGTAGTAACATCAGTTATTGTGGCTTCAGATGGCTGCGGTGTTCTGTGCTACTTGCTACACTTAGCAATGAAATGCATTTTAACAAATTCTCAGTGACTACAGCAAATCTTCTGCATATATTATTCATCTATGTTAATATTCTGGGGAAACTAACTCTGACTGGGAGAAATTCTTTAGGTAAAAATTTGCAGAAATATCTCATTTATTCTTCAGTTATTCTGTTTTGTTCATCAAAATTAACTCTCTATTCCAATATAATTTTACATGATAATTTGTTTCATCAGCAAATTAACGCCTTATGGTTTCTCTTTTATAGTAGCATCTAATCAGAGAGATGTACCAGTGAAAAGACTGAAGTTAAAACCAAACACAAGCTAAAATGAGTACTTGGCTAATGATGTGCTTATTGGCTATGGCAGAACACGGTAGGCTAATTATCACACCAACAAAATCAAGATGCTTCTTCATCTATATTTTAAACTATCAATCCTGTTTGTGTTCCTGCAGCTGACTGTGTCCAGAGGCTTGAAACTTATGTTCCAATGTTGTGATGCTCAGAGTCAGATGCTCAGTTGCTTACAGATTTACCTCAGTGCTGAGGTACAGAAGTATCCTCTAAGCTGTTTAAATAGTCATAAACCACAAAATCCTGCAGAGAGGGTGCTGACTCTGCAGCCAAGAAAGACTAAAGATGATCTTGTAATCCATGTTGTGACATTTACTACTCTACTATTTAGTTTTTTGTGGTTTCCAGATGACTTCGTTTCTGTTGTTTTCTATTCTCATGTTCTCTAGTCCTAATTTCATTTTCCTGTTACAGTATCATATTTTAAGCAAAGTGTCAAATTTGCTAATGACTACCACTGATACCATGTAACTAAAATGTCAGCAAATTAATTAATTATGATTATCAGTGTCATAGCAGTTTCAGGATTCTAGGTGGAACCAGACAACCACATTTTCGTACTAGTTTTCATTTCTTATCCAAGCACCAAAATTTAAGTTTAAGCAGTGAAAATAAATAGCGGTAAAGAAAATATTCACTGCAGTTAGAGGGCATTTGATAGCTCATAGATAGCTAGCGATGGATTTACTTCTACCTCCTTTATACATACAAATATGAGGGACTTCTTAAACCTCTAATTTTCCCAAATTAGATGTCTATTGCCTTTCACTGCTGTAAGGAACCAGTTTTCCCATTCTGGATGGAGCTAGAACAAAAATAGTGTATAGTAGCAATCAGATACTGGCAGAGATACTAATAATATTAGCTCATTGGCCTAGAAAAAAATTAAGGAAAGTACATTTGAAGAATGCACACTGGGCCAATCCAGTAAGTCCTTAGTTTTCATTATGTCCAAGTTCATTTGAATAGAGTGAATTATCTGTACATATCAATAAGAACTGTCTCTTTCTAGTGGGGAGTTGAAATTTAATAGTCAAATCAGAGCTTTGAGACTGTATCATCTCAGAACCACTGTTTACATGTTATCCTTTTTTTTAATTGCTTTTTTTGAGTAAGATCCTTCTCAATTTCAAGCAGACTGAATCACATTCTACTACATTGCATATGAGCTGGAATTGCCTTTTTTTTCCTAATTAGAGGTAAATCTTGCAATTGGCATCATTAAGCTATTGACACATTCTGCTCTGGTGTAATTACCTTTACAACTCTGCTCGCAGTTCTCCTTTTATTTAGAATGGGAAATGCCTCAAATAATCTGGTAAATTTTATTACTGCAGGTGGGGAATGTCCAGTTTAATGGCCCCACTGTATTGCTCTTTGATATTCCTGTGCGCCAAAAAATACACAGGATATAGATGGAGATGAGCTAAAATTGCTGGAATTTCCTGACTCTTGAAATACTTGATCTTGCATCTTTGATACTGTCAGTGATATGGCAGAGATGGGAGGACTAGGAAGGAATACATTCATTTTGGCATTGAACAGGAGATTGGTAAACAGAATTAAAAATAAGATAATCTATCAAGCAGTAGGGTAGATATCCATAATACATTCATACACACAGATATACATGTGTACACTTCCTCTGCTGTGTTTATTTCATAGTCAACAAAATGTGATTCAGAAATGTGGTTTCAATGACACAAAATGGATTTGGGAATCTGTTGGAGGTTTGTGTTTGTTTGTCAATAATTCATGTTTCATGCAAATAGAAATCAATAAAACACATTTTATGAGGTTGGCGTGTAGGCTGTAACTGTGTTCAGGAGAGAAGATACAGGTTTCAATTGGTTCCCACAGAAAAGAATATTCCTCCAAATGAACAACCACCATCAGGGCTTTATCTAATGAGGTGCATATTACTGCGGATTTGACTAGGTCAGAAGACTCCAAGATGTGATTAGGAGGCATTAGTTAAATTTGTTTCCCTTTTAATAGGGCACAAGTCTTCATGTAGATTTTTAAAAACCCCTCTGATATGTTTTTTTTGACTCTGAGTGCCATGAGGTGTGTGGCCAGACAGGAGAGGCATGCCAGGGCAAGATTGCTGACTCAAAGAGGACTTGCAAAACAACTTGGGAAGACAAGAAGGGAAAATATCTGGGCAGGAAACCATAGTAATAGTTTGGTTAGAAAGAGAGCTGTTTTCAAGAGCTTTTTCATGTAACTCATTCCCTCTTTTTTAGTTGGTTTGTTTTTGGTTTGTTTGTTGTTTTTTTTTTAACACTTTCTCTGGCATTTGAAAAACACAAGCCATTTATTTGGCATTATTTTATTTTCTTCCATGTTTTGATACATATTTGGCTTGGGGAGGCTACTAGTATATTGGTAATTTGTCAGCAACATCCCCAAACAATTTCTGAATGTCACTGAGAAATGCTGAGGGTTAACAGTTTCCTTAACCTCTGTGTCTCAGTTGTTCCTTATTCTCTGACTCTGTCCTCAAGGGTGATTCAGATAGATGTTGGATGTCTCAATTCAACCGACTGAGGTGGGATTCATGGTCCTGTGCTGGAGCTAATGAAGTCCAGTGAGAGAACTAATGACATCTCTGCTGAGTATATTCTAGCTCTACTTGTTTTTTGAGAGTTCAATATAACAAAAGGTTTCAGTGTATTTTCTGTGTCAATGCAGAACTAGATTTTGCTACAGCATGCAAGATGCTTATTTAAACAACAGCTCCAAAAAAACCTGCCAGGATCAGTGCCTCTGGTTAGTGTTTGTGAGCAAGCAGTGGTGATAACACTTGAACCTACATGCATGCTGCTTGGTTTTCTCACCCTTGCCTCACTAGTAGTGTAATGAATCAGCAGTTTTGCTCATGAATTTGCTGTTCTGTGAGTTGGATTTTCAGCTCTCTCTCTACATCTGTTGACTGGTTACAAGTATATGTTCTAGTGCCCTTTCATATGTTCTTGGCACAGAAGCTTTTTGTTGGCATGAGCATCAGACTGAATTTGTTGGCATTTTGAGGAAGTGAATCTGATTTAAAATGCAAACAGAAGAACAAATATAATAAAACAACAAACAAATACATGAGGAGAGTGTTCCCACAGCAGAACCTGTGCATGGCTCACAGTTTACACATAAAGGTTTAGCCTTCCTGCCCTCTGTCTCCCAGGTTTACTAATCCCATCAGGAAGCAAATATGAAGGTTCAAATGAGCAGCATTTCCCTGCTTAGATGACAGATGCTTTCTGTCTAGAGGAATTCTGGCTGATGAGGAGCTTTCACACTTCCCTCAGCATGCTCAAGGATTCAAACAACCCAGAGAAAGCCAGTAGTCAAAAAATATTTTTCCAAAGTCCAAGGCAAGTGTTTTCTCTACATGCTCTATTAAACTGATTTACTTATGCTCTTTTTTTTAGTGAATCATTTAATACATAGAAGTTCAGAATAATGGATGTGCTCAAAAAGAAAACAGCTACCCATCTCAGAAGCTTTCAGAATCAGTTTCTTACCTGATACTGAAATATACTTTCCTGAGCGAGAGAACTTTGACACAGTTTGAGATGTCTGCCTTGATAATGTGGGTTTAGCAGGATTGCCTGAGTCCCAGACTCTACCATCAGAATGATAGTATGCTGAAATGACTAATACAGCTAGCACAGAATTTCATGAAACTACATGTCAGACTGGTACTATTAAACATTTGGGAGATGCTTTAGGGTACTGTTGCATTGCAACCCATTAATGACAGTAGCTCAAGCACAACTGCAGATAGTATCTTGAGCAAGATCACCTTGAGGAGAATAAAGTTTTTTATATTAAAAAAAACCCAACAAGCAAGTTTTGCCACAACAAAGGACAATAGGTCATGTTCAAATGTGTGAATAGATATTAGGTGAGTGAAAAACCCACAGTAGGAAGGCTGTGATATTCTGAAATGTCAGTCCTTTCTGAAATCACAAAACCCATTGGTCACCTTAACAGAGGGCAGACAGTCAAACTTGAAAGGCTTACTTGTATTATGCTTACAGTTTAATTACTATCTTGATACTCAAGTGATCACACTGGAATGAGTTTTACAGGGAAGAGGTTTTGTGACATTTTGATATAGAAAAAAACAGTAAACATCCAAAGAACTTGGAATTAAAAGTTTCATCATTTGTCATCATCCCTACCTCTATAAGATTTCTTTGTTTAGTCTTGAACATGCAAAGAAAGTATATCACATTCATGGTGGAGTAGAGAAAAACTGCCTGTGAGTAAAGCTCAAAACATCAAAGTACAATGTTGGAACCTGACTGGGGCCTCTGATTTTTTCCTATTGACTTCAATTAATTTTAAGTTCTGTTTATTATGTTATTAAAATCAGAACACACATAGAATAAAGTTAGCTGTCTGCTCGAGTTGAGAAAAAATGAAAGCACAGCCTGTACTGAATGATAGAGTAGTGCTTTAATGTCCAGCCATGTGGTTTCTCCATGGAAAACTAATGAGTTAAAGATGAAATTCCTCTTCTAGTTTGCATATATCTTCTTGCAAGAATTCTGCTGAGCAGAAGTATAATTGGAGACTCTATACAATTGAGTCTTGTACTTTTTAATCCTAACATTATAAACTATGATGTTTCTTTCTTCCCACAAAAACGTGATGCTTTTGGTCCTAGATGTACTCAGTTATGGACATTTTTGAAATAAACATTCTCAAAAATATCAGGACCATTCTTCTGAATTTTAGTTACTACCATCTGGGCATAGAGTAGGGTAAAAAGCAAAGAAAGAAAAAGAGGCAAAACTAATGTCTGAAAGCTCAAACAGTTGTCCTGAGTTTCTGTACTAAGAGATTACTCAGCTGTTACTGAATCTAAAGAAAAATTGAAGCAGTCTTCCACATAAACCATATCTGAAATTGTGTAAAAAGTATTCAGAGGTGTACTGTAGGCAGAGGCATCTCACTCGCATTCAAGTATTAATGGATTTTTAAAATACATTATATTGTACAGTGTTTTCATAATAGCCACAATGATTAAAGAAGTGTTGAAAACTTTGAAACTATGACCCCCTGTTGCAGTTTAACTAAGGGGTTAGAGAAAATTCCTATTTTCAAAATGTTTTTACAGAGAAAGAGTAGAGATGTATCTCTGGATATTTTGAAGCAAATTTTCTATCAGTAGAATAATTTTTTTGCTGTCAGGATTTGTATGTATGAGGTACAGCCAGAATCTTCAGGTTTAAGACAGAAATCTTTAAGGGTGGGATATTTTGACTGCAATTGGCTAGCACATTGCACCACAACTTCTAACACAAAGTCCAGAGTGCTTCTGCAGTCAGTCACATATAGCTGCCGTGGAAGAGATAATTCTTGCTAAGAACTTGTCATTTGCACAATCAGAATGACTCTGGAAAGATGCAAGAATGTTGCAATTATCAAGCTGTCTGAAATGAAGAATAAAAAAATTAAGCTGGTATTTTTCACTTCTTTTTTGACTAAATAAGTCATGACAGGACCAGTTACTTCTGATTCCATGAGAAGCAGCCAAAAACAGCTTATGCTTACATTTCAACAGTTTTTTTCCTAAGGTTGTAAAGAAAAGGATGCTACCCTGATAAGCTATGACACAGCTAGTTTCCATTAGATGTCTCTTTTCTTGCAGACAGGAATAGTTCCCAAGTTATTTTTCAGCCCCTATAGCTCATGTAAATCAAAAACTTACACCAAAGGTTAGGAAAGTTCATTAGCTTTGACTTTTTAAATAGATTTTAAAACCATATCACACAACTCCTGAAGATATTAACTTTCCAAAATAAAGATGTTTTACTTTCCTTTTTATATCTTTTTTATAATGCATGTTGCATGCCCAGGAATAATCTTCTTGTCATAATGATAACATAGTTACTCACATCTAATATTATTTCTCTCTGATACAGAGAAGCTCTTTATGTTTGGAGCATATAACTTGATATCAGTTGAATTATATCAAGATGCCAGTAGCAATAGTGCAGTATAAGAAACAACTACAATAGGGAAGAAAATGTAAATGCACATTTTGTGTTTAAAATAGGTAGAAAGTATTCACCAGAGAAACTTTAGCTGGGGAGAGATGTATTTTAGGGCAAAGGGAAGGTAAACAGGAAGAAGCAGGACTATTGAGGGTTGAGGTGCTTACATGGAACATGAAAAACTGGGTTATTGATGCATCATAACATTCCTGTATGACCTTACCAATCCACAAGCACAGTTTTGTAAAGAATGTGAGGTAGATAACTCCTAATTTTCATATATAATTAGTTATAAAGCTAATACAGTATGTGGCTACTGCTATATGCTTAATTATCTTCATTCCTGACTGCTTTTCAAGTATGAGTTTCAAGTGCTACCATTAAATACGCCTTAATTTTAAGTCACAATCCTGCAAATATTTATTAGTGCTTACTGTCATGAGTAGGTCATTACCTAGAAGAAAACACCAGCTTCAGTGGAATTACTCATGTCACAGAATGCTATCATAGAAGGACATACTTTCAGAATTTTGGCTTTGCTTACATGCATATATATAGGTCCTTATATATGTATTTATGTATATATATATGCGCACATGCAGAGATATACATATTTTCATAGAATGAGCTTATAGTATTTTTTCTATATATATTCCTTGCTACTTTTTATAAGTTTTCTCTTTTTTCCCACTAATGTCTCATATCCTAATTATCACTTTCTTTAAGGTGCAACTAGCAAATGAAAATACTTCGTGTTCTTATACAAGCTTGAGTTGATGAAGAAAGGTAAGTAGCTTAATTCTCATCTTTAGTATAACAGTTCATTGCTGTTCCTTTTTTTTTTGTCTCTATTTTTTTTTCCTTTTCCCCCCAAAAGTCTGCATTTTTAAATGCAGTAATGCCATTTTCCAAAGCTGAAATGCAACCCGGAGGCCAGTTCAGACACGGTGTGATGCGGGCCAGTTGAATTGGCTGGTGGTTCTGCTGTGGATGAGTTAAAGAAGGAATCACCCGAAGCAATGGTAGCTCTCAGAAGGGGGCCTGCCCTTCAACAGTTTAAAGCCTTTGAAGAGAGATTTCCTTTGAGCAATGCAAAGTCTTTGTGGTGATGGGAAACATACATTTATAATTACAGAAGAACACAGTGTACAGTAGGAATCGTATGAAAGCATGCGATTTACAGTGTCTAAGGAGAAGCTTTGATGTAGAGGGCCCCACTGACCTAGTTTGCTGCTGAAAGCCATAGAAACACAAGGCTGACTGGCTGCAGTTGTAGGGATCTAGACTGTGAACAACATCTTT
Source organism: Turnix velox (assembly GCA_013400935.1). Classification (NCBI taxonomy): domain Eukaryota; kingdom Metazoa; phylum Chordata; class Aves; order Charadriiformes; family Turnicidae; genus Turnix; species Turnix velox. The sequence goes on along the minus strand of VZTY01025059.1, from coordinate 73,856 downwards.
CTGCCTCTGCACTGGCACCCCACAGCAAATTAATATTCTGTTGCAATACTGACTGTACAGAAACAGTATCTGAATACAGACTAGCTGTGCTTAAGAACATTAATAAAGTTTGCTGTGCTCCTCTAGGGAAAACATGGTAAAAAAGAACCACTATGAATCAGCATGCAGGCAGGGGGAAAGATTCATCTGGGAAGATTAGTTTTGAAAAAAAATGTTGAAAACTTCACACCAGGACAGCTTGTGTTTGGGTGAGTGAGAACAGGAAAGAAAAAAAATATGATAACCTCTTTTAACAAGGGACAGAATGTAAACCCCAAGAATATAAATAGTTCCAATACCAGTAAGATTTTTCTTGACAGCATCCATCACATACCTCCAGGGTATACACAGCTGTGAACAAATCTGATACGAGATCCGAGATTAGATACTCCCCTCCACAAAAAGAATAGGAATGGTGAAGGAGAACTGCTGCAGGAAGTACTGGCTATCATACTCCTGACTATCCCTAAGCCAGTTTTGTGAAGTGAGCAGCATTTCACAAAGTGAGCTGGGCTTCAAGAGCACCCATTGAGTGTCCACCAAGAGGAGGATTGCAATTCATGATTCATCTGATGTATGTGGCAAAAAAAAAAAGGGAAATTACACTGTGGAGAGAATGAGAAGAATTTCACAGTAGTCCCTGAAGTACTTCATATGTTAAAAAATACACTGTTCTTTATCCCATGGATTTGGGATCACATTTTTAGTGAATCTACCCTGATCTAGGGTCAAGTAGAGTTGGGTGGCTATTTTCAGACCATTTAACAATTACACTTCCTGTGCTTCAGAACTTAATTTGGATGCTGAGTTGATCTGAGGTGGGTATCTGGGAGTCTGGTTAAGTGACCACATCTAAATAATATGTTGAGGTAGCATTGTCTGCCTCATAATCATATTGCCTGTGGGAGAGGGACAATCTGAGTAAGGTCACTGAAATTAAAATGGCAGGCTTAATTATACAAAAATAATATGGGTGTGTTGGTTGCTTTGGTGGACAAGGATGATGTAAAAAAAAGAAAAATATAAAAGTTCAGCAAGAGCTATTTATAAATCTTGCATAGCATGACTAATAGACAACAAAGGATAAATCAGTGACTATTAAGCAATGTTTGTGCCAGCACAGATACAAATAGTATGAAGTTCAACCTGAGAACGTGTAAACATAAGGTACTCAGTGAGGCATTGGTAATCAAATCAACTTTTCCTAGATTAGGTCATTTTTATTTCAAATGCGGCATCCCACTGTCTTTTGGCTTAACCTACTTTAAATATGGGTCTGTTTCAGAGCGAGAAATTACTTCCCATATATGATTTCCAACCCATAGCTTTTACTCACCTGACTTGTCTATGCCCTCTCAAACTGTTCTCCCCCAGACCTGTCCCTGCCTCCATTTGCCTTCAACTAAGTTCAGAGAAGGTCTTCAACTGTCCACATGACTACCATTATTACATGACTACCATTCCCACCAACTATTTGACATCCATTTCTAGCTAACAGGGAAATGTTAGTGGTGGTTGGTGTATGTCCTGCATAGGTTAGATGGAATCTTTAACCCTTTCATTTTTAGGAAATGATACAATCTGAAGATGTAGAAACTAAACTAACTTCAGCAAATATAAAAAAGGACAAAACCACATTTTCCCATCTGCCTCATTTTTGTCCTTTAAAAGACTAACCTGAGCAGGATTGGTTTAGCTCAGCGTGCACGAAAGGCTGAGCTCTGCTCATGGATCAGAGTAAAAGCAAATGTGATAAGGAAGTCACATAAAGTGATATTTCATCTATTGTTCTTATTTCTAAATACACAAGATTTCTCCTTTCCCAGATAATTGACAGAGCTGAAGGTTACAGTCCTTGTGAACTTTTGACAGATATTGCTTCTGGGTGTTTTAGGTTTCTTATTCTCCTATTTAAAGTCCCATCCTTGTAAGTTACTGAGGAATTTCTGGGGCGCAGGCAATCTCATTGTCATTGGTATTGTATTGGAATAAAATAATCATAAATACAGAGAGAGACAAGAGATCCTATAACTTGATCTTGCAAACTGGTCTCTGTGGCTTTATTGACTTCGTGAGCAGAGCCAAATTGACCTGTACTCAGATACAAGTTTTAGACGTCAATGCAAATCAATGCATGACATAAAGACAATTTCAAGGAAACACCCTTTTAACAGTTAGTGATTCTACTGAGAATTGGATTAACTGTCCATCTGCCCAACATTTTGAGCTGAATATTAAGAAACTGCTTTAAGGCCCAGAGTGAGATTTTATTTCATACCATATATTTTATCACTCCATCTAACATTTTTAGCAATATGAAGCATTGATCTTTGTTACTGGACACTAGAAATTCTCCAAGTGTGAGTATATCCAATGCCAGTGCATAATGGCACACCTCATGGGGCAAATTATTCTCTATTTTGTATCTGATAGAGTTGAGGCAGAAAACAATAAGTGAGCTCCAAAATCTTGAGATACTTGTTCTGTAATACAGGATTTGTGAGGCACAAACTCGAATCATTGAAAGGATACTTGAGAAATGCTTTATTTAAAGCATGAATATATACACAAGTGCACACACATAGTTTATTATACACATATTCTTAAAAATACAATAAAAACTAAGCTAGACCAAGATTTTCAAGTTAATCAGCACTATCAGATGTCTCAGCTGAAAATACCCAGTTTGGGATGTCAGAAATCCAGTTGCTCTTCAGAAAAGAAACTGTAAAGATACCTCAAGATGCAGAATCAAAATGCTGATGCACCCAAATCTTTTGAAAATCTAAACCTAAATATAGTCCTTATATAAATCAACCTAAGTCTTCTGATATGTCTGCTCTATTGACGAATCCTATTTCTGTCTACTTTCCCTGCCGTATTAGTATAGAATACCCTTCACCTCTCTTTGGCTTTGCATCCCCTCTTAATATTTTCACAGGAACCGCCAGCTGCATGAATCCTGAAAGCTGGCTGTTGAGCCATCTTCAGGGCATAATACAATGCAAAGAAAGTTACCAGCATCGTTGAATAATTAAGGTGTGCACACCCCTGCACCTTATTTAGCCTTAGCACAATGTCATATTGCACACAAAATACGTTATTGAGTCTAGAGCTAATGTTCTGAGAGTTTACTTGCCTGTCTGCTCAACTTGGCATGATACAAATGTGCAAATGGACTTACTTGGTGCTGACTGAAGCTATTAATTGCATCTCTTTAGGACTTCATTGCATGATGTAGGATTGCACCCCACTGAAACCACTGCTGAAGCAGTGAGTCCAAAGGACTCTCCCATTGACAATAATAAGGTGTTTCTTCTCATGAATTTGCTATTTATAAATGAGGAGATAGGAGACCCACTCGACAGTAGTCTTTTACTCTTCATCTTTTCTCTTGGAACTTTATATAAGATTTTATGGAAGGGTTTTAATTTTATTGGGATATTTTTTGAGCTACCCTTAAGTAACCCTTTTGAGCTCATTCATGTTCTCTGTGGTATGGTGTTCTGTCACAATTAGACAAGCAGCAAAACAGTGAAGAGCTGAAAATAGAATATACAAGACTTCTACCCCACTACAGTTCAGGAGGGAGGCAACTGTCTGTGTCACTGCTCCATGGAGTCAGAAGAATTGCTGTGGTTCCCTCAGCAAGCCAGGACAAGGGTTTCCAATGTTTTTGTGATAATGTCTGGAGGCCCTGAGTAAAATCAAAGAGTTATTTTGTTTGCTGTGGAACAGCTTTTACTCTGAAGACTTGAATACTGCTCTTGAAGAAGTAGGACTTTTGAGAATAAAGCTAAGCTCCAAATAAACAGGGGAAAAAAAGGCATTATTTTATTCAATTATATATTTTTTCTACTATTTGAGGATATAAAATTAAGCTGCAAAAGGATTGGATAATGTAATAATAAAACAAAAATCACATTGTTTTTATTGAGAACAAGTTTTTGACTTAGTAGCTCAGTGCTGACCTGCAAAGCCGTCTTCCTCAGTTGCTTGTTTTGTGACTGTTCAAACCTGTTCTTGTGTAAGCAGGTTGCTTCCGAGCCAGAATAATCACCAGAGTGGTCCTGGGCTCTTATTCTAGAGCTACCTTGGGGAAGCAGAGGCCTGCAGCACATTTACAGATTTCTTCAATATGGAAGTGTCCATCCAGCCTCCAGAACAACTACTCTTCCATTCCTGTTAATATCTTTCTCAGGTCTTCAAGCAGAGGTGAAAATTCAAATAGTCTCAGGTAACCACCCATACACACATGATTTCCTTGCTTTCCCTTTTCAACTTGTATTTTACTGCTCTAGCAGTAAAATACTGCACTCTATTACTTTTCTCAATTATTTCCAAGTCAGTCTTCTAAAAACATATTCTTGACATCAACCTTCCAGCTACAGTTCTTGTGCCTCCAACTGCTTATCTTACCCCTTAATGACACACCGTATCCCAGCAGTTTTGCATACTATGTGTATCTCAAGACTCCCACCACACTGAAAGGGATGCCAAAGCACCACTGTGCTCATCAGTCTTGTGTTTCTGGAGACTGCTACTGGCAGCAGACATTCACTCTCTCTGTTGGGTGCAGACCCCAAGTGTTAAGCATCTACAAACAGCTGTTCATCTGCAATTAAGTTTTATCCAAGATTAGGCAATGCTACTAATCTGTTGCTCTTATAACACCTAGGTACCAAAATCCAGCGTTATTCAGACAGTGCCTGTTGCTGGCAGATTGCTGCCTTCGTCAATGAAGTTTGCAAGCACCTCCTTCTACACTTCTGCTGTTGCCAGATTACTAGTTCTGGGTGTAAAGCTCTGCAAGCATGTCCTTCCATGCATTAGCGGATAAACAATGGTGCTGCACACAGCGCTCATGTTCTGGCTGGTTTTATCCTGTCTTTGGTAGTAGTGTCTCAGTTGAGTCTTCTGTTTTCTGAGTACAGTGACTTAAGTCATCTGCATTTGTACAATAGGCCTTACATTGTTTCTGATTTGTGACAATTTTGGAAGACTGAAATCAGGCTTAACAGCTCTTCTATGTGACATTCCCCTATCCAGTCACAATATGCCTCTCTTGGTGCACACAACTCAACCCACCCTTCTTTGTTATAGATGCCCCAAATCTCTTCAGCATTGTAACAACACTGACCCCCTTATCTGCCTCAATCTTTGCCATTTTTGAGCCGAAGTAATTATGTAGATGCTCAAAAAGGACACAAAAAGCAAGGAACTGTCTTTTTCCTTCCTTGATTTTCTCCCTCAACAGAGGGCCATCACCAAAAGCATAAAGGCTCTTCCAGGTAATTTGTTCCACCCACAAGGGGCATGGGGCTCTTAACCATTGAAACACATGCCTCATAAACTTCTGCCAGATCCAGATAGACTGCTTGGTACCCTGAAGAGCACTGGTAACTCTTCTTTGTTCACAGGGTGAAACAGACTCAGCAAATAGTAGAGATTTACTTTTGCCACTCCTTCCCAAAGCAGTTATGATTTCAAAATGATTGAATTTCAGTGAGCGTTGTATCCAGCTGTCTTTATAGGATCTCCAAAGAAGGAGATGTTGCTGCCTCTCTGGGTCTCAGTTTCACCCTCCTTGAGTAAGAAGCATTTTTGATTTCTGTACTTCAGCTTGTGTTGTGCAATGCCAAGAAGATCCTCTGTACAAATCTTTGTAAGGTAGTTAAAAACAGCATTTAGGTGCCCCCTTAACTTCCTCATCTGTATGTCTACAGCTCCTCATATACCATATTGTAAAACCCCTCAACCACTTTGCAGACCCTCCATGGGACTTTATCTAATTTTTGTCTTGTGCTGGGCACCCAGAATTGGACATATAGATTTAAAATTTGATCTCATGAGTGCTAAAAAGAGAGGAATAATCACTTGCTTCAGCCTGTTGGCTGCACTAGTGAGATACAGCACAGTGTAATATTGGACTTCATTCGTACAGACAGGACACAAATGATGGTTCACATTCAACTTCTTGTTCAACAGATTCCTTCTCACCAAGGTGTTTTCTAGACAGCCCCCTACATCCTGTAATGCAGTATGGGGCTACTTCTGTCTGTGTGAAGAAGCTGACTTTTGCTCAGTTTTGAGAGTATCCTTAGGAATAATAAAGCCAAATTTTACTGGCAGACATTGAGGGTAATCAGCAGCAGGTGAGGTGTGAGGACTAATCTCTGCTCTTTGGAGGAAAAGGAGACATCAGATTTAAAAAAGAAGTTCACTGTAGGAATACAAATGGGACAGGTACTTGAGCTAACCCCATGCTGCCACACAAAATTACTTGGGTCCATTCAGATTTGACCAAGATGTAAAACACATGAGAGGGCTGATATCAACAGAAGCCTGAACTGACGTGACACTATAGAAAGTAGGCCTAAAAACCCCAGAGAGCGGCTGTTGCCTCTCAATCACTGAAGCAATCAGCAGTAACTTCTTGATGGCTTCTTTGCTTCTCCCAGATTCTCAGCAGTATTTCAGACACAGATCCCAGCAGCACACAGCAGATGTGTCTTCACTTGAGCAATAAAAAAATATATTTCAGCTCTCTTATTCAAGCCCAGTGAGGATGCACCCTGGTTTTTATAAGTCAGGCTGCTTCTGTTCCCAGTAATACATACATTTATTGGGAAATCACTATGACTAGTAAAATTAAATCTGATTTACCTAATTTAGGTTTGGGTATTCTGTTTTCTGAATGGTGACAGTAACTTACACATCCACTTTATCTTCATTATGATTAAGAAAAAAACTTTTTCAAAAGTTTTAAGATGAATTAAAATATCTTTTAGAGCCTTCCTTCCCGAGCTCCCAAAATTTAAAGAAGTGAGAAATAATATCTTCACTGATCAGTTCTCAAAATTCTGGTGCACTTACTGCTCTTTAATCATTATTACAGCTAATGGCTTTCTAGAGATTCCGACAGTGTGAATTTCTGTCCAGAACAAGAACTGGAAGTTTCATTTGTTTTCACCTCTCCTAAGGATCCCAATGTTGCTGGTCCAAGGGCTTGTCTTCGCTGCTGAAGAAGAGTGTATTTTCACCCTCTTGAGAACAAACACAATAAGTCTTCCCAGGTCAGCTCTCATTTTTGTGAGTTTGCGAGAAGGTAATAAAAAAAAGAAAAGAAAGGAGAAGGAGGTTACTTTAACATCTTGGGACAAATCTCATAATATATTGTTAGGAATTGCTCAGCTTAGCAGAGTCAATGAAAATTTGACTTTATGACCTTATTAATGTTTAGTCTCAAATTCTGCTTCATCTACTAATGATTAGTTCAAGCACTAGAAAACTTGTTTCTCATGCTTCCAATAATCTATAACTGCATTACAGAATTTTCATCTAAAATCCCATTATATCCAAAACTATAATCCTGCCACTGTTCTGTGGCACAGTGTTTATCTTTTTATAATTTGTAATATTTTGTTGTCTGCATGTGGTCTTTTCAGATACCTAACAGTACTGTATAGTTACTGAATCATTCTATTCATTGGATATGGACTGTATATTTAGATCTTCAGACAGGACCAAGTCATTCCTCAGTGACAGACTTAACTGGAGAGATATCACAGTATTCCTAGTCACTGAAATGCAGTAGTATTTCTAGTCACTGAGAATTCATTGCAGTGTTGGATTCTTAGCTGGTAAACACTTTAAGAAATTAATTCTCTAATATGTACACAAATAATTGTACAATAAAGGTGAAAAATCACCATCTGTATTTAAATATAGATTTTCAGACCTTTAGTTTTGATGCAAAATTTTTAAGCAGCGTATGAATTTTCTCCAGGTTGATCTCAATTCATTTAGACACGCATGTGTTTTTAGTAGTAGTTTAACCCAAGTTGAAATGCTCCTGGAAAGCTGCTGCACAAGAAGTTAATTTTCTTCTGATAAAGGGCTTTTTACCATTCTATGTTCTCGTACTAAAAGATCCAAACCCAGTAATTGAATTTGACACAATGGAAAGATTTGTAAGTAGAACAGGTGAAAACATAATTGGCAGCAATTAAAAGCTAATTATCTGCAGCCATCAACTGGTCACCAACTGTTCTGAACCATATAAAGATGCATACACTACAATGGAACACCATACACTATGGGGAGAAGTGTTAGCCTACGAAAATGGGAGGTAATGTGCAGAAGATTAATTTCTCTAATCCAAACCTGATCATAGAAGTCCTCCTGAGGGTAGCTGTGTTCTGTAGGTTCTCACATCAGGACATAGTGCTGATTCTTCACCTGGTTGCACAAGATCTAAATAGTCTTGGGCTTCTAAGTTTAGAAACACTTATTGATGTTTTACTCCACTCTCAGCTTTGGTGGAATTGCTCACACTAATAAATTGCTAATCTTGGACTTCCTTGGGATCATGTTTGCACCCAGCTGAGGGACAGAACCAGCAAACCAGTGGGGCTGTGACTGGGATCCGAAGGGGATTTTGTTTGTTTGTTTCACACTGGCACCAGAATGAAAGCAAAGTGAATTTTCAAGTGCCTTCTCAGTTCCCTTCTTTTGTCTGGTTGCCTTTTATCCAACATTAATTAATGTAATTGCTGCAATTTCATAGTCCAGTGGAGACTAACTAATGATACTGGAGCTGAGTGTTCTGTTTCTGCAATAAATCAAGAAAGCAGTACATATAATGCAGCCTTCCACTTCTTCCCACCACATCAAATTAAAGAAGATAAATATTTCTTTTTCATAACTTAGGTTCTAGTAGTTAGATCACTCCCCCATGGCTTCATGGGAAGGTCTGATACAATGCTTATTTCTGCCAGGGCAAGGTCAAATCCAACACTTCAGCTTCCTGGAAGAATACTCAGTGCTCCAGCCTTAGGAGCAATCTCCGCAGCTTCCATTGTAGAAGCCGTAGAAACCAGCAAAAAAATTATGGGGCCAGAAAAACAGAAGGGAAGAGAGAACACAAATAAGTAACCAGTAAAATGTCCTAGAATACAGCTGGCCTCTTCCTGAAGTGTGTTGCTTAAGAAGGTCTTGGTCAAAAAGAAACAAGCTAAGTGGCTAGCCCAGCACCAAAGGCTGGCTAAGCTTCACGTGATTAGAAGAAGCATAAGTCTCTGGTTCTAGAAGTGGCCTCCAAAATAAACCCCTGAAAGAGATGGGGACCTGCTATATGAGGAATCAAGCTGTCCTACCAGAAAAGCACCATCATTTGAGATGACTAATGGCTTGTCACAGCAATACCTGTGAAGAGGATCTGATGGTGCTTCTGCCTCATCTTCCACAAGTTATACTCACAGCTAATAAACCCACTGCTGTTCTTGGTTTCCCAAACTGAAACAAAGAAAAAGGGGAATCTGGAGAAGTGAATTTTATTAGGTATGACTGTATGACTGGCACTCTGCTCTGCCTGGTCACTGCCAGTCAAAATGATAATTTGAGATTTTAAGTTAGAAAATCTGCAAAGCTTCATTAGATCTCAGGGAAAAAAAGTCTATGGTTATATATATATATTTACTTTCTTGAGTCCATAGATATGTCTGTAGTGACATGTCCAGGAGTTACAGCTAGACAGACAAAGAAAAGTCTGGGTTATTTCTACTTTTTTTCCTTCTTTTAAGAAACAGGAAAAATGGAGGGAGAAAGGGCAGAAACAGGACTCAAAAATTCCCTGAGTGGAGAGTTATTTCTTCAAAAACTAAATAAACATCAGTGCATTTTCAAGAAAAAAAAAACAATTAAAAGATTATTCTTTAAACATAAAGATTAGAGAGTAAAAGTATCTTTTTTACCATAAAGCTTATCTTACCATAAAATACTAACTGTCCACACAAAGATTCAAGAACACATGGCTCACACAACACACTCAAGCAAGAAGATGTCACTCAAAATTGTGTATTTGAATTTTTAAAGTTGCACAATAACTATTTTTTCAAGGTACAAGAGGTTAAACTGAATGGCATACTACTGGATAGAGCCGAGAGTATGCAAATATTCCACCTGAAGGTAAATCCTGAGCCTGACTTCCAGCCAAGAGCATCTCTGAAATGAGACATGCCTAGAGACGTAATGTTTACAATTCTTTTGCAAGTCTAAAAGCATATGATTTTGTAGAGGGAAAAACAAGACTTGCCATGTAATTTATTTTTTTATAAACTGGCACCTTAGCACAAGTAAGAAGAATAATCTTCCTCATGCTGCATACTAACATCTAGGTTAAGGTTAAACCCTTCTCAGTGGGAACCATAGCAATTCATCGGGAGATGTGTGAAACTAGCAGGCTGAGGTTTTTGGTAATAGCCACTTGGGGAACAGTGAAGATGAGGAGTCTGCCACTTTGACATGGCATTCACTGGTGTCAGGTGAGCTGTTCTCTATCAGACATGGGACATTGGCGAGATGCTTATCTCTGTCCTTGCAAGATGCTGCTGGTGCTACCTTCACTGATGTCATGGGTTGTCAGCAGAAATGCCCATGCACTAGAAGCAGCCACATTAGTTTATCCTCAGCTTGAAATCATGAAAACTCAAATCCCCCACCTCCCCAGAAATTACTTAAGCATTCAGCCCATTAAGTGCTTGGGATGGGAGAAGAAGGACCGCTGAGGGATGCAGAAAACTTTGCACCCCCAATCAGTCCAACCAGCCTGATCCATTGGGCAGCCTGGGATTTGTACTCAATGAGAATCCAAAAAACAGAATGAGATCTGTGTCTGATTCAAGAGGTCTCTATCTATTCTCTACTCCCACAGAAATGTTGAGGTAATTACATTCAAAAAGAATTTTCCCCAAATATATTTAAATGATGCTGTAATTTAAAAAGCAGATTACTTACAAATTCAAGGCTACAGATAGATTGAGGGGACCGAGCATAGCTTTTTTAAATTTAAAACAGAAATTAAAAAAAAAAAAATATAAAATCCATGGAGGACACTCACATGAGTGCCAGTTTGGTTTTTTTTTCTGTGGGGAATAATTTCCATCACTTGGCTATAGCATAATGCATGATTGATAGTTCTCTCTCTTTCCACCTAGTGACTCCCAAATTGTTGTCCGCCCATGGTCATGTAGATACTTCTAGGAAAATTTTCTTCCCATTATGCTTTGTAAATCAGTCTCCCATCTCCAGAAAGAAGGGAGAAATGGATGTTGAACACTATTTTAGCTGAATGAAGGTCAGCTAATTAAGAATATCAGTAGAGATCAAGAACATTTCTCCCCAAGGTCTCTCACTTTTCTAACAAAGAATATTATATAAAGAGTAATAGCAACAATTGCATTTTATGCAGAGCCTAATACAGCTGGTATGCATTAGGTATGCTTTGATAACATCTTCCAGATCAAAGCCCCAGGGAACTGGAGTAGGGTGGGGGCAACTGAGGAATGCCTGATTTTTGGATCTTGGTTTGACTCAAACAGAAGTACTAAAATGTTCAATTCTCTTAAGGCACGAAATTTGGGTGGACATGGGGTACCACCACTTGAGAAACACAGAAAGTAAAGCAATTAGGAATCAGGTGCTTCCTGTGACATGTTGCAGGATGTTTCATTACCATAGTTTTCAGCGTAAGTGCTTAGATTTCTTTAAGCTTTAATTCATCACAGCTACTGGATACAGTCTTTACTCTCTCTTTAACCAATATGGATCCATATTAACTGAGAGATAGGTCACATCTACAACTGAGGTAGGAGGTTAACCTGGAATCTTTATGCCATAGGTTGTACTCTTTGAACCATCAATCATCTGCTAGTTACACATCCAAAAGTCTGTTTGTATTGGATATTGTAATATTGTACACCAGACTAGATAAAATAGGCTTCATTGAAATGTATTTTTATCTTATGGAATAAAACTGACTTACTTAAACTTGCCTTTTGAGAGTAGGAATTTGCCTATGAATGACAACATTCCAAAACGTCTTATTTGAAGCTTATTGCCTTCTATATTACCTATTTCTTTTAATATTAGTCAGGAAAAGCAGGTACTAAGGAAATGAGGGACTTTCATTCTTGTGCTCAATCCAATCCACTCGGTAAAGTCTGTATAGATACATAGAGATTTTCATCTGCTTTTATCATTTTTTCATTGTCAGTAATATATGCTCTGAGAAGCACTTCTTATATTTTAAGACTAAACCTGATTAGATAATTCATGGTGAATACTGTATTTGAACAAATTTAGACTTTCCTGTTTGTTCTTTTTTTTCCATCAGTTGCTTTTGATTTTCTTTAATTTATTAATTCAAAAGTATTTACTTAATAACTTCTATGAATAACTCAATGAGCAAAGCTTTGTTTTTGGACTATGTGTGAACAGTTTGTCATGAGCATTAATGCATCTGCTGAGCATCAGAGCTTGATGCTGTTGCTCAGGTTTTTTACATATGTAATTTTTCTACTTCTTCAGAATGGAGAGATTCTGATGAAGCAATTGGAATAATTCAATGATAGAACTGTTTATTTGTATTTTTAAATCTGATTAAGTTTATTTTTGTTTCTTTTTGTTAATATTACGGAGGCTTTCTCTGCAATTATTTTAATTAGAGGTATTAAATCCCTCTGAAACATTCAGTGGAGAAAACTAAATGAGAAAGCACAGTTGTCATATGACCTATAATGTTTTTTAATGCTCATCACAATATCTGTATAAGATTGATGAAAATGTTTTAAGCAAGATATATGTATCTCCCTTTATACTCCTTTGGAAATGTCATTTATATAGCACCAAAATGTTATGTTTTACTATAGCTGCTGCATATTTGACATGTAACTGACAGATGATGTCAAAGCATTTAGCTGGGCCTATTAAAGATGTCATAGAGTGCACAAATATATCAGTACATGAGGGAGAAAGCTGGTGAAATTTTGGGGGAAAAAATCCAATATTATTGTGGAGCTATGTGAGTTAGATAAAGTAGAGAAGATGCAATGGTAGCAAGGTGATATCGGTAGCTATATGAGGTAGTGTATCAGGCCAGTAATAAAATAAAATGGGAGGAAAAAGAATCCAACAACTACATATAGGTAGTACATAGTAAAACAGCCTATTTCATATTTTTGTGTGGATCTGATTCTAATTAGGCAGAAACTGAATATTAGTTGTTGGAATGTTCAAGGGGGATTTATGAGAGAAGAATACAGATCACTTGTCTACATGAGGGGATTCTGATTTCCCATCTCCCACTGGTTTTCAACACATCTTGAACTTCAGTCCCCTAGAAATTTCCAACAAAAGTGCAGATCCCTTTGTAAGAAACTTGAGTCCTTCCATATTGCATTGCTAACTTCTTTCAAGTGTATGTGTAAGATCTCTTAAAAATAGTCCACTGAACCTCTTCCTCCTCCCAGGACTCCTGGTAGTAACTACCATTTACTAATTGGCTAGAAAACACGTTTTTAAAAAAAACCAAAAAAATACAACCAGAGGATAATACAAGATTTTGTTGTAGAGTTTTCTAATCAGCCATTAAAAGGGCTAGTGAGCATCAAAAAGAGATCCAGTGACTGAATAGTAGTAGGATTCAGTATATAATGAAGAAAAGTTTATCCAGCTGACAGTTCATATGCATTTATACATTCCTCACCTGCTAAAATTTATGTAAGAGTCTGGAACATGAGAGAAAAATGTGTCTGAATGGTAGTTTTTCTTCCACTTGTATTCTGGGGTCTTTCAAACAGGCTATCAGTACTACAGAAATGTCTCTCTATGTTTGTGCTTTCTGGTGGAATTATGGAGTTTGCTTTGAAATAAAACCTAAAAGTGGTTCACTCTGCAGATCCCTAGATATCCATGGATACAGACATGACCACACATATAATCATAATCATAATCATAATCATCCTGGTTGGAAGGTCATTGAGCCCAACCATCAGCACAACTCTGACAAGCCTTGCACCTGGGCAGGGACTTGACCCTCAGATCAGGAATTCGGTGCTCTCCCAATTGAATTATCAGGCTTTCCATCCTTATGAGTTTTCATGCTCCACGTATGCCCAGTCATGTGCCATTAAAGAACTACTTTTGTACAGAGTCTTCACTTCTCCTCTAATAGTTTAGCTCAAAAGCAAGCATAATAACCTAATTATGTGTTATAGCCAAAGAAATGTTTCACATGATCTAGAGGATTCTCAGAGCTGAACAACATGACTAGATGTCTCCATACTGAAAGTAGTGTGAGCTATACAGTGGTGTGTTTTTGAAAATGCTAAGAAATGTCTCTATTTGTCTGTGTATGGACATATAAAGAATATAATTCTTTAAATGCCTGTGCATTGAGGATTCATTACATATGAAATAAACAATTGTTTCTTACTTCACAGATGCTGTGTGGAAGAATTAGTAAAAGAAGTCTAAAAGATTAGGTACCTAAGACCACAGCTTCTTCAGCAAATATCTGGCTAGATGAAGTCTGTTTTCTTTCCAGCTAAGTCCTTTTTACATATATGAATAATGCTATTGCAAAAGCAATAAGCCTCATTACTATTTACTGCAGTTATCCAGGTCTGTAAAGCTGGGGCTATGGGGTTCTTCAATTTCTGTATGGTGTCCCCCAATGACTTGACTACTTACATCACATGCAATGAGTGCTGGGTTTATGCTACTCTGGTTTACTCTCCATGATGTCAATGTTCTGGTGGCTGCTGTAGACCTCAGGCTGTAACAGGTGTACCTGTGAGTCACAGTACAGTATCCACCTGACCTTTGGATTACATTCCTTGGTTCATGTGTGCTCTGTACAGATTTTGCTCTCAGGAGTGCATTAATAAGTGTCTATTCTATTGCTTTTCCTAATTCAGGTTTGGTCTTGACAAACTTTTTACAAAGAATTCATGTTGGCTGAAGTAAAGGATGTGACTGAGAGTAAAAACTACTATAAAAGTAGCGAGGATGATGCTACCTGTGTATTCAGTCATATACATATGTATATAAAAGCTCTTAAGAGGATTTGTTGATATTTACCAGGTTTTAGTCTGAATATTGGTATAACTTACAGTAACATTTGCTTGCATTTCTCTCTTGTGATTTCATCTGCTTGGTTTTGCATTGATCCATTTTCATTTGCTTTTAGTTTTATAGACTTCCCCACCTCTTCTCTTGACTTGCTCTTCTTTTGTTTTTCTTGTGATATCATAGCAGCAGCACGGTAAAGCCCAATAAAGATCTTCTCACTTCAATTCAATTTGGCTCACAAATATTGCTCTGTTTCTTCTTGAAATCATATTGCCATTTCCAGAAATGGCACAACAATATTTCACTTGAGTTCACTTGTCATTTTAAGTGGACCTTCATGGATTTGCATTAATGATACAAATCATGCCTAATAAAACTACAGTATGGAGAAGGGTAAAATTAAATTAGTTTAGCTCATTGTCTGCCGTGCACTGAACTGGCAGAGAAAATAAAATTGTGGATTGCTGTAACACCTCTAAAAATCCTGCAGGATCAGCCCTACACCATTTTCAAAATCTCAGCATGCTAATATGCAAGCTGCAAACATAAGGTTACTCTACTCATCTAAGGAAAATTAAAATAGGTGAAAAGAATAAAAAAAGCTAGATGAAAAGATTTCAAAACTGTTTTGCAGTTTTTCTGAAAACATAGCTTGCTCTGTTTTTCTTCAGCAAGTAAAAAATTAACTTCTGAAGATTTCTAACTAACCATTTTGCAATGCTTCAAAAATTTCAAAAACTGGCATTTAAAAATAAGATACAAACAAACAGAAAATCCCATCAACTGCCAATGAATCACATTTCTGAGCAGACAGTGGCATTGCACAATATCTTGAGATTGGAAATGAGAGGGATCCTACATCCAGGTGAAACTTCATGGGGATTTCAGGCAGAATATAATTATTTCATATAATTATATTATATACAAGAAGAATATAATTATGCAAAGCTGGAATTTTGTCAGGACACTGTGGTGAGCACCTATGCTTTGTGAAAAGCTTATGGGGATTTTTAATTACAATAAGTGGTCAGAATCTTAGTTTGATGTTTCAGCCAAGAGATGAATTGATACTGAGTTACCAGACTCTCAGTACATGCCCAGGTAGTAAGAAAATAACAGAACCATTAAACAGCTTGACTCACCTTGCAGTGATGGCAGAATGGGCTGTATCTGAAATCTGGAACAATGATTAAAAAATACTGTTGCTATTCCACAGAAGAACAGAGATTATGAGGGATGTAACTCTGTACTCAAGATTCTTTCATTGTGAGGTAAGATATGCATCTGCTAAACATGCAGATATGTTATCCGTTCACTTCAGAAACACTTAAACAACCGAGCATCTATCCTTAAAAATTACCACAGAATGGAATAACTTTTAAGAAGTTATCATGCTATGGAATGAGTCTTATGATATGAACTCATTATGAGTTTTAGAGCCTTCAATCAACAGAGTGGATATTACACTGGATAGCTGAATACCCAAAAGTTTCTTAACTGGTTCAGTTCTATCTGTCTAATCTATCTATCTTCTCATGTCACACCCAGCTCTACTGCATCTGAATGTCTTCCAAGTCTCTCTGGGGCAACAATATTTTTTTCATTATTTTGGATAATGTAATATAAACTGGAGGCTACAGTATCATTATTTTATTGCTACCCCTGAGACATTTTTGTCAGAAGTTAATTCATAATGTTGCAAAGTTCTTTCAAAAGAACAGAAATTAGAGTTGATACTTTGGGAAAAGAGATTTTCAGTGCTCACTAGTAGCTTTTCAATTTTTCTATATGGATTGTATTAGTTGTTTCCAAAAACACTATAAAGATTCCCACATTAATATTTTCCAGTCATTTGGTTTGGGTATTTTGTTTTAATTTAATGATATTTGCACCTTGACTAAGATCCTGCACTGAACAACAAGCATCTGATTCAAAGTTCTGACTGAAGCAGGTTTCATTTTTTAAGGGCCTATATGCTAATATTACACCAAATTTACATTATGTTTATAAAGTGGTGATAATCGTCTGCCTCGCAATCTGAAGCACACACAGTCCTGTCAGAGTGATGCCTAGAAAGGACTGTGAATTGTTGTGCCAAGTATACTTTTTGAAATGTTGTAAGGAGAAAGGACAAGGTGAGTAAAATTGCTGTCCTGCTTCTTCTGTAGCTAACACATGCCTGTAACAGGTAGTAAAATGCATTTAGTCCATAGACTCTCAACATGAGGCTCTCAACCCTGATGGCCAAAAAGTTAAATTCATGCAAAAATATTATCCGTATTCAAAAAGTTAACTTAACTTAAGCAGAGCTGCTACTGGCTTCACTGTAATTAAGTGCTAATCGTAGGGGTGTGCTGTTTTGCAAGGCAGTAAACCGGTTTCCTGAGTGGATAAACTTGGAGGTCAAAGGCCGGGGAGTTGGCTCCGCCAAGGGACCAGGATCACTGCCGAGAAAAGCAGCACACCTGTCCTGTTATTGTGATTATGAGACAAATGTGAATACAGCCAGTAAAACAAAGCAACTTGAAAGTCTGGAAAATTTATTGACATAATTGTAAAGAGTGGCATAGAGTGCACACAATGAGCTGGGAGCCAGGCTCCGCTGGGTCCCACGGGACAGTTCTCCCCTTTCCAGCCTCAAGCAGATGAAGGAGAGTTGTCCACAAGACTGTGGGGCCACTGTATCTCAGCATGACCTTGGGAAAGCTGCTTGGGCTTTCCAAGGTTATGTGTCCCAAGCCATAAAATGAGGCTATTGATTTAGTAAACTTCACAGAGGGGTTTCCAAGTGTGAATAACAAATTACATAGCTCTTCAGCATAACAGAATGGAAAGTTTAACCTATGGTAAATAAAAATGGCATCTGTTCCATATGTTACAGCAAACAGCACTGTGCATAAGAACCTCAAGAACAAATGTGTTTGAAGTCAAGAAAAAAGCCAAAAGATTTCATGAAAAATGAGGAAAGAACTCCTTGAGAGTAAGTTAAAATGACTGTACTTTATCCACCAGCTTGGAAAGAAAGGAAAAGAGAGAGCTGCTGAGATTTTTATCACCAGAACAGCACATTTATCAGCAAGTAATTGGACTGTTAGAAAGAACTGGTAGGGAACATCCATCCCAGCCTGAGACGCTGGGATCTAACACAGGAAGAAATATGGATGTACTGCTTCTGCATCATGGAATCCAAATTTCTAAAGCTCTTACCTATGGCAGGTAAACTCATACATTTTGAAAACCTGGTAATTTTTGATCCAGTAATGAACAAAGAAAAAGTGACTTCTTTATCAAAGATTAAAACCAAGGGAAAATAAAAACTGGACTTAAAAGCTGATATTACTGCACAATCACATTAACATTCACAAAACTCCTGACATGGAGAAATGAGTTTGTGAAACTTCCTTTCAAAGGAATAAGCGAAACAACAAATTTAGCTATTTTTGCAAAGGCTGAGACACTTCTAATCATAAGCAAAAATATGCACGTTCATAACTTCACATAGAACCACACAGAATCACAGAATGTCAGGTATTGGAAGGAACTTCAAAGAAATCTAGTCCAATCCCCCTGCCAGAGCAGGAACACCTAGACCAGGTCACACAAGAATATATCCAGAGGGGTTTTGAATGTCTCCAGAGAGGGAGACCCCACAAACTCTCTGGGCAGCCTGTTCCAATGTTCTTTCACCCTCACTGTGAAAAAGTTTTTCCTCATGTTTACATGGAACCACATGTGTTCCAGCTTGCACTTATTGCCCCTTATCCTATCATTGGATGTCACTGAGAAAAGCCTGGCTCCATTCTCCTGAACTCACCTTTTACATATTTATAAACATTAATGAAATCATCCCTCGGCCTCCTTTTCTCCAGGGTAAAGAGACCCAGCTCCTTCAGCCTTTCCTCATAAGGGAGATGCTCCAATACCTTAATCATCTTCATGGCTCTGCACTGGAGTCTCTCAAGCAGTTTCCTGCCCTCCTTGAACTGTTTGTTCCAGTAGCACATACTGTTAAAGCCTTTAGGGATATAATTGGAGGAATAAGGAAAGGGGATTTGTTGGGGGTCTAAATTAAGGTAGTTCTTCCACAGATGACAAGTTCTCTTGCACTTGTCACAAGTGCAATGCTCAAATCTGGGCAGCCTTCTCACATCCTTGTAGCAAAAAGCTTCTGCAGCTAGCCATTGAGTAAATTATAAAGGCAAACAAGACCCCTCCTGCCTGCACTATTTATTCCAACAATGACATTTTCCTTGACTCCTACACTGCAGAGTCTGATACCAGTGATATTAGAGAAGTAATAATGCAGAAGCTGAATGTAAGGTCTGATCTCACCTGTACTTTACAAAAATTATGCCTCTTAGCATGCAATGCTCTCCCTGTGCGTCTTCAACGTGATGAGATGATCACTTTTCTCATATATATGGTGCGAATCTCATCAATCTGTGTAAATATCTGATAAAAGGATTAAAGAAGATGGAGCCAGGCCTTTCTCTCCCTTTTGGTGGAGCATGCAGTGAGAGGAGAAGGGGAAATAATTTTAAACTAGAGCAGGGCATGTTTAGATTAGACAGTAGAAAGTTCTTCACCATGAGGGTGGAGAGGCAATGGAACAGGTTGTCCAGAGAGGTGATGAAGGACCCTTCCCTGGGGACATTCAAGGCCAGGCTTGATGAGGCTCTGAGCAACCTACTCTAGTGCAGGATGTCCTTTCTTAATTCAGGGAGGTTGGACTAGATGGCCTTTGAAGGTCCCATCCAGTTTTATGATTCTATGATTCTCAGTGGTGCCCATTGACAATAGTCAGTACATACAAATGTAAATACAAGACATTTCATTTAAACATAAGAGAATTTTTTACTGTGAGGATGATTAAATCCTGGAACAGGCAAAAAGAATATGCGGAGGATATTCTCAATAATCTTGTAGTTATTCAAAGTCTAACAGCCGAAGCCTGGAGTACCCTGCTCTCTGACCCTGCTCTGCATAGCAGGGCTGGACTAGATTGCCACCAGACATGCTTCCAACAGTTTTGCAAGTCTGTCAAAATAATAATCAAGTTTATAGCCATCATGATGATTGTTCTGTTTGAGTAATCCACCTGCATCTTTACTGATGAGCAAAATAAACTGTATGACTTTCATACCCCCTAGGAAGAGTATACAAAAGTAATGGAAGAAGGAGGATTGAATTGTAATTACATTTTTTTAAATCTCAACGTTACTGATTTTCATTCATGCAGAACTAATTTACGTACAATGGCTCTCCACTCATATATATCACTGCAGTAATACTACATGGTTACTATAGAAGCCTTTTTATTTATAGATCTTCAGGGGCATTGCAATGTGCTATATAGTTTCATGTAATTTCATACATTTCCAAAAAATCACACTGAAAAAGAATTTAATCCCAAATCAAATTAACCTAATCTGTTAGATAAAAAACTGAAGTATCTCTGCAACTGAAAATCCAAGACTTACCCAGGCAATCAGCTAACATACTTGGAGAAAGTATGTCACAGCAAAAGGGAAGCCTACTTCCTGTATTTCTTGTTTTATCTACCCCGGCCATGAAAAATAGACTCTTCGCAACAGCCTTTTATGTACTTGAAAGGTTGATGTCTCTTTTCTTGACTGAACAAGGCCATGTTTTCTTTATGTGTGATCACTTTCACTGACCATACCTGGACTCTTTCCAGGTAGTCCCCATCTTTCTTCTATTTATACAAGCAACATAACAGAAATGCCTGGCTTTATAGATGGAGTTCCTGCATACATGGGGGTTTTTGAGGAGTATAGGGAAAAAATTCAACAATGCTTTCTCTTGGAACAAATTTTTAAAAATATTTTAAGTATTTAAATTTTATTCAAAATATTTTAAGATATTGCAAAAAATTACTTGAGGGGAAAAGATCCCCAAATATCCTGAAGGTCTCCAATCATCATTCTCAGAGCAAAAACTTAGAGTGGCTTAAGGTGCTACAGACTTCTGCAGAGAGTTTTGCCTGAGTAGCAGTGTTGGATATATTCTCAGAATCAAATCCAGATTCTGTTGCATTTTTAAGTTAACTTGTTGTATAAAACCCCTGCATCAAGCCCAAGAGTTGCTGGTTGAGTTAGATATAACTTTTGGAAAGACAGCCAATCTTGATTTAAAGACTGCCAACGATAAGGAATAAACCAGATCCCTAGATAATTTATTCTGATGGTTAATTACCCAATCTAATTGCTAGTTTGAATTTGTCCAGCTAAAGCTTCTAGTCATTGGATACTGTTACACTTTTGTTTACTAAACAAAAGATCCCTCCACTATCAGAATAGTTTCTTCAGCTGCTCACTGTAATGCAGCTGTCTCAGAGCTTGGCTCACTTCAGTAGCCCTCTTCTGTAGCCTTTCCAACATGCCAGTATTTTATTTTGCATGCTTAGTGCTTGTTTATGGATTTAGGATGCCAGAACTACTGGAGTTCAATAACCATCTAGTGGTGCACACAAAGGTGTCTACATTTGCCAAAATTTTTGAAGCTATTTCACAGTGATCCAGATCACTGTATTGCTTAGGACTCACAGCATAAGGATTTCTCCAAAATCACGTATGCCTTGCATCCCTCTTCATCCAGTAGCAAAGCAGGTGAGAGGGCTGAGCAAGAAACTTAACAACTCCATTCTATTTCTAAAGAGTGACTGAAGCAGATTAGTCTGTTGATTTGGGATTTTTTTTAATCAGTAAGGTGTTTCTTAAAGTGGTGTTTTGTACTTTTAAATGCCTTGAACATTGTCTATATACTCTTAGCCATAAGGATGGTAAACAAAAATGTACCCATCTGTCCCCAACATGGTGTGGGGTGGTCCCATTTAAAATCTGCAACTACATACACTTTTTCCTCTAGTAGCATGAGTCACATCTTTGTGATCCTGTTTGGAGTCTGGTTTCCCAGGAAATTTTGAGCATAAACAGAAGCTGTAGGTCTTTTGTCTACTGAGAATTTCTTGATATTTGGCAGATTGGACAAGTAGCTATTGCACATGTGCAGACTGATTCAAACATGCAAGTTGAGTGAGATGGATTTACCCTGGATATACTGAATTTAACAGCAAAGGCACTGGAAGTGTGACATTTACCAGATCATCTAGTCCCTGTATCTGTATTGTAGAGTCAGTCTGCTCATGCTCACTTAATTGTCACACCTGCATGTTTGTATAAGACAAGTTATGAAGGTCATTTCACTCCTGTACACAGGCCTTGGTATTGTGTGAATGGGTTCAACTCCCACTTTGCCCAGTGGATGCCCTGATAACTCCTGTCATGGGACCGATCAAAGAAAGACAATCCATCAATTTAATAATAAGGAAGTTCCCTAAAGAAGGAGTAAATATATCCTGTGATTTTAATTTAAATTGATTGATCTAGAATATATTTAGTCTCCAAGGTACTATTGTCCTCTTTCTGATATATTTTCTGGAGACTCAAGACAGCAGACAGCAGCTAAGTGGATATGCATAATGTTACGTCTGAAAATGCTTCCACTTCTATATTTTTTTAAAATTTAGTTGTGCCTTTTCATTGTAAAATGAGAGGAAATCTTTTGATGTTGACTAATTAGCAGGATATTCCACAAGCTCTGAATTGTTTAATTCCACAAGATATGTACCATTGAACCCAAATCAGAATATAGACATTTAAATTGTCTGTACACATTTTCTCAAACACTTTTTATTGCTCTTTTAGTCTTGTAGGTGTTAAAAGTTAAAGTGAGCAGAGCAGTAGATAAAATCACCTAGTCCTTTATTGTTATTATCATTATTTAAGGCTGTATTAGATAGAATGTATATTCCTTCTAGTACAGAAAAGAATGGGACCATCACTGCAAATTCTATCTCATCAAACAAGGAAGAGAAAGAATCCAAGCAATGTTGAGAGCAGTCCATAAGATTATAAGCATCTTCATTATCTGTGCCATACAGTTTTCCTCTAATGTTACTTTGATTTAATACACAATGTTTGATCTAAAGAAATTAACCATCTTCCCTTCTCCTGGAGATATAAAGGTGAGATCCCATAGCCAGCTTTAGAGGCAGGATGCCCTCTTTACTAACCGAGAAGGTTCGTGTATATGAGCTGCTTTGCACATGACCTGTTCTTGGGCAGCCAAATGTTGCCTTTCCATAGAAGCAGTCAGTTCCCTTGAAGGTCTGTCCCAGGTGGAGTGCTCAAACCACTCTTAATCTAGGTCCCCTGACTCAGATGATGTTGCACTCTATTGTTTTTAGAATCATAGAACAGTTTGGGTTGGAAGGGACCTTAAAGATCATCTAGTTCCAATCTCCCTGCCATGGGCAGGGACATCCTGCACTAGATCAGGCTGCTTGATGGCCTGGCAAGTCTGGCCTTGGTTGTCTCCAGGGATGGGGTTTTCACCACCTCTCTGGGCAACCCGTTCCAGTATTTCACATTCAAGTCCTTCCATTTNGGTGTGTCTGCTGCAGGACATCACTGGTGAGTTGCATTTTCCAAGGGCACACAGTGGGAGGAGAAAGGCCGGGGGGCCTACTGGCCCCCCGCCTGGTTAAGCAGGGGAGGGATGGATGGATGGGTGAGACGGAGGGAGGGAAGATAGGCGACGGACTTGTGATTTCATTTCTTGCCTTAATGCTCTGTGGGGCTTGCCTGAGGCCAGATGAAGGATTAGCAGTAAACCAGGAGCCCTGTGTTTTTAGGTTTTCTACCCTTGTGTCCTGCAGAATGCATCCTTAGAGTCAAAATCGCCACATGAAGGGCTCCTCAGATATTTATCATTATTTCAGACACTTAGAATTGAAAAATTACCAATTGCATTTCAAGATCATATAGGGATTACACTATAAATTATAGTTACAGCACTTAAGAGTGCAACTACAAGGCGGAGCATACAACCTGAGCAGGGAGCCATGGCTCAAGTGTACAGACAGGGGTAGCTGCCAGAACCACCAGTGGCCAACATCAATTACATCAAAACAAACAAGCAATGAAATATGCTGTATATATAAGTATATATATATGAGTGAATATGTGTATTTATATAGAAATATATTTTTATATGTGTGTCTCCAATTTAAATGTTCTTCCTTTCTCACCAGCCTTGACATTTGGAACAGGGCTGTACCACCAGAACATTGTGCAGGATTAATACTTCTATAATGCTCATGACTCACAGTATGCATTTCCTTGTCTCTTCTACAAGGAGATTATACAGTTTTTGAGCTGGTAAGTACTGTTTGTTTAGCTCAAAAGAGTAAAAGCTTTCACTTTTTATGTTTTCTATTCACTCTCTGCCTTCTGACTCATAATGACTGTTCACTCTTATGTAGCCTTTTCTTCTAGCTCATGTCAAAGTGCAAAACAACAAACGTATTTGACTACATGATAACACAGTGAGTTGGTCACAAGATGTGTAACTCTATCTACTTAATTAGGTTGCAATCAATCTGAATAAATTCGAAGTATTCTCTCACCATTGTGGCATTTGCAGGAAGGAATGTGTTAACCAGCTGGTTGTCATTGTCTAGTTCAAAGTGAATGGGAGATCATAGGACATAGATGTAACTGACAGTTATAAATCAGACCTCAGACAGAAAGGAAGACCTTTTAAAGAGAATTATCTGATTAGTGAGAATAAGTGAAAGGCTGCTACCAATCACATACTGACAAATTTTCTGATTCAGGCCTGTCCACGTACACTAGCTTATACATTGGTTTCATCACATGGTAACTGGACATCTATAATCACATGTCCTGACAATGTGGAAATTTCCAGGTAAATTACGCATTCAAAACCTAGAATTTGAATTATTTTAATTTCTTCTGCCATTCTGAACAGGGAGACTTATATGTAAAAATCAGTCTGAAACCTCTTTCTATTAAAAAAAGGGTATGATGATTTTTATTACATTTTATATGAACCAGAAAAAAAAAATTAGACATAAGCAGGCTCTTAAATAGAGTAGCAAAGAGAATGAGGAAAAAGTAGTCATTCTTCTGGGTTCTACTGGTTAGTTTAACACTACATAATCCATAGGTAGTTGCTCACTTAGTTAACTTCATTATTCAGTATATCTTGTCAATCCATAATGTTCTCAGTTTTTGATTCAGGTATCTGAAATTATGCCAAGTCCATAGGGTTTTTGTTTTGTAAAAAATTACTAAAACTTGGAAAAAAATCGAAAACAAATATAATATTTTATCTTTTTTAAAAAATGTAAAGGTATGCTTTTTAAAATTAATTCAGGTATGTTTTTTAATAGACAAAAACCATATAAATATCTGAGGAATTTTCTCTATTAAGAAACGGCTGTTCTGCTTAAAAATAATGAAATAGCAAAGCCAAAGTGTCCTGAGAAGAACGCATCTGGAATACTTTAATGATTTTGAATATCTTCCTACACAAAAGATAAAACAAAACTGGTCATAGTGTGTAGGAGTAACTTAATGGATCTAAGACTAAAAGAGTCTTGTTTTGCCTTACCCAGTAAAGATGAAAAGTAGGTGAAAAGAATAAATAAATGAAATGGATGAAAAGTATAGTACTGGACTTGGTAAAGGATTACTTTAACTAAAAGAAGTGCAAAACAAATGGGAATAAACCACATCTTTGGATCAAAAGACCTGTTTTCATGCACTGGTCCAATAAGAGTGGCAGCACAAGGCCTGGGCTCCTGGTCTCCTGGGGCACGATGCATAGGCAACACTAGTGGTGCAATGTACTTCTTCCACTCTATCTAACTTATTCTGCCTTAAAACAGTATGGTTGAAATTAGACTTCAGCTTTGAAAACACTGAAAATCTCAACTTATTCAGCTATTCTGTTAAAACCAAGATATCACTGATGGCATACTAGTACTGTGCTTATATCAGTGCAGAAACCCAAAGTCTGCCTCCCACCTTGACTGAAATAAACTAGACTTGTATTCATGTAGCTGTCAAACTAATCTGCATGTCTGGTGGTAATAAATGTGCTCATATCAAATTAAAGAATATGATATTTAATTATACATATATCTCTGTATATTGTTGGGGTATATGACCACTGACATCTTGCCAAAACCTCCACCAAATCTCACCAAAATCCCTTGGTTTGCTGTGTTCACATGAAAATTAAATGTATTCCAAACTAGCAACAGAAAATGTGATCCCAACTTTTCTTTCAATTTTTTATTTTGCCAAATATATTCCATTTTTGTAGTAATAATTACTTCATTGTAGCCTCTTAGTTTGCTTTGATTACTTTCAGTTTGTAACCTGGCTCAGATATCTTTATCATCTTTCAGGTCTGAAAAATTACTGCCTCTTATATAATCACAGCATAAAGCCTATTTTTTGTTTAAGATGGGGAAATTATTTGTCCCAAGGTGAAGCAACACATGATTAACACCAAATCTGGCTAATGATAGCTAAAATACGTCAAAGCATCCTTAGCTAGTACATATGCTTTTCACAAGGTACTAACTTCCAAGCAAATTAAGTTCTTTTTTAACTGAGGCACTCTCAAACTTTTATAATGGGAAGTGTTGATTGAAGCTTTATTTTATTAATGTCATTAAGTCATGCAGTTGATGCATAACTTAGTGCATGATCTTTCTATAGTATTTTACTTTATAACTGCTGAACAAGTGGTACTCCTGTATATGTTTAAATGAGACCATTGTTACAGTAGTTGTATTTGTGTCATATATTTGGAACTTCAGTTAGGGTGCTAATCTAACAAAAGAAGGCCCTTTTGGTAGTTACCTCTGCTGCTGATTACTTAGGTACTATTTTCATCACCTTGGCTTCTTGGATCTGTGGATATTTATCACAAAAAGACATTGCAAGGCCTATTCTTAATTTCTGCATAATGTCTTGCATTGTATTCATTCAGTGAAGAGAATCACTAGGCCCTGTTGCCAAATGATGTTACACGGGGCTGAATTACACCTTATCAAGCAAAGAATTTGATTCAGATCTTCAAAATATCACAGGGAGTTTGCTACTACAAAAAGTCTGCTTATCTTCCTTGTTTCAAAGCCTTCTCTATTCAGTTGACTTTGTAGAACTGAATCTGCATGAGAATATTATATTGAGAAAATAATCACCGGCAAAGCTATTTATAGGCTTTGAGCAAGACCTGGCACAGGTCTTCATTTGTTTATAAAGGTCTCTTGTGATTCCTGTCTGTGTTGTGGTCAATTGTTAAGTGAGTCACCAGAATGAAGCTGCCATTTTTGTCCTATTATCAAATGTTTTGAAGAGGGCTGTGCCATCCCTTCTAATTCACTGGATCTCTCTTGCATATTGATTGTCTGTCTTATGTAGATTGAGTGACATCATGCTTCCTTGCCCTTGAGGGCTGGGCCTAAACTGAGCACAACAGAATTACAGGGTTTCAAGAGCCCTATGTTCAAAACGTCCTCACACCTGTGAGTCAACTTTTCTTCATTGATGCTGTATTTTCATAGCATTGTTCAGCTCCGATGATGAGAAACTAGTTGCACAATTAAGATAGATGCAGTCTTGTTTCTCTGCTTACTAATCTCAAGAAGCTGTTGTGCTTTATGCTTCATCTAACAAGAAGTGTTAGGTGGAGCTTTGAGAAGATGAGAACAAGTTCAGACCCATTTTCTGATGGAGCTTCTCCAGATGGCTCTGAAATCATATATGGCCATCATCCATCATTAATAGCTAGTTTAACTATTATGGTACCTCGGCTCTTCATCAGCTGAGTAGTGTTTTGGTTACATGCTTATACTGAAGTACAGATAGGAAGTGAGAAAAAAAATTCAAAATGTAGAGAATTTATAACTTCATATTCTATATATTTGAAAAATCTACACAATACATCTTTTGATCATGTATTACTCTCCCTGATTATAGAATAACTTCTCCATACTGTGTGTCCCTTCCTCATCACTATCATTATATATTACTGTATCTTCTGTTTCATATCTCCTGAGTCAGATTCACTTAGTTCTGCATTTCTCATAATCTGTTTTCTGAAGTCACTGCAGCATCTCAGCAGAACTCTTCTACTTATTTCTGATTCAGGAAAAAATGCAAATAAATAGAAATAATAATTACTTGTCTGACTTCACTCAGTGCGTGGGACATGTCAATGGCAGGGAAAAGAGAAGAAAACACAGGGCAGAGGACAAGATTCATACCTGATGTCTACAGAGGTTTGTGATAGTGTTGAAGAGGTCAGCAGAGACTGAGAAAGGAGCTATAACTTCTGGTAGAGGTGGTAGCTGGGAAAGAAAGGGAGCAGAAGTGCCTTCCTATTGAGGGCATGTGGGAAACTGATTTAATCCCAATGCAACTTGTAATGACTCCCATAAACTACCTTCACTTCATCTTTCCCCTGCATAAAAGGCACAAACAGCATATGATGTCTACCACAGGTGTCTTTTCTCATTTGGCTTGGTTGGGATTTCTCAGTACAGTTTTTTTTTTTTAATACACTACTTTTTTTCAAACTGGCTAAATAATGGATGTGTCTGTTCATGTAAGATTTCAGAGAACCTACATCTGTTCTCTTACTAAATCAGCACAAATGCAAAATTACGCTGATGTTTTCCACATACAATCATTTAGTAAAAGACACTACTTCTTATGAGAATTGAAAGGGAATAACAGTTTAAAAAGCCAAGGAAGAAAATAGGCAGATAACCGGGTGAACAGGCCAAGAAACTGGCTGCCCAAAGACTGAGTCAGGTCATAACAAGAGCCTGCTTACTGTCATAAGATTTCAGGAAACTACTGTGTCTCACTAACAGTTCCAATCATAATAAATTAATGTTTTCTGACAGTAAACTGCACCTCTGGAAAATTTTCTCAATAAACTGAGAGTATGCACATGTATGCAAGACTGGGTTTGTATGTAATTCTTCAAAAAAAGTGTCAGTTATATTCACTCCCACTGAGTTTTCCTGCCAGCTGGTAGGACATGCGCTGAATAAGCATCACTGGTAGTGATAATATAAAATAAAAAGTACTATGAATAAATAAGCTGAATTGGGTTAGAATCAGTAGGGACAATATTGGGGATAAACTCCAGGTGCAGAGATACCTTCCGCTCCATCCTCTCCCTCTTGAATTCATGTCTTTTCCACAAATAGAATTTATAAAATCTTCACTTGAGAAGTAGATAGTGCATACCATCTCTGCAGCTGCTGTCAGGTGTCAGTTTTTAGTTGCATCTAAACAGTTTTATCCTGTGAGATTTGTGACTCTTCAATTTAGAAAGAGTTCAGTAAAGCAACTGAAAGCTCCAAAGGAAGGTGCAAGAGACCTCTCCTGTAAACCAAGAGCCAAATGCCTTCACTCAGAACAAGAGTATTTTGTTTTTCATTACGATGGTTGCTCTGGTCATTCAAGTCACTGCTGCACAAAATTCTGGCTGCCTACTTGAGGAGCCTATTGGCTTGAATGCTTTGCTTTGCTGTGGATTCTCTTCCTTGACCTTTCACGTGAGGTCAACCTGACTTCTTATAAATTGCTGCGTTCAACTTTTCAACCATTCTTGTGTTGTGTTGAAGGACTAAATCATACAAACAAAAGCTGCCACGCTGGGATTACACATGCATACCTGCTACCTACTATGCCACAAGCTGGAGAGGATCAAAGTATCAAAGACAGGGATTCTTATGGAGAAGAATGAATCACAGAAGCAATATATTCTTTTCTTTCTCACTAGACAAAAGAAGGCAAATGGTGTCAATTACAATTAAACCCTCCCTCCTCCTAAACAATCACATACAAGGTGACAAGCTAGTAAAAAATATCTTTCTGTATGTCCCCTTGCTGTCAGTGTGATAATACTGCAGTGGCAGAAACCACAAATGTGACACTTTATAATGAAGTTCATCTATAAAGAAGTGCTAAAAATTTGGAAAGTAATACTGTGATTATTTTCTGCAGTTCATCTACATAAATATGGGATGTCTCACACTATTATGATTCTTCCATGCAGGAAAGAAAATAATTTTCCTGTTTGTGTATATTTAGTACAAGTTAAATATTTCTTCTGTATTCAATAACTTTCAAAAACAGGGTGCAACAATCACCACTGGTTTGCTCAAGTTTTGCATATATACTTCTGTTGTATCAGAACAAGTGGAAATCTAGAATATAATTTGAAATTATTGATGCTAATAGACACAGTGCTATCAAAATAAGATGAAAATACTAATCTGAAATTATAAGACTTATAGACTAACACCATGCAGAGGTTATGTATATTAGCAGGGCCATGGATGAATGAGTGTGATATTAACTAATCACTAAACCTGCATTTTGCACACTATTCCTTTGCATGAGCCTCTATTATGATTATATAACTTTTTAAGGCACCCCAGGCTCATCTTAATTTCATGCAAACTTTCCCTCTGCTTCCACTGGCTGCACTCAGAGTTATACACAACAACTTATACCCACAACACTCTTAATGCCATTACAGGAGATGGCTTAGACAGCATATTGAATGGCAACATAAACCTTAATGTGTGTAAATGTTCTAGGGGTCCTAGCAAAGTCATTTGACTGTCCTGTATGTGAAATGTCTGTCTCAACGAGAGATCACCTACCCAAGCTCCTTTCCCAATAAGAGTGGGGTGTGGCAAGAGAAATTGTGTGCGATTGCTTTGGTGAAAACTTGTTAGCCACATGAGTTTGGGATGGTATTATATTTTGGGTGGCAAAGCAAATGAGTAAGTTGTATTGGTCATCCTGAATATGTATCAGTGTGGCTTCTGTACCACATCACACATGCACTTCTGTGTTGTTCCAAATGCTGCAAGAAACCCTGGCCCATTTTAATTTTTTGGTTTTTTTAGGAATGTGCAATTCAAAAATTCTTCATTATCACAGGTTTCCATGGTAAGAAATTGTTTCACAGTGTATATAGAAAGCAAAAAGTTGCTTAACATAGGCTTTTTAGACAAAACAGTGTATTCTCAGTAGGTTCTGTTAAGAGACAGGTATTTTAAGATTGACTATTAGTAGAACATTCCTTCCATATCTCTCCTGCTAGTTAGGCTAGTTATAATAAAAACGTAAATTTTATGAGTGATGATGTGAGAAAGAAAGAATCAAAACTTCTTCTAAAGCCTAACATTATGGTATGTACACTAGAAATTATAGGGAGAAATTAATTTAGGAAAATTAGGAGGTACTGGGAAGAAATAAAATGGGTAGTTCATAATGCGGTTGTCCATCCTTTCATAAATTAGGTGCTGCTGTTGAGTGAGGGCACCCTGAGATAGGAAACTGCTCTTTAGGAACAGTGGAACTATCCACACCAAATCATGTTCTTCTACACGGGAGGAACAGTGAATGCTCATATAGGTCACCTGCAGCAGAGCAAATGCTCACAAGCCTGAAAACCGCCTTCTTCACTCAGAAAACATAATGTACTTCCCTTACCTTTGTAAGCACTTGCAAAAGGGAAGGCAAGTTTTTTGTTGGGAATGGTGAACCCGCAGCCCAGTTCCTGGAAAAGATTCAGGGGTTAAGGAGGGTAGCAGAACCTGACTCATCCATTGAAAAGTGAAGGCTTTGAAATTTGAAAGAATCTGTGCTGATTTGTTGCATTGTCTTAGTGATGATCTACTTAAATGAAGTATTCTTGTTTTATTCATGATAGCAATCCTCCTCATTTCTTCCATGTACCCTTTTTTTCCATGTTTTCTGTGCCGTTTTTTATAAATTGCGTCCATGATGGGAACTCAATGCATGGAATAGATGGAAAGGGAGATTCAAAAATTAAAAGAAGGAATTAACAATACTTAATGTTCTTCTGTTTTTGAAAGTCTTTCAGCTTTAAGAAGTAGAGAATGCACGGCTATACCTTTTTTGCCCTATTTTGATTTAATAGGTCTTTTAATAATGCTGAAGTTTGAAAAGAGAGTAGACTCCTTCCTGGTCTTATGATAGGAATAAGGCTGCACAATTTGCACAGCAGTTGTGTGTATGGAAGGACTAATGACCCTAAGGATAAATAGGCTATAAATGGCTGCGGGAAGTGCAAGCTGAACAGTTCCTGCATGGAGCAGGAGAAGCCAGTTTTCTGATGAGAGGGAAAGTTGGGGCCTACTGTCCACACTCGGGAGTGTTCTTGAGACCATGCTCAAGATATTCATTACTAAAATCTAGACTTTTTAGCAAAAAATTTCCTTACTCACCAATGCATTGAAACAAAATAAAGAGGCTCTTACAGGAGCGAGTAAATTATTACTCACTATTACAGGAGTGAGTAAATAATGACAGTTCATCTATAAGCCTTCAAGCTTGATTCTAAAAAGGGACTCCTAATATGTGAATCCTTCTTATTTACAAACCAAATGGTACAGTATAATAACTTTTTCCCAAACAGAAAATTTTACTGTTTCTTTCTTTTTGTAGTTTTGCAAACTGATGGCAGAGGGAGAAACTAGATTCTGCTCCATCTTGACAATCTTCAGCAGAACTTACGCTGACATTCAGTGTCATAAATTTGCAGAAGATACCAAATTTGCACAAGTGATATTGAGAACCTCTGTTGCGCTAATGCCTGTATGCCTGTGTCCTGTATGCCAGCACACAATTCCTGTAAAATATTCTTCAAGACTTATATGACAGAAATGTCCAGGCTGCAGTCCTCCTATTGGCAGCCATCTCAAAAGCTTCTCTAACAGATGTGAGGAGCCCTTCAGGAAAAAACACTCATAGGGGTTTTTTTTTCAGTTAAATTTCTGTAAACTTTTCATACTTGAAAAACTTCTTCATAAGAAAAATATGTATTTTTATCAAGAACTTAGCAGGTCAAGGTATGTCTTCAGAAACTTCTGATCAAAATGAAAATTTCACCCAGTAGTAGTCAGTAGCCCAGGACTCAGATGCTGGTAAGGCCTAGAAGATGCAAACTCTTCTAGAACGCATTTTTTCTCTAAATTCACTAAATTAATAAAATGCAAGAAAAAAAGCACTTTCACATGTGGCAAGTGAGTGGTTTAACTGACAGACTTTTTTATATAGGTGTTTGGTAGATACACATGTTGCACAAAGCAAAAAAGCTTTTAAAATTCATCAGTCCTGAAGAGAACATATGACTTGTTGACTAGAATCTTTTTTCCAGCAGCCCTTACTCCAGCTCAGCTCTTGTGCTGGCTCGGTGATAAAACATGGTAGATGTTACCTCAGTAGTAGGGCTGTTTCTCCACCAGCATCTGCTCAGGACTTAGTTTGAACCATTTACTGTGGCCTAACCAGTTACTACAAAGTTGGAGGACATTCATCTGACCGGACAGATCTTTTTTCACAAATGTAGATTATATATTCACAGGATAATAGAGTGGCTTAATTAACCTTTTGATAACTACTGCAAATTAGGTGCTTGACCATTTTACCTCTGCAGGCAGCAGAACTGTTTATCTTCTATTTTGTGATTATATTTGCAAATGCCCTTATGGTCAACATTCACCCTCAAGATATAGGAGTACAGGCACGGAGAGTAAACAGCAATCCCTCTCTAATGGTTGCTCCATGATCCATCTTCTGCTCTCCCTTGTCATTTGAGTGTCTGCTTTGCTGACACTGCTGGACTTGGAAAATTGCAGTATCCACTTTGCCAAAGGAAAGCTGACAAATATTTCCTGAGGATGTTATGATCATTTGCCATCTAAATGCCAAATAACAGGGATGATACAGACCTTTAATGTTTCCTGATGAAATCTTAAATTGTGAATTGTGAATGGGAATGAAGTCTGACTACTCCTACTTCAGAGATGCACCTATGTTCATCATTTCAGAAACTCACAATTGCATTTATTTCTCTTTGTGGGAGGTTTGATCCTGGTTAGATGACAGGCCACACTATCATTCCTTTCCTCAGCTAGACAGGGAAAAGAATATATGAAAAGCATATTGGTCCAGACAAGGACAGGGAGAGATTATTCATCAATTACTGTGATATGCAAAAGACACAACTTGGGCAAATTTATTTAATTTATTGATATTTAACAACAGAGTAGGATAACAAGAAATCAAAACTTAAAGAACCTGCCTCCCTTCTTCCGCAACTCAACTTCAACCCCAGCCTCCCTGTGTCCTCCCCCTCAGTGATGCAGGAGGATCCTTCCTGTGGGAGTCAGTCCTCCATAAATTTTTCCAGCATAAGCTCTACCCACAGGCAACAGTTTCTTACACACTTCTCTAGTGTGGGTCTTTCCCATGAGCTACAGAATGCAATCCCCCATGGAGGCACCAGTGTGGCACCAGTTCTTGAGCAAGTGACCCTCACAAGTTCACAAGTCCTCTCTAGCATGAGCTTCTTTCTCTGTGGGCTATTGAATCATTTTAGTTGGAAGAGATCTTTAAGATCATCAAGTCCAAGCAGCCCTGCCAAGAGCCAGTTCAAGCCTGGGTAGTCCACAGGTCACAGCTGCTTAGAGCATATCCATCTCCTCTGGCATGGGCTGCAGGTGGACATCAGCTCCA
Organism: Turnix velox; assembly: GCA_013400935.1. NCBI lineage: Eukaryota > Metazoa > Chordata > Aves > Charadriiformes > Turnicidae > Turnix > Turnix velox. The sequence goes on along the minus strand of VZTY01025059.1, from coordinate 39,423 downwards.
CTGTGGACTTCCATGGGTTGCCTCACCAGCACCTGGAGCATCCCTGCTTCCTCCTTTTCCATGGACTCTGGTTCTATGGAGCTGTTGCTCTCACTCCTCTATCCCAGTTGCTGTGTCACAGGTTTTTTTACTCTTCTTAAGTCCGTTATCACACGGGTACTACCACCATCCCTGATGGGCTCAGGTTTGTCCAGCAGTGGGACCATCTTGGAGATACCTGGCATTGGCTCTATCAGATACAGAAAAAGCTTCTAGCAACTTCTCACAGAAGCCACTTGTTGCAGAATGGGCACAGGCTAAAGGGTTAACAACTACTACAAAGTCTTATCAAGCTGGAGCCATAGCCTACGTGACGGCCTTGAAGCTTGCCTGTGTCTTCGGTGGTCTGGGAAAGTATCGAGGGAGTAGAGAACAAGGAACAGATAACAAGGAACTTGTGTGCAGCTGTGTTGGCAGAAGAAACTGCAAGGGGAGGGTTTGACATTAATGCAAGAATGTAACATGTAACCAATCAGTATGTGACTAGTAGGCATAATTAACCAGGCTCTGTGGTGCGCTTGTCTGATGCTCTCAATAAACGGATTCTGGCTGATCATATTGATCGTGGATGTCAGCCCCTTCTTACAACAGCCACTCTGCAGTCCCTCTGCTACAAAAATCTTCCCACTCAAGCTCAGTACACTCTTCATTTTAATCAAATTTCTTTCTGTCATCTTTCCAGCACATACACTTAAAAAAATAAATCTTCACATGAGGAGGATGCCCAGCAGCTGCCATGATGCCTTCCAGTGTCTTCAGTTTCTAGGAAGGTATCTACAGTAATTATAAATTATTTGATTATTTAAGTATTCTTAACTTTTCAAGAATAAGCATATTTATTACTAAAGGAATTTCAAAGCAGAAAGCAAAAGGTTTGCATTGAGAACTATTTGCTCCATTGAAATATTTTCCAATAAATTATTCCTTTGAAATGTTTTCCAATGTTTCAAACACAGAGTTCTATCAAAGCAGAACTGTTCCCCCGAGCAGCTCCCTTTCACCAGTCTATGTTTGTTGTTGAGAATACAATTTACCTGAAGTTTCTCCTTCAGTGTTAATTCTCTCCAGCATCTTTCTGCATTGACTGAATGACAACCGGCCCAGTATCACTGTGATGGTCTAGTCTGTGGTTATTTTGTCTAAATGCTTCTTTAAAAAGTTGGTGTCACTCTCTGGCAGTTTACATTTCATGCTGCAGCTTTCCAGGAGTCATGTAAAAATTTAATTTACTAGCAGAGAAAACACCATCACATACCAGATTTGGCTCCTGATGAGTGATATTACCAACTCTTGTACCACTCTGCCAAACTGCATACTCCTGCTTTCCTTACACCCTTTCCTGGCAGTCATAATTGGTTTTTCATGCCACTGGAAAAATCTCCCTTCCTTTTTAGTTTTTGTAAGAAGTAAAAGTACGTTGCAACAGTTTTAGCCAACAGTTGTGGGGTTTTTTTGGTAGTGCAATAAAGAAGAATAAGTATATTTGGCAATCAATTAAGACAGCTAGAAGAAACCTATATTTTCTAGCCCTTTCATCTGGCTCTTGAGAAAAAGAGATCTGTCCAGATGACAAGCATGCTTAAACTATCCTTTCTTCCTCATACAGAAACATAAGGTTTATAATATATACTTGGGAAAAAAATGATCTAGATAAAGTCCTAGACTAATGTGTGCAGTGAATTTTCTCTGTCCTTCCAGAAACTTTAATTTGTATGTCTGTTTTCTGGAAACTTTCCTAAGTCAGCCAAGAAAATGTTCCAGATTCTGCTTGTGTGAATGCACATACAAGTAAATGCCTCTTGGATCATGAATTACTGCTGTACATCAAATAAACTCCTGTTAGAAACCTCATCCATGATTCTGGTTTCACACCACAGTATCATCAACCCAGGTGAGGGATCATAAACTAGAAATCAGAAATTCCTTCTCTTTTGACAGTAAGTAGCTTTTTTAAAATGAATTCTACAAGTCTCAATGGAAATTACCCTGACAGACAAGTTATTTATTGGCAAAACTGCATTATTTTATGGCCCTAATCCAACAGAGGACTTAAGCATGTGCTTACTTTTTAGCATGAGAGTATTCTCATTGGTTTCAGTATAGATTCACATATTTAAAGCTAAGCTGTGTTTAAGTGCTTTGCTGGATTGTGGCCTGTTTCTTCTGTCAATAACAGGAACTTAATGGAAATTATAGCTGCTATGGAGATATAAGTTTAAACAACTGAAAAATATCAGACTGCACAAGACTGTTGAGTTCTGTCAACCCTGTATATATTTTAGATCACAGTATGCTGACTCTTCTTAGAAATCACAACCACAATTTTCTTATTTCCTTAAATTTATTTACTTTGTTACAAGTATTTCAGGCAGTCTTTTTATTCATAGGCTCATCCGAACTGTACCTTGACTTACTTACATTGTGACTGATGGAGACTGAAAGATTCCGAAAGTGGTTTACATTTTGGTATCTCTTTATGTAGAAAAATGAAGCCATCCACAGCACAGGAGTGCACCAAGTCTAAGATATGCTTTTCAAATTAAACATTACTTCTTGAGGAGGTTTTTTCTGTGTGAGTATCCTAGAACAGAGATTTAATGAATGAGCTTCTCAGCTGTCTTTCCTGTAGTGGCAATGTTTTAATCACTGAGGTTGAGATATGAAGCTTGAGATTTCCAACTAGTAGTTCATAGAATCATAGAATAGTTTGGGTTGGAAGGGACCTTAAAGATCATCGAGTTCCAACCCCCCTGCCATAGGCAGGGACACCTCCCACTAGATTAGGCTTGTTCAGCCTGGTCTTGAACAACTCCAGAGAGGGGGCGTTCACAACCTCTCTAAGCAGCCTGTTCTAGTGCTTCACCACCCTCACTGTAAAGAACTTCCTTCTTATGTCGAGTCTAAATCTACCCCCTTCCAATTTACATCTGTTGTTTCTAGTCTTCCCATCTGATATCATATTAAAAAGTCCTTCCCCTGCCTTTCTGTAGTTGTGCTATTGGATTACTTTGCTCCCATGATCATATTTCTATCTACTTTGGAGAAGGGCTTAGAAATTGACTGTTGAGCACTGTCAGATTACCACCATTATATTCATTATAATGTGCTTTAAGATTATTAGAAAAGGTGACACCAATTCACTTAGGATTTTTACTTCCTCTTCCCTATGTTACCTCTCAAGGACATTAGGAACTTAAGCTGTACAGTTCAGTAAATATCTGTAAAGTTGTATAAACTACTAGATACTATTATCTGCTGTAATTAAGTTGCTGAATAGATACATTTCTTTAAATACCATATTCATGGAACCTCAGAAAGATCCACACACCAAGAAGAACTTCATAGGTAAGTATGAAATTTCAGGTATCATTTCTGGTACCTCCAGTAAATTTCTAAAGTAATATTACACCCTATTTACCAGATGCAGGGTATATGAGCCCATGTAAAGTACCTCTGCATCTGTATTGTTCTGTTTCTTTTTCTCTAGTCCCAGACTATCTACATATAGTAATATATTTTATCGGGAAGACTTTTCCTGTAGTTACCTCAGTGCTGTCAAAAATACAGTGCATTTTGAAATCATGCGCAACTGAGAGGCAGATACAGAAACATTTAATGAAAAATCCTTTTTGAGGCATATAAGATTGAATATGCCTGAAAAATTAGGCCACTGTGTTGTCGGCTCAATCTGATGGCTACTGAGCCAGATTTTTCTCACTGTGTCATCAACTCAGGTGATGTCAGGTCTTGGCGTCTGTATGACTGGACTGCACAGCCATACTTGTGCTGTTGTGTCAGTCCAAATGTGGCAATTGTCTATATATTCTTGTGTTTAATGTGGTCATATCACAAAGCCCTTGCTCTGCTGTGTCCTGTTGTCAGCTGGGAAGGAGTGAATTGTCTTTCTAGCGATTGCTGTGGAAGGTATTTAAGCAATGCATATTTTTGTGATGTTCATCATTTTTGAGGACTCTTTTCATCATCCCATAGGAGCTGAGAAGGAGCCTAGACAGAACAGAATGGAATATTCCATACCATAGATATTGTGTTCAGTATACAAATAGTGATTGATGTAAGCAGAGAGGGAATGCACAATCACTGCTCCAGCTGCTTGCAATCAAGGTGTCAATTGACTGGGTGCTGAGAGTGACTTGTGTCATTATTATTATTGTTACAATTGTTGCTATTACTTTCATTTCCCTTTTCTGTTATTATTTCTATTAAACTATATTTATCTCAATCCATGAGGTTTTTTCCTTTTCCTCTTCTTTTCTCCTTTTTCTCCCCAACTGTCTTGGAGAAGGAAAACAACTGTGGCAATGGCTGCATAGTCATGGCTGCTGGCTGGAGTTAAATCACAACATGTTGCATGAAGATAAGTATAATCCATCCCCTGTCACTGCTTCAGAAGTCTTCTGTGCCTGGATGGGTGGGGCTGGGCAGTGAAAAAGCACTGGAGAATGGTTACATCTCCACTTGGTTTTGCTCTATGCTCATTGACAGTTATGAAAATAAATTAATTTTGTCTGTTATTATGTCTCCATTTGTAAGAAGCTGCTAAACTACAGTTTGGTAAAGTGAAAAATTAGTAGCAAATACCTGAGTCTAAACTTACTCTAAAGTGAAATTAAATAGTACCTTAAGATCTCTTTGTTGTCAACAAGGACAAAACAAAGACTCAGAGCTACTTCTTATAGACTTTTCAACTTAGCATGCTCCTGCTTCACAAATCAAATTGATGGTTTGATGAAAAATGTATTTACAGTGTCTATAAATCTTATCTCACAAAACTTTTGATAAAGGTAAAGTTTAGGGATGAAAAAGGAAACCTGGTAACTGAAATGCCCTTCTGACCTTCAGTATGCAAATATCTTTTCCATCATTCATATCAAACAATTCTTCTTTTTGTATGACATATAATGGATGGAATTAATTTAAGAATACATACATTATAGATGATTTGTAAGAAAGCCAAAGCAGCACTGCTGTATGCTGTGTAGCTACTACCTATAGGACTTAACAATCAAACAGTGTTTAAAGTTATAATGACTACAGTCATGCATAATCATAACTTAATGGCGCAGGTAAAATTGAATAAATATCAAAGTATCACAACTTTTTAATAAAGACAGTGAGAAAACTGTTTAGTTGCCTTTGTCTACACTGAAAAGAAGTGAATAAAATTGTGAAATGCAGACCAAGAGTTGCTGCACCTAAGCAAGAACAGTTTTCTTATTTCTTATGACAGTATCAAGTGAGAACAAATGTGCTTCTCAAAAAGCAACAATAAGAGCAAAAGGCAATGCAAAATATAATTTAGTCTTCTAGAAATGTTTATGGTATGTATAAAATGTAAAGGAAAAGTGGTAATCTGCAAAAAAGGAACGAGATCTGTATATGATTCAAAAATGAATTTATTCAGGTCTCAAGAAACTTTTAACAAAGCCATGCTCAATTCTGATTAGAAACAAACACAGATCTTAGTAACATTTCATTCTGCCCTTGATCTAGGACCCATGATTTCAAATGTATATAAATGTGATAAAATAATTCTTAACCATCTTGCCAAAATTGTTTTGGACAGTCATTGAATAAAGTCCAAGAGTGGAGAGGATTCAATCAAGACATTGCTAAATTCTGTTGCTGAGATCATAATCTACATATATTTGATAAGCCAAGGTAATGAGCGAAGTACTTGAGGATTGATTTGTACTAGTGTTAATGATTAATAAATCCTAAAGATTTAATATGCTGCTATAAAATATTACAGATGAGAAAGTAACTCCACTTTCCACATTCATTCTACTGCCTGAAGATTGTTTATATTTTTCCTTGTTTCTTACTTATTTAGGTGATGACAAACAAAGATCTTGTTCATGAATTACCCTTTGCAATGTTTGCACACTAAAATGCCAGGACTTTCACAGAAAACCTAGACAGATTTTATGCTGATATCTGACATGGAGAATATTAGCTTCTCAAGTCCTTGGCAATGGTGGCCATTTTCTGCTGAAGAAATCAGAAGAAATTAAAAACCATTTTTTTCTCTGGTCACCTTATCTACTGTCTTGGTGCTTTCAAATACAGACTAGGAAAAAAAGGTAAAATTAGTAATATTCCTTAAAAAAACATGATTTCCATCATTGTTAGCCTTGGCCAGGCAGCCATACATTTCTACTACTTGATGCAGAGGCTTTTCCCAGTACTCCTTCTTATATGCTAAAATGCAGTTCAGCACACGGTAGAAGATACTGACTTCCTTTTAGTTCTTGCCTAAGTGATAAATGGAACAGATTATATTCTAAATGACAGAATTAAGGTAACTGTTCTGTGATATTAACTATTTCCTCCCTCTTTAGAATGTAACAAGATAGTTACTTAATATGTTAAGTGATTCAGTTTTCCCTAAGAGTATGTGGACAAATGATTGATTGAAAATTTCTGGATTTTTTCTAATTTGGGGGGTTTTTTTAGCTTCCAGCAAAATAGATTGCTATTGTATTTGACTGCTCCTTGAGCCTTATACAAAAATAATTTATTGAATAAGAGAACACACACAAAATAAAATTGTTGTGAAAAAATGGCAATCCTGTATCCTTAGAACTCAGAGACTGGTTGGATTAATCTCACTGATCTTTATATGTCTTGAGTGAACAGGTTTGTGTTTGAGCTAGCTTTCTACACTCCTCTTATAGCCAATGCTAAGAATGGGATGTTTCAGTTCAACAATTAATTCATCATGAAAGTAATATTCAAGACAGGCCAGAAGAACTGTGCCTAGAATCATAGAATAGTTACATTTCTTTGTTGACTGTGGTCAATAACACTTTGTAAAGGACGAATAGGTATTTAGATCAAACTTAGACATCTGTTTTTCATCTAAGAAATTCCACTCCCATGCTGTCTTTAAATTTATGATTTAGGCAAGTTGTAATCATATATGTTAATATTCAAATGCTTGGTATATTTTATTCTTAGAACATTTATGGTACAGATTTTGCTAACCTTAATTTGCTGCTGGGAGATACTTGAATATATGGCTTGTGGGGTATCTCGAAGGCTTTTCATCATGAATTTTGGTGATACCACTTCTGGGCAGATGCTATGTTGTCAGGATAAGTTTTCTGGACTTTTGTTTTCTTCCCTGTGAAAGCACATGGAGGAGAAGAGAGAAAGTAAATTAGAGAGCATGCCCTCTGAATGGATTATCATGATTCAGATGTGGTTTTTTGCAGTCTGCTGCTTGTTTTATGATAACCTTCTGACAGGAAAACAGTTCCTCATGTATATACAATTAAATTACAGCAATTCTATGTTTGAGTAATTCCTTTCAACCTAGTGGATATGGGGGTAGTTTACACTTGAATAGCCTATGTGAACAAGGAATGGCAGACGATTGCGTGTAATTCAAGCACACTTAAAGATGTAAAGAGCATTTCACACTACCGTGCTTACAAACAGGATAAAAGGAAATAAAAAAACCCCTCGCAGTCATTAGTGAAACCTTTCCAGATCACCTTTCTTCTTTTCTTATTTAGGAACTAATTTTAAAATGCATTTCTTCTTCTCTAGCCTGGAGGGTGTAGAGAGGAGAGAAAGGAAGTGATTCTGTCAAAAAATGCTAATCTCACAAAAAGAAAAGACAACATGAAAAAGCGATTTTCATTATAAATCACCATGTTGAGCACTATACAGGCTTTTTGTTTTAGATATCAAAGTAACAGCAACTGCCATGTGCTGTGATAGTCTAAGTAGGTAGGTCAGTCTGTGCTATGAATTCATGAATCAGCTCTATGCTCTGTTCCAGTAAGATCACATTCTAAGAACTGGGATTGTGGAGTAGGTTCATCTCTTAACTAAGAATTTTGGCTTGAGCTCCCAGCATCTAGTTTCCTTAAATTTTATCTCCCAGCCACACCCTGCTTTTGAGGGGATGCTTGGACCTGTAATAAGCTTGACTGTATGGGCACACCTTCACTCTCTCCAAAATCCTAATTCTAATGATTTAGGGTAATATTTGCACAAATCTGGAAGATGAGAGACAACTGGAGAGTTTGTGATGTGTGTCTATAGACACACAGGAGTCTTGTAAGTTTCTAGATTACTGAATATTTTAGCAAAGATGCCTTTGAGCAGCAATACCAAAACCAACTGGTGATGATATCACATTCTACTTTTTTCAGTGGTCCAAAAGGAGTCTCTTTCTCAACTTTACAGGCAAGTGGTGATATTAGTTTAAATTCAGAAATATACCAGTGTAACAATTTCCTGCTGTCAAAGAGCATATGAACTTTCTGAGGTTCAGAATGTCATTAAAAAGAAGGGCTGCCTTAGGGCTTGTGGATTTTGTAAAAGATAGCCAAAGCTGACATTAATCATTTGAGTTTTCAGGTTACACCTACAAGGACATAGGACCCACAAGAGTACTACCATCTCTCTTCTCTGCAGTCAGCTGCTCCAAAAAACCAATTCATTATTCTTTTACAATATGAATCTAAATGCTGCTGCTCTGTGTGGATAGAAACAACTCCAGGAGGATTTTCCAAATCTGTCCTGCCATTTCTGTCAGCCCTGTGCACAAATATATTCAGGCTGCTAAAAGTTCTTCCGCCTCTCTCTCTGGAGAGAGTGAATTGCTGCTTCCATTATTAGCTCTGAGAAAAAAGTCAAAACTGAAGCTAGTACTGAATGCAGCATCATGTTCACTCACAGGATTGAGCAACCATACTCATATTACACCCCCTGAGCCGTCCATGTTGGCTGCCTATAAACTAGAGGATTTATTTTAAGCAGTCCCTGCTGGTTTTCAAAGCTCTTAATGCTAAGGGACTTGGTTTTTGTGAGACTTCCTTCTTTAGCCTCCTCCCAGCACATATCCATGAGCTGACACCACATACTTCTGAGCTGCACCACTTAGATTCACTTGCAACATTAGTGTGAGCTTTACCTCCTGCTAGGACAGCTCAGAGAGCATGCATTTCACTTCTTCAAGGCACTCCTTCTTATCCCATGCGATCAATAGGTGTCTCCATTTGCAGTTGTCCAGTTAATGCATCTTACTATGAAATCAGATCCCCTAGAAGGAATTGCTGGCTGGGTATCACTTCAAATGGATAACTAATTTTGGAAGTTTAGCAGGAGATGTTAATATTTTATCATTTATAGGAGCACTCCTTCCATCATGCTGTGCGACAACAAAAAGGTATGTATATATATATATATGTATAACCAAAAATACCACATGGGTTCTTTCAACAGAAAAAATACAGGGCTCCAATTTCCTGTCACTGGTAACAAGAGAAAAAACCCAACCTTGAACACTTCTCTAAAGCTGACGTATGGATGGTTTTTGATGATAAACCTGTAGCAACATTTGCTTTCATGGTTCACAAAATGCGAGTTACTCAGAAGGGACATACCTGAAGGAGAATGCCTAGAATGCATAGATTAATAGATGGACATGCATTTGTAATTGTACTGCAACTAAAATGAAGAAACACATGGTATTGTCCAAATCAATATGTACAAATACAGCTGCAGAGGAGTGGAAGTCCCTCCTGTTTTCTCTCTATGTTATCTCATGTAGTCAGGTCATGCTTTTATGGATGAAAGCCCTAAGTGTAAATATGATGTTAGTTTATTTGCATTCCCGAGCTTTGTTCTCCAATCCTTTTACCACAGATTTCATTCCCACAGGTTGGTGGAAGGGACCTCAGGACAGTCACCCACATCTCACTGCCTATTAACAAAATTCTCACACCATTGCTAACTTCTGCTGCCTTTGGCTGCTACATGCAACACTCGCTCCATGCCTGTTTCAAAGTCCAAATGAAGTTTCCCATTGAATTTAGTGGAAACAGAATCAGGCTCCTAAGCCTTTTAACCCATAACCCATCTGGGCTGTGCTGAAGCTGCCCGCATTCAAACAGCCTGGCAGCACTCCATCCTAGGATCCCTCAAGCTTAAGATCACTTCATTTTTCCTCTCTTTGTGGATCAAAAGTAATTGTTTTTGAATGTGTTTTTAGTAGGAAACTTTCCACAATATATTTTTAATTTATATTCATCTATATATTTTTCTGATGTATTTCTTTATACCATAGTACTCCCAAGGAAGCTTTCCAGTCCAAATTTCCTTTGGCTCTTCTTCTTTGTCATTTTTTCCTTTTTACCATTACTTTAGCTTGTTCTCTTCACATCCCCTGTCTCCCCCAACCCAGCTTGGTGCAAGGCATTTTAAAAGGTTGCTTTGTTTTGTTTTTTAGCAAGTTAAAAACCACTTCTGCTTACTTTCTCAGACAGAGCTCAGCAACAAAAAGTCTGCCCAACACACAAAAAAGAGCACTGAGATAAATTTTGGAGAACTCACTTCAGATGGCCTCCAAGCAAAGAATAAGAAAAGATGTGCCAGGCTTGGATTACCCACTGTGACATCTACCCACAGACTACACAGACAAAAAGGCCTTCTTGTGCTTGTGGGTCACCATATTAACCCACAAGGTTCACTCAGCAAACACATGTCCTTTTCAAAGGCTGCCCTTTTCTCAAAGCTGTGGTTTCTCTATCTGTGGTTTTGAGCAAAGTAAGCAGAGCTCTCCGCCAACATTTCAGGCTACCCATTGCACTAAGACATCTTGTCAGAATTCAGGCATCTCTGCAGAGTTGTTGGGTACCTCACTGAACTTCACAGAAGGAGGTGCTTTATTTTCTTTTCTTTTTTTTTAATTTTTATCCAAACCATAGATTACATCCCTGCTAGTGAGTCTGAACAAAACTTTCCTAGTTACTGTGCTTCTTTTTGCAAAGGGGAAAGGATTTTAAATGGAACCCCCTGCCAGCTCTCCTACTTACAATTTTGTCCCCAAGCCAGGAGCAGTACAATATCTGCTGCTAATCCAGAAGCAATATGCTGCAGTCATTAAGGTAGTTACTTACTACTGCGCTGATGAATGCACAAAAAAGAACAGAAAGGAAATTTGGCAGAGCAGATGGTGGATAATGATAGTGACAGTGAACAAAAATACTGTCGAGTATTGTGTCTGTTGGGGAGCCCAGTCCCCAATGTAAACGTAAAGTAAACATGACATAGGTATTAGGTAATTTTACAACCTACTGTTTTTGGCAGCTAGTTTGGCACGGCTATTTTGTCTATTTTGGGGATCAGCTGTATGGTCCCAGATTGCCATTTTTTCCTCTGCCTTTTTTCTCTTAAATTTCCTACAGTATATTATCACTTCATTTTAGTTTCACTTATTTCCTCTGACAGTAGAGCAGGCCAGGCACTGACTGCAGAGTCACTTCCTCTCTAAAACTCAAGCTGTCTGAATGTTGCAAAAAACTTCTCAAATGAAATGCTTTGTTAAAACACGTACCTATTCAACAGTTCACCCTCTCAAATGTGGTTTTCCCCTGGGTACTGCTTATATTAAGGATGCCTGCTCAGCTCCAAGGCGGAAGATCATTTTCTCTGAACAGTTATCCTGCCTGGCATGGAAGACGGCTGTGACACTTGAAAGTGCAGTTTGAGATTCAAAAAGGTCTGAATACAGGCCTTTTTTTGTGGATTTTTAGGAATCGCCTTTTTCTTTCCTTGGTTCCAGCTCATTTTGCTACATTTTGCTTTTCTAACTGATATCACTGGAATTTTCAAATTAGATTAAGTACTATAGCCAAATGAAATTAACTTGGCACTGAAGGTTATCTGCTTTCCTTGTTTTTCATGCATTTCTCTCTTCCTCTCTCCTTTTTTGTGCAAACTTTCTAAAGCATTTTAAAATAAAAGGTCTCATTTCAGGATCAAGCTTTCCAGAAGGTTTATACAGACAGCTTTCAGGGAATGTCTACTTGGAATAATTTCTTTCATCCTATTTTACACATCCCTTATTACAGGCTAATAGGGATCAAATTAATGAGATCAATTAATGAATCTCAGATCTGAGTTAGAATGCGTTCATATGAGGGGATAGTAGCTGGCATTAATGATGTGATTCTGTGCTAAAAGCATCAGCAATTAGTAGTTTATTTGGAGGCTGGGCTCTGAGGGGAGATTCTGGAAAAGCCAAGTAGTTCTGCTGCTAGCCTGATGATTTAAAACAGAAGTGTTTGCACATAAAACTTAATGATTCTCTCACAAAAGGTAACAGGATGTGTCAGCTTTTCTCTGAATTTGCATAGTTATTTATATGTGCCTCTGTGTGCCTGTGATAGAAAATCCAAACCTTTAAAATATAATAATTGAGGCAATTTAAAGAGTGTCCATTGATTCTCAGCCCATGAGCAAACTCCATTTATAGATGATTGAATTATTTTCTGATTATTTAGTTTACTGCTAGACTCAGATTGTAAAGCATCAGTGGAGGCCTTATGCAGCAGAAATGATCCATGATCTCACGGGGCACATTAGGCCACCTAAGTTCATGGGTCTGGCTTGGCCACCTTGCGAGCTATTCCACGGCAGCCCACATTGGGCAGAATGACCATTTCCTCTGCATTTCTTCTGATGTATGAGGTGACTCTTCAGGCTGATTTGAGGGCAACAAGGGATTAGTAAACACTTGCTTGTGAATCTTCTATGATCGTCAAACTCAGACAAGTCTGGATAGAAAAATGCCAGCCATCTTTGGCTTTCTATAATATTTTTGATGGCAAGGATTTAGGCCTAGTTAGTTTTATAAACCAGACTCCCTCTTCTTGGAAATGGAGTGGAAACAGATATTTCATCACTACACAGCAAGCTTCTCTAATGCACACCAGTTTTTTGAGCCCGATATTTGTTTTAAATGTTTTCTTCTGAGAGGGACTTCGTAGGGTCAGCATTTTCCAAAAACTATTTTGAAATAGTTTTTTAAGAAATAGCTTTCTTAACTTTAAGAAATAATAGCAAGAGCTACTTCTAATATCCATTGTTCCTTGAAGATAGATTTGTAGTGATGTATGGTGAAATGAAGTAAGTTGTCTCAAATTTGCGGCTGATTGATATGCCAAGAATACACATTAGTTTAGGTTATTTAAACACTTACTTCAGTGTTTCATGACTGAATGTTTAACTATGCATTTTTCATAGTTCATTTTTTGCCCCTGAAATTCCCTAAGCTGCTTAGACAGGGCATGGAGGAAATGAATAAACATCACAGAACTGATTGCCTATAAAACACCAATGGATTACCAATTCACACGTATCATAATTGTTCTTTCAAAATAGTACATAAAATCAGTAATCCTTCAGGGTAACCCTTCCTCATTCTCTAGCTGATGAAAGTTGCATGCTCACTGGTTGCTACCCTGCAGAATTCCTAAGAATGTATTTGAATTTAGACCACGGAAACACATCTGGACTTCAATGTTCTCATTTACACATCCATACAGCTTTTGTGCAGCCCAGGTTGCTTTACAAAGGTGGACAAATGTTACTGGCTAGGTCATGGATAAATTTGTGACTGAAGTACAAAGATTTTCATGGGTACTGTAAGCAATGTCTTTTCAAAGTAAAAAAATCACATCTGACAACATCAGATGTTGTAGATCCATTTTCAGTTACATAGGAAATATCTTTTTAATAATTTCCAAACTGTTAAATCGTACAATTTATTCTGTCTTCTTGTGTCAGTGACTCTTTCTTAATTGTCCTTGTAGCTAGAAGGGAGGCAACTTAAAAGAGAAGGGTGAGAAACCAAATGTGTAAAATGTAAAGTCTGTAGACCAGTAAGGAAATGGACAACAGCGCTGATAAGAGGAAAACAATTCTTTCTGAGTTCCTTCATATTCCTGAGGAAGATAGACTTCTCTTTTGAAGGGCCAGCCAATTATCACAGACACTGCACTCAGCAGGTGCTTAAGCTGTTAAGGGAAACATTACATCAGAGATCCTGGAAGTTTTTTACCCTCAACTTCACTGATTTTCTCTACTGCATTTTTTTGATTTCTTAACTTCACCATGGTTTTATTTTTTTGGTCAGAGCACAGTGGTTTCCTCAGAATGCTGAGTGAGATGTCTATGTCAGCTCTCAGTTTAATTTTGTGACTGGTATTTTCTCTTTCCCACTTGCCAATGCAATTTTCCCCAGTCTGGCACTCCTCTAGCCTTCCCCAGACAGAAATTAGAAAACAAAGACCAAAAATAAGATCCTGGAAGAAAGGACAAACACTCCACAAAAAAAATTAAAGTGCAGATCCAAAATAGGTGACAACTGCTTGTGTGCACATAATCATAGAATCATAGGGTTGGAAGGGACCTTCAAAGGCCACCTAGTCCAACACCCCTGTAGTAAGCAGTGACATCCTGCACGTTGCTCAGAGCCTCATCAATTCTGGCCTTGGATGTCTCCAGGGGTGGGGCCTCCACCACCTCTGTGGACAACTTGTTCCAGTGCCACCACCTTCATGGTGAAGAACTTCTTTCTAATGTCTAATCTAAATCTACCCTGCTCTTGTTTAAAATCATTGCCCCTTGTCCTATAACTGGCAAACAGCCCCTTCCTAGCTTTCCAGTGTTACCCCTACAGGTATTGGTTGGCAACTATCAGGTCTCCCCAGAGCCTTCTGTTCTTCAGGATGAACAACCCCAGCTCTCTCAGCCTGTCCTTGTAGGAGAGGTGCTCAAGGCCTTGCACCATCCTCACGGCCTTCCTCTGGACCCCCTCCAATAGTTCCACATCCTTCTTGTGTCGGTGAGGGCTCCGGTGCTGGACACAGTACTCCAAGTGCTACAAGAGCCGACTAAAGGGGCAGAATCACCTCTCTTGACCTGGTGGGCATGGATTTGCTGATGGCCAGGATACAATTGCTCTTCTGGCCTGCAAGCTCACACTGTTGACTCATGTCCAGCTTTTCATCCACCAGTATCCACAAGTCCTTTTGCACAGAGCTACTCTCTATCACTATCGTTGACTAATATAATTGACTGCTTATTTTATTTCAAGTTAGAGAATTCTACATGTACTTCATGTTAAGTATTATATCAAAGAAAAGGAATTATAGTTATGCAACATAGTAAATCAAGAGAAAACATTTTTACTTTGAGAAAACTGTGTCCTTTTTTGTTATTTTGGTTTTGGGTGGGGGTTGCTGGCTTTTAAGGTTGTTTTGTTTTAGTTTTACTTTTAGTTCGGGGGAAGATTTTAGTTTTCTATAGAAAGTTTTCATCACTATTGAAAGTCTTTTGAGGAAATATTTTTTTCTAATAATTAGACTGCTAATTTCTAAAATTTATTTGTATTTATAAGACTGCAGAAGTCAATGGAAGTTAGAATAACAAGTACAGTATAGATATGAGATAGAGTAAGTGAGCTACAACAGACAATATTGTAATTTTAGAATGTTCCCTTTAAGCCATGAAATACAGGACATATAATATTAGAGATGGTTAAGTCCATTGACATAAATTTCAAGGAAGATAAAGTTTAGATTTTTCCATTTTATAATAGGTTCCAGGCTCTTTCCTTTTAAAATTGCAGGTTACAACTCTGACAAAAAGTTGCATGCAGAAGACTAACTATAATGCAGCACTATGTCAGCAAATTATACTAACACACTTTAAGATTTGACCTAAATATCAGTTACAACTTTTTTTCTAACAGATTAAGTTTTTGACCGTCCAAGAAAATTCTAAGGCGTAGAGAAGGTGTGGAGTGGCTCTGCAGGACAGTGATGAGCAGGTGCCATTAATTGGCTTGAGGAAGAAGAAGACTAGAAGGATGTGTGATGTGAAATGAGGGAAGCAGTTAGATGGTTTGGGGACGAAGCAGCCTGAATGGGAGAAAGATTTTAATATGCGATTTTGCTTGCTGAAGTAAGTTGATAGAGGTGTGACTTTGTTCTTTTTGGGTTTGTTTTTTTTTTTAATAAGCATTGGTTAGTTTGTTATTTTTCTGGAAGTCCTGGCTCCTTCTTCCTTGAAGTTTACATCTAGTGAGTATCAGCTCATGAAATATCCAGACAAATGTGACGATTTCTAGGCTAGAGAAGTATGTAAACTTTAGGTTTGAAGTTTTAGAATACATGCATTAGCAAAGGCTGTGTAAGTTCTGCAGTGAGACACTCAGCCAGGAAGGAGATAAAGGAAAGGAGGTCACCATGTTTCCACTGCACCAGTTCATGATGAGGATTTTTTGTTTTAAAAATCTTTCAGATGAGCAGGTGTCTAAACAAGAAATGTGTTAAAGTATATACTGCATAAGAATGCTGAAGTTCTTGCTAAAAACACAAAATTAGTGGTTTTGTTTCCTCTGTCACTAGAAACTTTCTGTCAAGTTTCAAATAAAATTTGTTTTATTTTCATTGCGTCCACTTTCATCCAAACTACTAGCCTATACAATCTAGCTCTTCCTCGTAATCTATTTGTATTCAATCATGCTATTCTTAGCTTGGTGGTGCTCTTTCAGTCCTGCTAGCATTATCTTTCAGGACCTTTTCTCTGCAGTTGTTTAAATTTTAATTCATAGCTATTGAACATGCATAATGAGCAATTTGAAAGTGTTTCAAGACTCCATACAATGCCCAATGTCATCTAAAACTAAATCTAATAGAACCAATGATTGTGGGAGTTTTCATTCTACTGGCATGTCATATAATTCTTAATTCAGCTAGTACACTCAGTTCCTTCTGAATCTTTTTAATCTGATGAGCTTATGTCAGAACTTTCTGTTAGGAGCTGCTGTACTGTTACTTCTTAAGTACATCCAGCTCTGTTATATGATATGCTAGCTGTCCTCTACTGATAAAAGTATAAATTGAGAGGCATAAACAAATTGATATTTCATTCTCTTGCTTCCTGAGTAAAAAACAGGTATTAGACTATTAATCAGCAACTGTATCAATACTGAACCTTGAAGAACTCTACCAGTAACTCATCTCCTGCTTCTCTATCAACACTGTCTGCCAGAACCATACTCGCTTCATGGGTTCTTTATTCCTTTCTTCAATTTTAAATGACAAGTTTCTTACTTGGCACTCTTTTCTGAAGTCCTGACATATGAAATCCAGTGCACTTCCTTTGTGTAGAAAATCTGTCTAGGATGATCTACTGTTGTTTTACATCCTATTAAGTTGTCTTTAAATATCTTTTCCTTCAAAATCTGTCCTAAAGCAATGTGCAGAATTACAGGCTTAAAGATGCCTGATTACTTTCTCCTCTTTCAACTGTAGGCACAGATTTTTGTATTCTACTGTCATACTAAATTTGACTTGAAAGGTGTGTCTAAAAATACTTTTTATAAATCCTACTATGGAGACCACCTAATCCCCGTGACTTGAGTACATTAGGCCTCATGACTTCTGTTTCCACTGCAGTTGAGATAACAAGGGTGTGGAAATGAAAGCTGCCATTAACTATTCTGCTTTTCCTCCCAGTTCGACATAATTGTCCTTTTTGAAACCTGAGGCAAAGCTTGTTTCATTTTTCGACCACGCCTAGATTATCTTTAATCTCTGTTTTATCCTAACTGCAGAGCTGCCCTACTTCTTTTTCCTTGTACCTTTTTGCTCCAATCTATATGGCTCAAAAAGGAAATACCACATGGTTCAATATATTCTTCAAGACCGAACATAGAATTTATGTTGACAATTCTAAGTTTCATCTTTCATTTTTTGATTTATAGCTTGTTTCCTGCTAAATCTTTTTCTCAGTTTCACCTAATTGTTCCTAAATGGCCTTCTTGGGTGGTTATTCTTGTATGTCACTTGAGAAACATTCCAAAATTTTCTGCAGTTTAAGGTAATACATTCTGTAAAATTCAATCCTTTTTACCTTGAATTTCCAGGCTTCTTCTATAACAGAATCTCTTGGGATTCTCATCATAACAGACTTTATCAACAAGTTCCATTATTTCATTAAAGCATATCCTTCTGAATTGTAAATTTTTGGTTGAATACTTGAATACCTGCTTTTTAACACTTTATCTTAAGTGGAATCAATTCCTATTTGCTTGACTCAAATTCCTTTTCTATGATTAGCTTTTTAATAAAGTTTTAACTCATATAATGAGCATAATTAAAAGGATTTTGAGCAAGGTTCCGATTTTACAGTTTTTTTATTCTAGCAGATTTATTTTACCATCCTTCTCCAAAATTATACTGAATCAAACAAGTTATTTCTTTATTATTCTCCTTTATGCCTTCAACTTGGTTTTTCCTTTTTTTTTTAAATTTGTCTTGAAGTTTGAGTCTCTTTGAATATCTATATTCATTTGGAAATGCTGTTCTTCAGTATTTTTATCTCTATAACTTTTGATTTAATTTCTAATGGGTGTAGCTCAAAATCATCCTTCACTCTGAAGAACACAAAGTAATTTATGAGCATTTATTAGTTTCATAACATACCAATGAAATAACTAATTGCAATGGTGGAAGGTGCAAGTGCATTGCATGTTCAGAAGGCTGAATGTAGAAACACCAAAATTCCTTGGACAAGTCCATCCTTGTTCTATATAGATTCTTTTACTACACTTATCACCATAATATCTCAAAAGATTCAACTGTGCAGTAAGCAATATGACTATCATCTGCCATTTACACTTCCATTTCTCTTTTGTATTACCCCCTCAGTGATAAAGTATTTTGATTGTCATTTTTAGTACTTTTATATTTATCTTTTTCTATTTATTGGGCTGAATATGCAGTAAAGAATGTCATCCACTATGTGTGCAAAGGAGAATAGGTCTAGTGATTGTGTTAGGCCTGTTCTGTATCTTCTTAGACCACTGTCCTTCAGACAAGTTTCTTGTTTTGATTCTGAACCTTACAGAGGTATTCCATCAAGGAAACTCACTTTGTGATTGAGGATGCTATCCTGAATTTGATTGGCAGGTAAAAACATAATTCCTTTGTGTCCTTCTTCTGCAGCTGCTCCAGGACCTTGCCAACCTGCACAACAGAAACGTCTCATGACCTGGAGCTACATCTTATATAGTAAGTGCGGGCATTATGCCAGAGTTCCACAAATCATAATTTTATATTCAGTTGTCGACAAAAGTGCCCCTATCTTTATACCATACTACAGAAAGAAATCAGTCTCTCTGCCATTCCAATGTGGTGCTGAAGGGAAGGGCCAGTGTCCTTTGATATTGTTTGTTGTATTGCATACAATCACAGTAGCACCTTTAGAAAATAACTTCCTGGGCTAATTGGTGGCCCAAGTGGCTCTGTCAGATTCTATCATCTGGTAGCTGCATAGATGCAGCCCAAAGCAATTTGTTTTGTAGTCATAAGGTAAGTGAACGGATGAAAGCACACCAGGCAGAAATTATGCCAGACAGTCCAAGAGACATTTAGAAGTTACCGCTGGAATTTTTTTTCCTTCATCTCTTATCTGAGGCTTTAGAACAGTAAACAGAAATCGCCTCACCTGGTGGTTACAGATAACCACTTCAGGCTTTCAGAAGGGGTTCTGGAGATTTCTAGTGATGTTTCTAGTAGAGGGAGCACCAGAGCAAAAGCTGGCATATTTTCAGAGGCTTTTAGCATCTCATCTCTTAAACAAAGAAAATTGCACTGACTCTCTAAGAGTCAGAGATCTATGAGAGATAGAATTAACTACTGTTGTATGAATATGCATGAGGCCATAAAATCACCATTGTCATGGTGTTTATCGTGGTTCAGCACCATTGTGAAAGCACTGCAGGCATCACAAGCAGTGTCACCATTATTACTGTTTTGTTTTCCCTGCTCTACCATGGACTTTCTCTTTGATCCTAATTTTCAAGACAAAGTATGGAGGATTTTTCCTTCTCTCCTGGTTCTTTGGTTTCTTCATATAGTGAAATAATTTAGCTTCTTTTCTATTTTTTCTCCCTGACTTAGAAGAAATACGATGATGTACAGCTTTTGTTTACTTGCTCTTGCTTTGCATGTCACAGGAACACCATAAGAAACACTCTGTGATTGCACAGAAGAGCTGAAGAGCTCCGAGGGGGGCAAAGTAAAGGAGAAAAACCTTTAAGTGCAGGAAGAAGCATCTGAAAATAACCTTCCTGTAGCTAAAAAGTCAAAGTCTGAGACATGATTTTAAAAGGCAGATGGAATTCTTGTGTCCAATCAGAAAACAATTCTAAGTGTGTTTTCAAGGTGAATTTCCAAAAAACATCTGCCCAAGTTAGGCCCACAGAAAAATAACTGTATTCCGAGTATTTTAAAAATCTCATGCCAAAATTACTTTAGGACAGAAATACACTGTGGACTTAAGGAGCAGAATTTAAAATATGGCCATTTTTGTTCCCAAAGTCCACATCTGCAAGTAATTATGGGTGCAAATGTGGATATGTCAACATCTACATACATTAATGTACCTGTTAATCTGATAGGTAAATGTCTGTGTGTTATCCATGAAACTCTGGCCACAGTTACTTGTGAGTCTAAGAAGGGAAATCATGTCAAGATTTAACCATTAGAATTGTAATGTTGATCTTTTCATCATGCATGAATGGAAATCACATTAATACTGAAGATAAATATACATATTCAGGCGAGATATTAACACCTGCCCTCATATCTGTTTTATTGAGAACTGTATTTCCCACCTATGTTGTACTCATCAGTCCTCTTTTTATTAGCAGTAAATACATGAGGCACATGAATTTGCATGAACAAATTGTCATTAGTTAGTTTTTAAATACTTCACAGTATGACAGGATAAGCAATAAGCTTCCCTGTTTCTGAAAATTTTTATTTCAATAATGCTTTATACACTGTGTTGAAATTAAAATTTAAAATTATAATTGTGAACCACTCTACATAAAACATTGCCCAATGAATGTCAGTCTTGCATATCTACTGCCCATTCTAAAAGGAGGAATTTAACCTTTTGGGGTTTTTTCCCTCACAGAAACATATTGGTTAGTTACTCAGATGAGAATTTTTTCCTTGGTTGATTGTATTCAAAGTTATTACCTTACACAAAATAAAAAATACAGTTTCACCTAACTGGCTTTCTAATAAGATTATTTTGCTGTGTTGAATGACAACCATTCTAATTATAAGCTACTTGCTCTCATCTAGCTTTGTAGCTTTTAGGGTGGAGTTTTTCATTTCAGAAGTCTGGCATGCACATGAAGATGTTTAGCTAAAAACTTCAGTCATCTTTGGGATTATGAATTAGAGGTTATATTATTTTGCTGATTATTAAATTGTAAGCTGCTAGCTACTCTGTTAAGGTCTGGCACTTTCAAAGTCTGGCTCAAGAATCTGCTGGCTGAGAAAACCTTAACCTCTGTACTAAAGAGTTGCTTATTGATACTTCTGAAAATCTTATCAAAGCAGTAGTGAACCTCTGAAAATTTCCCTCTATTCCTGCCAGGAAGTTTATCACAGCCTGGAAGGTATCTCCTTGTAATATCCCTTCTCTGCTCCTAGATTGCTCCTCAGAGCAGCAAAGAGGAGTTATCTGATGGGTTTCCATCACTGAAACCCATATTGTGACTCCTGCTAATCACACATCAAGGAAACAGAGTTCCCTGCTTGCCAACAAACTTTTCTGCTTGCCTCTTGTCCTCTTATAGAGGTCAGTGTTGTCCAATGGCAACTTTTACTTTATTTATATAACCACTGTCATCAAGACATTATATTTGAAGAAAGTATGTTAAAAAACATAGTTCTGATTTCATGACTCCAATAGCCCTTTGTTAAATATTTTAATGTAGGCTTTAATCACCTGTACATATATATTTTTCTTTTCCCATCTACATCTTTACCTCACTCCCAGCACAAGATGGTCTGAGTCTGGGACTCACTCGGGATGGTATAATAAATGGAGTTGTATTGTAAACAAAGTTGCAAAGCCCTCTTGCCCAAGTCATTGCAGAAGGTCAAGGTGTGTGATCAAAACAAAAACACAGTGGAATTAAAATAAAACCAAGATGGTTGCCCCATGAAGACAGGTTCTACTATAGTTTTTGACACCATGAGTATGTTTACATTGAAGGGTATATTTAAGACAAAAATGAACAGTTCAGGTGTCAGCTTCAGCTATGTAGTAGCACAAGGTAATTTATCTTCTGTGTTAATCTCAGAGAATTACAGAATCACCTAGACTGGATGGGATCTCTCAGATTATCTAGTCCAACTATCAACCAACTCTGACAGGAACCATCACTAACTCATATCTCTAAGTGCTGTGTCTACCCATCTCTTTAGTACCTCCTCCACCTCTCTGAGCAGCCTGCTCTAATGCTTAATAATTCCCTCAGTGTGAAAAATTTTCTGTGTAACCTGAGGCTGCAATAAGGCAACACAGGCTAGTACTGTTCAAATACTTCCAAAAGACAAAATACAGGTCTTCGCAATGTTGGTGGAGTATTGGAGCCTTCTGTTTTTAACATGGATACTTTTAAAATTTAATCAACATCATCTACATGATGAAAATTAGAAGTAGCTGCACTCTGTTGCTTATTTTTCTAGCAGAGATGATTTTTATTCAGATCTTCTCTTCTTCCTTTTAAGTTTTCCCAGCTTGCAGCACATTTGGGGATTTTTAATGTATTGCTCAGAAACCTTACTGTCTTGCATACTGAAATCTTGAAAGACTGTATATCTCTCTCTCTAGAAAGGAAAAGTAAACATTTGAGTGTTCTGAGGTCATACTTTCTCCTCGTCTAGACATCATTGGTAATCTCTCCTTTTATAATACTACTGCGCTTTCCATGTACTCAGCTGTGAGGAAAGCGCTTTGAGCTCAGTTGCATAAAATATGCCGAATTTCCAGACAACTTTCAGTACAGCATCTCAGATTGTTTGGGCTAGTGTGTGTGATCTTTTTTGAAATCAGATTTTTTTTTTCCTCTGAAGGAGCTTTGCTTAGTAAACCCATGGCAAATTTGGAATAAAAACATGACTGATGTGGTTCCTTCATGCTCAGCTTGTTAAGCAAATGCTGTTGAATCCAGTCCCCAATAAACAAGCTAAAATTCTTGCTCCACTAGAAATGTATTTTATTAAGGATCTTTGTAGATGATTCTTTATGCAAAAAATAATGACTCAAATGATGGTTCTGAGCAGAATAAAGCAAACATTAATAAATTAAAACATATGCTGAATCAGTGTTTCCCCTTAAAGTTCAACTTTTCAAATAGTAATACCCTTTCCTAACTCTTTGTACATAAATAATCTTTTAAGAAAGTAACAACGAAATAGAGACAATCCACATCAAATGAATATGAACTTTTGATGTAATTATCAAAGGTCTGTTGGATTCTGTTTAATTTTAATTAGTATTGGATTCCAACCAACAAAATTCATGTCTCACGTGGATTTTAAAAATCCAAACATTATACCCTCCTGCATGAAAGATTGTGGCTTAATTTGGCCCATTATGAAGGTACTGGTTATTCTTAAAATTATGTTGAAGTTCATATTTGAAAACTAACAAGCTGAGGATTTGCCTTAACATGGAGCAATGAACAAATTGACCTGTCTGCTAATTGAATCTCCTGTAAAGACTTTTGAGTCTGTGCTTTGGTTTGTCTGTTGTTTTGGGATTTTTCAATATTTTAGCTGTTGGACAAACACATGAACATTAAAGAGTATTCTAGCTTCAAATTGTTCCTGATATATAAAATTTTGACTTAAATATTTATAAAATATTATCATGACTTCCACTGTCTTGAAGAACTTAAGCATGAAGATACTGGCTGTTGCAAATAACAATTAAGAGGATCGCTGAGTACTCATTTGCAGCATGTTCCTATGTGCTTTTAGTGATTCCATTCCTTTTTCCCTGGGGAACATCAATTCCTTTTTGAGCAGGAGAAGAAATACAAAATTAATCAAACTAAGATTATCAGACCTACAGCAGCATTTCAGTTTTGCTAAGAGATTATAAAGCGGCTTATCTTTTTTCCCCCCTCTGACCTTTAACCAAGGCAGGAAGGCCAGCCAGCCAGTGCAGGGTGATTCTGAAGCCAAAAAGGACCACTGTTTAATTTCCCACCACAAGACATAAATTTTTTTGTTTCCCCTAGAAGGCCTTTAGAAAGAGGGAGGCTGATGCCCCAGTGGTGGCAGCTGTGCCCTCAGGGTGGCTGCCAGCCTTCTCATCCACCCTACCTACAGGTCTAGAAGAAAGTAGCTGTTGGCAAGGGAGAAGACTGGTTTTCTCCCCAGGTGGCCATGATCAGGCACCTGCATGTTGGGTAATAGGCTCTAGAATTATGGTAAAAGATGGATTGACATCAGTAGCCTCATTTTAGCAATGTCCCCCTCCGAATCTCACTGCCCACTCTCTAAACTCCTTCCCCCAACACTGTTCTGGCACCTTTTATCATAGAATCATACAATGCTTTAGGTTGTAAAGGACCATAAAGATAATCTAGTTCCAATCCCACTGCCATGGGCAGGGACAGCTCCCACTAGACAGGTTACTCAAAGCCCCATCCAGCCCAGTCTTGAACACTTCCAGGAATAGGACATCCACATACTTTCTGGGTAACCTGTTCCAGTGATTCCCCACTCCTACAGTGAAAAATTTCTTCCTGATAGCTAAATCTGCTCTCTACCTCTATTTGCTCTGTTTCTCCCTGCAGGCTCCAAATAATGCACACAGCCATATTCTTCTGTCTGTTCTCTGGTACCACCTTCACAACCACTCAACCTCTTGTTGATTAGCTTAAAGTGAAAGGTGAGGTGTCTCACATGCATTCTTCTGAGATGAATTTTTCACTCACACAAAGACATGAAGGTCCTCTAGCCTGGAGCCATGGGCTGGCAGCTCTGCTCTGCAACATGCTTTTGTTTCCTTGTTATCACTTTCGAGTACATTTGAGCTCCTACACCAAATTCAAGTCACCTATCCAGGTGATTCAGAAAATGTAAGAGAAGACTCCTGATTCTTTTTCATGGTATCAGCTTTGCGTGTCCTGCAAACTGCACCCACTGTTCATATAGTTTTCAAAGAAGGGCTTAAAATGCTATACAACCAAGGGTCTTGCAGTATTTTGTTAGTAATGGCCCAGCTAACTATTGCCTTTCCATTAATGCATACATTTCGAGAGCTATCAGTCAAGTAGCTTTTAAATCATGTCATGTGTGCTTTGTTAATTGCATATAAGATTTTAAAACACAATGTCATGTGCAGTATGTCAAATGCCTTGCAGAAATTTAATTGCACTGTAACAACACAACTACCTTTATCAGCCAGACCAATAATCTTGCAAAAAAAACCCCAAGAAGATAATTTGACAGGAACTACTTTCTCTGAAGCTGCATTGAATGATATAGCTTTATTTTTAGCATGCAATTCCCTGTTGATAGAGCT
Organism: Turnix velox; assembly: GCA_013400935.1. NCBI lineage: Eukaryota > Metazoa > Chordata > Aves > Charadriiformes > Turnicidae > Turnix > Turnix velox. The sequence goes on along the minus strand of VZTY01025059.1, from coordinate 14,148 downwards.
GAATTTGTCTCACTTTCTTCCACCCTCCCAAGATTAGTATCAGGATAACTGACTGTCACTTCCTGGGCCATTTTCTTTAAATACTACGGTTACTTTGGCAAGTCAGCAGTTCTTTGAAATATCTCTTCTTTCCCAAGACTCAATAAAGCAAATTAGCTCTAGGGGTCCAGAGATTTTCTTGGCTAATTTTTTTTAATTTCTCAGATAACATATATGAAGGTTTCAAGGTTTGAAATATTTTGTTTTAGCAGATCTTAACTACTGAGATAAGCCAATTGATGGATTTAATTCCCTTTAATATTTTACTCCAGTTACTAGCTTTTTTTTTTCAAGTGATCTACTGTCCATTTTTACCATTCATTTATTTATGAAAGGAAGAAACACAGATTCCAATACCCCAGTGGGACCTCAAAGGAGATATGTGGCTGACACTCAGGTCTTACTCTGACCTAAGTGTCAGAGTGCAGGAAGTTCTCAGCAACAGGCCAGATCAGCAGGTGAACACAGAAATACGTGCACTTAAGGCTAAGAGTTCATCTCACATTGAGCCCTTTCAGTAACTGGATGAGTATCCTCGAGACTGCATACCAGGAGAGTCATGTGGGACTGGTTTAATGAAAAGGATGATGGATCTATATATACGCCAATTCATTATCCATCTCTTTCACTAGAAGTACTTTGCTGTCTACCCTTTCCTTATTGTTCCATATCATGCCAAGGAATCTCTCTTCTCTGTTCGAACAGTCCTGTAACTTCATGCAATATGGAAAACCCTGAGGTCAAATGAAAACTGTGGATCTTCCCATGGCAAGGGCTGTCTGTATAGTGATACACCTGGAAAAAGTGCTGTGACTATCAAAAATCGTTGTGAGCATCGAAGTTCTGCTGAACAGTTTTATTCCCTAAACAATGCCAAAGCTTTCCTTGTATCTGGTGGTATACCAAACATGACAAGTGTGGGTGATTTGCTGCTTTGTCATTTGATTTCATCTTAGATTTTTCACTTACTCAGAAGATGGTTTTGACCTCCTGGTCCCTGAAAACTCTTGAAAATGTGCAACCTAGAAGTTGAAAATCTAGAGACATGCACAGAAGTTGACATTTCATTGTCTGCAAAATCTGATTATTACACACATCCATTGACTTTCAGCTCTTGGGTCTGACACAACTGACAAATTCTAAAAAATTAATTCAGGATTATTTCAGACCTACTCTTTCCAGAAAACTGTAAGCAGATGGCTGGGGAAGGCTCACACTGTTTGTACTATTTTTCATTTTCTTTCTATCACCAGCCCTAGTTACAGGTAAGGTGCTGTGCTGCACAGTCCTGTGGTTCGAGCTAGTATAAACGTTCTTAGCAATAAGGGGTTAGAAGACAAGTTCTTATTACTTATGAGAAAAGAGATGACAGCAAGTTCATAAATGCAACAATCTTATTTGCTGGCTTCTGAAAATCAGAACTGAACTTGTTATTTATAGGTGAACCAGAATGCCGGAACCAAAAAATAATTGCCATAATATTCTTGACATGGTAAACTATTCAGTGTGATTCATTCAGTCCTTGGTGGAGATGAACTTAAAACTGATATTCATTATTTACATTTCATTGTTTCAGCAAAACTTGCAATTGAGAAGGATGCTTAGTCAGTACTTAATTACAGTAACTGCTTCAATAAATTCCAGGCATTGGTGCCTAAATCTCCCTCCATTGCTCTTCAGTACATGCTATCACTATAAAAATCAGTGTATTAAAAAAAAATAATGAAACAGTGATGACAAAATGTGAATTAAACTACACAATGAGCACCATTTGGAAAAAATGTAGCTACATTTCCCTCTGTCAATATTTTCTACAATGCAGGGGTAATTGTTTTCTTTGTTTAAGTATGTCTTTGACCACAACTCGAAAGTCAATACTCTGCTGTCAGATGCCGGCTTGCATGTGAGGAATAGGTAGGGAACTAAACTAGAAAGCTTTGTGAAGAGGGAATTGAATTTGCATCTAATTCACTAAGCATACATGTTTACATGACCTTTAAAAAAGGGAATTAGAGCAGTTTGATCGTGAGCTCTAGGCCATCTGACTTACCAAGGAGATTGAATCAAGAGGATCGGGTACTTCTTACAAGAGAGCCAAACAGGAAGATAATTATTTTAATTTAAATATGATTTCATATCATATTGATAGCTGTGTTAGCACTATGAAATCAATCTAGAAGCACTGTAAATGGCCATCTAGAAGCTTCTAGGATAGCAGCAAATTGTCTCAGGCTGTCAGTTCAGCCAAATTCCTCCCTGCTACCAAACTGAGCGAGTGGGAAGAGTACTCTAGACATTTGGTGTCAGAATGTGCAACAATTAGATTGTTTAGCACCAAAAAACCCATCATTGGTAAACGCAGACTATACCATGAACAAAGCATTTGTTAATAATTTTAATCCTTTTTCATTAATATTTGGGCAAATATCCAATGTTTACTGAGTTAAAATGAAGAGGAACACAAACATCTGCTTTGCTTACGGGGGAACATTAGATGTTGATATTTCTTTTATACTAAACTTTCATTAGGCCACAGGTCTGCAAAGCACAATGTTGATCATATGACCTGTTCCATGTTTAAGAAACTAGCATCTCTGGCTCTGTGCAAATACTGCATGCCGCTATGGATGTCGAATATTTGGTTTAGAGATATAAAAGAAAACTAAAACTTTTCAGAAGCATTTCTTATTCTCCAAATGCTCAACAACACACTTTTCAGAAGCATGTCAAAACTTTGGCTTTCCTCATCCCACGTGGGTACAGAAGGTGTGTGTCTCAGTATGCCTTTCATTTCCAAGCAGGATAAAATATTACTTATCAAGGGTAAGGGGAGGGTGGTAAAAACAGAATGTCTACACAGTGCCTGCCAGAAAGCCATGAGCTGATTCTGCCTGTGTTCCAAACTGACTAGAAGCTTTGTATGTGTGAGTGACTCTGGTCAGTTTGGTGCTAAACCCACCTGAAAGAAACTGTCCATTGCTCTATTAGTTAAGTCTTGGATTAAACTCCCCACTAGCACAACCTTTTAGTCTTGTTTGACTTGAGAGTAAGGCAGAACTGCTCACAGCTACCAAGTTGTGTGAGATGGATGTTCTATGGGACAAATTTAAATGGTATTTGAACTCTCTATGTCATGCCTGTGATAAATGTAGGGCTAGCAAGCATATATTCCCAGCTCAAATCCATTGAGATTTCACAGGAAAATAAGCACAGAGGAGTGCAACAGGAGTGCAAGTTTTTCTCTCCCTTTAGTGGCTCTTTAGCACTAGTTATAAGGAATTTGATGCTGATATCATCTTCATTTTTTACAAGACCACCAGATATGTATGCCAACACATATTCCTCTTGTTCCATAGGTTAACTGGTCTATTGACTGTTCTGTAATGCAAAAGCAGCACCATTGAGGTGACCTCCCTTAGCTCTGTTCCTGAGGCTTTTCTAGCTGTCCTTCTTCAGCTAGGTAAGTTCTGTTTAGTACAACATACCAAATCCACTTCACAGAACAGCCTTTCTACTTGTCTGTGTGGGCAAACTACTGACATTTGAGGCAGTGAGCAGTGATACCAGATAGGAGGAGTGCAACAGAAAGATACTTCAAACACCTTTATTTGTCCATAAGGTTCCCACTCTGAGTGCCAGCTGAAAGGTCTAATAAGTATCTAACACCTATTTAGTTCTCAATAATGGGAATTTCTGGTTTATAGGTTTAATGTTTCTGTATATTTAATAGAAAAAGTTAATGAATTTGTTGAAAAACAAATTCATGATTGTATCAGAGGAGATATGGTCTTGCCTAAGAGTGAAGCCAGAGGGGAAGAATAGAAATGTGAAAAACTCAGACGGTGTTTTGGCTGTTTTTCAGAATCTAAACATTTATGTTCTAATTGCAAATTTGTCATTTTCCACAAATTATTTAATTGCTCTTCTTTGAGGGATAGCCTTCATGTTTGGTATAGACTGCTTTCAGGTCTTGACCTCACAAATCATTGTGGCTGGTAAGATACACACAAGTATTTCAACATGCAAAATTTCTAGAACATACAGACATTACACAACGTGCATGACTGCAACCAGCAGCATTCTGAATAACTAAAAAGCAGATTTGCTAACTTTTTATCTTTATTTGAATATATTTTTCTCTTGAATACTTCACAGTCTTGACTTAGGCAGCCAAATGTCATCATGCAAAATAATCTCAGATTAATGTTTTCACTCAGACAAGACCACATGCTGCTTCTGCACCAGCTTCAGTGGTTATTTACTGTAGATAGCCACACTGTCAGGTTCACAGCCTTTCTTGAAAACAAAGTTACAAGAAATTATTTTAATGATGGTGGTGTCCAAATATCTGTTGCTGCTGTCACTGTATGTAAATAGTTTCATTTAAAACTCTGCAGTGCTGAGGAACCTTACCAAGTTATTCCTGTCCCAGCTGTTTTATTGAACACTCTGTACTCCTGCAGAATGTGGTTGAGTCTGCTATGTTTTGCTATGGATTTCAAGCTGCTTAGGAGGGGAACAGAAAGTCACATATTCACTCTTCTCTGACTCTTTATCTGACAGGCCATGTGCACATTGCTCAACATCAGTCCTCGGTCTTCTCCAAGACTTTTATCTGACTGACAGAATTCTCCACAGAGGAGGAAGAATGAAAGATTACCAACTTCTCTCACCTTGAAACTTGTCTCATTCTTCTTCTATCCAACGACAGGGTTTTTTACTTTTGGCTTTTAAGGATTTCAGGTGTTCCAGACTCGACCAGAAGGTACTTTTCTTCACAGCTCTGTCCCCTGCAAGGACAACATATCTTCTTGATCACATGTGGGAAGAACTATGCTTTCTAAATAGCAGCTACTTCCCAAAAGCAGGAGATGAGTTGTCCCTGCCAGTTTCCCACACAGCAAATATGCAATCTAGGGTCTTTAAAAGATTTACGCCTCCTACTTCACTAGATTTTCATTTATGGAGTAATAAACCCTGGCAAAAATCCTGAGCAAGCTTCCAATCACTTGAATTGAGCCTTTCCTTGGTCTGATTTACTGCAAGGCCTGATGCAGGATGCTGAGTCTTTTCCCTCGAGCTAATCCATCTTGGAGAGCCACTTGTTGTTTCTCTGATTCAGTTCTGATAAAACCTAATCCATCTATCAAGATGAGTCAGCAGATGAGGCTTGCTCACACCCTTCTCCCCACACACATACACAGCATTAAAATGCCAACAAGCTTCATGTTGAACATACATGCAGAACAGCTATGATAAGTCAGAACAATTGCTAACTTATTCATAGTGGAATTCAAGTACATCTAGGACATGAGTTTCCAAAATTATTTTAATAACAATCAACTTTGACTACATAGTTTAAGATAGTTGGATCTCTTCCTGAAGACACGTTCACACAGTAATATCCACAGCACATCCATTACAGACAGTGCTGTTAGTTCTCATTAGCAAGGACAAACAAGCCAGTGAGTCACAACCTCCCTGCATAAAGGATCTCATTGTTTTAAACAGATAAACCTGAGATTATGCTCTTTGCTGGTGTAAACCGGACTAAAGTTTTCTGGGATGTTATAAAGGCAACTTTAGAATGGACATGAACCTCAGATGTCAGGGAATGAAATCTGTTACAACAATGTAGCGGATTTTTACATTGTCCATCAAAAGTGACTTGGCTTCTATTGTTGTTGGGACAAAATACTATATTTACTGCAAGTACTTTTCCTAGCCTCACCACGAAAACTAGGCTAAAACTAAGTAGATTGTTCCAAATATTCCCAAAGTTTACCCAGTAAAATGAATCATGTGATTACACTCTTCACTCAATGGCCTATTTTTGGTAGATGGCAATTATTTCCAAAGTATGCTGAAGAGAATCTAATTTACTCTACTATGAGAAAGTATTCTTGTTTTGTTGTTATGTTTTGTAAAATCTTAGCACTAATGGTGAAAGCCAAACAGAAATATTTTCACCTACACTTTGCCAGTAACATCAAAAGAGATACTATTATCTCAACAGCAATTTGGACTGGTTATCAAATGATAATCTTGGAATAAGTGAGTATGATTTGTGATGGTACTTATCTTTTGTAGGTGTGGTTGGCATTTATTAAAATGTTTTTTTTTTTCCTGCTGGATAACATGCCAAAGACTTCAGGCAATAAGTAATTATTCTATGTAAAATATTTATTCTCTGCCAGTCATGTCTTTCTCAAAGATCTGAATTTGCAGCAACCATCTAAAACCATATAAAGGCTTAAACAGAGACCCAGAATGACAGGCCCCTGTTTAATGATGGGTTGAAGCAACTACAACAGAACTATGTGTTGTATGTGCTCAGTAGCTCCTGTGAGTACAGACCAGTTGTAATTATTTCCTGCAATTATTTGGAACTTTAAGATAAGATAATCCAATACTGGGCACTCAATTTGTGTTCCAGCCACAAAACCTGTGTCCTGGCTAGGAACTCTAAGATTTCTGATGAAGATTTTTGTGGTTTAAAACTGCTAAATGAAACTTCTTTCCCTTCTCATTCTGTTATAAGTTATTCATCTCTTGAAAACATTTCCTTTGTGTGAAGGGAAAGCTCCAGAATAAGTGCATGATATGGAATCAGACTGACTACAGCAGTTGCTAGCAGATGCTCTGCTTTTGGACCATAGTGATGGCCCTGAGCTCCTCTGTAGTCACAACAGTTCACAGCAATGTGAACTGAACACATCAGAATAAGTTGTACTAGTCTGAACTTGAACTGATTTATTTAAAGCTTTATTTTCTCAAATCAAGTGTTAAGAACCAAAATCATAAACTAAAACCTACTTCACCCTTCCAAAATCATATGAGACACAATCAACAGAGCAAAGAAGGTAACAAATGCTCATGTACAGTCTGTATTATCTGGTTTCTGAAAGGAAAAAGAAATAAAAACCCACTTGAATATTTACATGTCTATACCATTTACATCCCCTTTTCCCAACTGACTTAAACTTCTAGATACAAAGCTGACTTTTTTTTCCTCTAATTCCTTGTGAGAATGAGTCTGCAGCCAGCTGCTGCTACATTGGTGCTTGCCTGCAGGACTGGCAGCTGGTTGTACTTCTGAGAGATTTCAGGGCACGTCTCTATCTTGAGAAATGTTGGAGAGTACAGATCTCTCCTTGAGTATAATGACAGATCAAAGGAAGACCTTTCAGGAGGTGGAATAAACTTATAAAAGAAACAAAACGGTAAAGCAAGCCAAAGTAGTAGTAGCAGCAAACATTGCTGCTCACTGTTTTATCTCTTCTTTAAGCTGTTCTCAGTAAGTATGTGCATGTAAAAATTCTTTCTATTTATTTTAATTTTGTATTAGGCAGCAACATGTGTTTAGTGCTTGTGTAACTCCAGACACTCACAGGTGCTATATCTAATGTACACCAGTGTGAGTGTGACTGGTAATTCAGACCCTTCAGTAACTGCCTCTATGGCAGTTATGAGGGGACATTCACCAACAATTAAATCTATAGATAATTAGAATCTTAGAATCATAGAATAGTTTGGGTTGGAAGGGACCTTAAAGATCATCAAGTTCCAACCTCCCTGCCATAGGCAGGGACATCTTCCACCAGATCAGGCTGCTCAGTGCCTTGTCCAGCCTGGTATTAAACACCTCCAGAGAGGGGGCATCCACAACCTCTCTGGGCATAGGTGTCCAAACAAGGGCCACTAGGTGGGCTGGAGCACCTCTCCTACCAAGACAGGCTGAGAGAGCTGGGGCTGTTCAGCCAGGAAAACAGAAGGCTCTGGGCAGACTCCACAGGGACCTGTGGGGGGGCAATATCTTCAGTATCAAGTGCAGAAAAACAGGTTTTTTAAAGATTTTGTCAGACAATACTCAAAGTCAGAACAGATGAACAATTTTTAGGATACAACATGTTCTCAAGACAAACCAGAAACATTGGGTAACTTTCCTAAAAGTTCATTTATCATATTCACAATAAAAGTAATTCTTTAAATGTGACATAAATTCAATATTTCACCACTGCAGTTTTAGCAAGGACTAAGCTAGAATTCAAAACAGAAGATATGCTAGTGCAGAAGTATTAATACGGGGTCAAAACATACTGGCATGTCTTACTTCCATAATTTGACAGACATGTATTGCACTGATTGTCTTTTTGAACTGGTATCTATCTTGGAGATTTCACTGTTATGTTAAGAGCATCTTCTGAAGTTAATAATGTCATTTATATATCAGCACAAAGCTGGTAAACTGATAAGATCTCAGTTCTGAATTACATGTGAGTAAGAGTGGCAAGACAAAGCAAGACTCAGAGGGCAACAAAAGGAGGTGAAAATATGGTGAAGAGAGGGATCACAGTAGTTTAATCTCAGAATCACATAACCACAGAATGTCAGGGATTGGAGGGGACCTCAAGAGATCATCTAGTCCAATTCTCTTGCCAGAGAAGGATCACCTAGATAAGGTCATATAGGAACATGTTCAGGTGGGTTTTGAATGTCTTCAGAGGAGGAGACTCCACAATTTCTCTGGACAAAACTGCATCCTTGGTCTTGTTAGAAGGACTGTTAACTTATTGCTGAGCATGCAGAATTTACATGAATAAGAGTATTTAATTGTTGAACTTAGTGCTGTGTTATCACAGAATTGAACACATTTTTTTAGTTGCTAAATTGCAGACTTTCAGTTTCCAACATCCTAAGCCACTCAACATATTGCTGCTTCAGAGCCATTCTTATACATATTAATTTAACAGGTCTATGGTTGCTCAGGAACACAAAGGACCTTCTGGATTTGTTTTCACTAGGAGGACAACCTAAATTTTTGTTGGTGTATGTGACTTTACAATGCAATTGTCACTGCTATATGATTCCATAAGGAAATTACACTTTCACAGATCACTCTATATCTGATTTGGCCTGGAACCCTCTATTATCTCCAACTTCTGATCACTTGAATTTTGAAAGATTTCTGGATGCCAAACATTTTGAAAGGGATTACGCATGAACACAAAAAGCAATATTCACAGTGGAAAGTTTCAGACTGACTTTTAAAAGTGTTTGGCAAGGGACATTCAGTGAATTAAAAGGGTTGGGATGGTCCAGACAGAAGAAACATGGTATGCAAATATTCAATTAGCAGAAGTACGAGGGTGAGACTTTGCAAGAAACAGAACAATCTAGAGATGGATCTCTGGAAGAGTTGGCAGGGATATAGGTGACAAGGAAGTCTTATAAATCATGTCATAAAAAAAGCATGGAATGTTTGATAGCACGGAACAAAATGTCATATAAAAACAGTGCAGCGCATTACCCAATTAGAAGCAAATGCAATGAGAACATTTCAGGGTAATGCAGGGATCGGCTTACTTCTAGGCAAGGATCCAGCTCACACATTTTAGAATGGCTACCGTGGATGCAAAGTGTGTATAGGAAAGTAGGCGTGAAGGTGATTAAAATAACCAGGCCCACTCGTGATTGCATGGGATGAAGACAGTATAATTAACTTGGCTAAAGAAGCGTCTTATCCTTGTGATATATATAAACTGATAAGAGGCTAAACAAGTGGAGGCAGCAGAAAATTGAATGAGATGGAACAGAGACTTCAGAACAGCTCCAAGAAACTTGACTCATTGTGTTGTCGTAAAACATGTCCATTTGATCTGCAGCATGGAAAGATCAAGAAGGATGGTCTCCATCCTGAAATAATTCACATTATAGTAACATTTGGGTACAAGTAGGACTTTCACAATGTAACTTTATGCTCAGAGCAAACTAAAGATTAGTCTGCAACAGGTTAGCATCATATATTTGGCAAGGTTTTCTTGCAAAATACAGACAAAAAGCTTGCAAAAGCAGACAGATAGGCAAGATGGAGACAGTAAAATAGTGGTTAGAGAGGGAAATGCAGATCCTGATATCTGAATAGAAATGAAAACTCAGCAAGCACTGATCCACTAATATAATTTGTAGGAAAGTTATAAGAAGCAGATGTAAGGAAATAAAATTTTATTTTTCCCTTCATCATCAATAATTCCGTAGTGTATAGTTGCAGTTTTATTTGACTTTCCCAAATGAAATTTTACAACATGAGGAAAAGAATTCTAAAGCTCAAGCTGACCCTTGAAATTTTGAAGCTTAGAAAGAATCTACAAAATAAAAAATAAAGTGACTTACCAAGAACTCAAGCAAGTGCTGAGGAAAGAACTGTTTACCCTGATGCTCTGAATAACATTTTGTTTATGTGACTGTTCAGCTACATAAAAGCATTGGTCTAAAGAGACATTAATTTTTGCTTTGTATTTTCTGTCTAAAAAAACCTCAATACCAAACCCCAAATAAACAATATCAGAAGAGTTTTGTTTATACTGAAAAAAAGCTTTCATGTGATCTAGAATGCAAGTTTTATTCTAATCATCTGTAGTATACCTCAATGAAACTACACTTTCAAAGAAAGTCAAGTAGGATATCAGCAAACACTGCTCAAAGATCTTACCAGCTGAAGTTCTCAAAATCAGTGTTTTAGGTGATAAAGAGCTGGCTGTGGCAATATCACATTCTTACCATTGTTCATAGCAAAATCTTGTATGTATCAGAATAATTCTTTAAAATAGAAACAGCCTAACCAAACACCATATTATAAATGCCAATAAAACTTGTGTAACTTTGTTTCCTTAGACTTTCAGTTAAAACTCACAGTTAAAAGTAACCTAAATTTAAAAAAGATAATATTTTCAGAGAAAACTTGTAGTTCTTTGAATAACTTTTTAACAGGGGATGAAAGAGTGAGAAATTACTTCGCTTTCATGTAGGGCATGTTCAGTTGTAATTCCTACTTTTGTTCCCATCATTGGCTACTTTTTTCCTGAAGTGCATACTTGATTTTAGAAAGCACTGACATAACGGGCTCAGAAAGAGAAGTATGTTTCTTCTCAGAGCAAGTCTGCAATCCAGATCCAAAGTAGCCCTTTTACTTCAAGATCCAACACAGCTGGTGCTTAGAATTTTTAACAATGTATGACTGAAAACTAAACTACTAGACCTATTTTCCTGAAACCAGAACCTTCATTTTTTGATTTTAAAAATAAAGAACAGCATTCTCCCTTGGAATCACAATCAAACTGAGGTCTTTGTTCCGGTAACTATTATACAGTTATTTTTCAATAATAATAAGCTTCTTGTAGTAGTGAATTGATCAAAAACAATGGAGTTCACATGACCTGTGCAAGACCAGCACAGATAAATCCAGACTCCACTATTCTAAGACATTAGTGTTTTCCATTTCAGTAGTACCTCTCATGTTTATCTATACCTGTGAAACTTCCTGACCATCAAAATCTACTGTGAGCTGTAAAAAATAATGTTTTTCTCTCAGATACTTAGATCAGTTTTAATCAAGATTATGCATCATTCCTCATTCATATTCTTTCTGAAAAAGAGGAGGTCAGGATCAGGTCAAGATCTTTCCTTGGGCTTTGATTCAGAATTTTTATGGCAGCTACTGAATTACTTGGAGCTTTAAAGGAATCACTTTTCCAAAGCTGTGAACAAACAAAGCCAAATCCATTGGGAGAAAAAATTTAAACAGAAAAATATGAATAATTGGGAACTGTTTAGAAAAATTTTACTATATGTCCAAAAGTAACAGTCAGTGAAGAAGGACAACTGCTGTGGTAATCAGCCAACTTGGCTTAGGAAGGAAATTAAAGCTGTTCTTAGAAAGACATATGTATACAATATTTGCATCTTTCTGTGTGTGTACATGTGCATAAACTGATCAATACATATAAGGAGTAAAATGGGAAAAGGGAAGAAGTAGATAACTGACAATAAAAGCAGAAGGACAAACATGAAATTAATATCCATAGAAGTTGAAATCCAGTCAGAGGCGTCTTATAATATGCAAGTAACTCCACTGTGCTGAACAGATATCATACAAACCTCAAGCACAGAGAAAGGGATGAAAGAACGATTCCATTTAATTTCACTTGCTCAATAAATTGGATACAAATTTAAAATACCATATTTCATACAGTCATTGTTTCATTGAAAATTAATTGATCATCCCTGTCTCTCACATGAAATGTTTATGCCACTTAGGTCAAATTAAACTGCATCTTAAGAACCGTCAGTGAATCATGGAATTATAGAGTTGGAAGGAACCTTCAAAGGTTACCTAATCCAATTCCCCTGCAGTGACCAAGGACATTCAGCACCAGATCAAGTTGCTCAGTGCCTCATCAGGCTCCAGGGATGGAGCCTCCACCATTTCTATGGGCCACACCACTCAGCTTGGTGTGGCCCCAGATGAAGATGCATTCAACTGCACTCTCTGTGTCATCTATGAAGATGTTAACCAGCACTGGTCCCAGCACAGATCCCCGAGGGACAGCACTTGTCACTTCTTTCCATCCAGACATTGGGCCATTGAGAAATTCATGCTCCAGGAATACTCAGGTATTACAAACAGAGTACAAGTTAGAAAAAAATGAAGTGCTAGTAAGCTATCTGAATTAGACTTTCAATAATCTCTTAGTGTAGTGGCCTACATATAAAACTTTAGTTTTATTTGCCCTTCTACATTTTATGTCTGGCCAGATGATATTTTCTATTTGCACAACAGAATATAATCCAGAAGAAATAAGTTGGAACATGCTTCGCACCAGACATTTGTTGCTCTAATCAACTTGTATAAAAGTGATTTATAGAAGTTCCATGTTAGAACAGAGTCTACTAGGAAACTGATGGCTCAAGAAAAAGATATTCCAGCTGAATCTGATTCTGTAGCTTTTCTTTCAGTCACTATAGAATGAAGGATGTAACGACTTTTGTAACACGGATAGCTTAACAGTAGGTTAACAGTATGGACTGTTTCCTGTTTATTCTTATGCTTAAGTCTGAAAAACCTATGACTTTCATTTTTCTGTAACTGAAGACAGAGCAAAAGAGGAATTAGTACCTTGCAGATAAATTTCACCAAAAAAGAAAATTTTAAGTGATACTTATAGCAACTATTAATATTTTTATAAATAAACAATACTTGAAATCACATAAGAATATTGTAGCATTTGATTGAAAGCACTCAAAACCTAGTTAATTTTTACAATAATAAAAACTTATGATAATTCCAAACGGAGACATTAATACAGGCGATCATGATAATATTCTTGTTTACAAAAAGAATAAGTTACCAGATAGCAGTGGAACAGACCTCAGAAGTATCTTCAGCACCAGGATCAGAAAGCAATATCTTTTGGCTACTGGAGTAAAGCAACAAGAAAATCATCTAGAGTCACAGTCATTGCATTGAGCATCTTCCTCTGAATCTGTATAGACAATACATGTGCATATATCTATAACCTGAGATGCTAAGGTATCAGCTTTGGGACATCAGCAGTTACTTACAACATTTTTCTAGATGTATTACTCCTTCCTTCCAAATTGACACTGCTCAGTCTCTAACTAACCCAAAGTCTCAGCCATGCACATCCAGAGACACTTCTTCATATCTGCTGGAAGATATCAACATGGATCTAAGAAAGCAACCATGAAATAGTGGAGTTTGTTTTCCACAAGGCATCCACGAAGGGGTACAGCAAGCTCATCACTCTGGACTTCAAGAGGGTTCTTGTTGGCAAGGTTCCATGGGAGACAGTCCTGGAAGGAAGACGGGCCCAGGACAGCCGGGCAGCATTCAAGGACCATCTTCTCCAAGCCCAGGAACTGAACATCACAAGGAAGAAGAAGATGGGCAAGATTAGCAAGGAGCTTCTAGACTTGATCAGGAACAAAAAGAGAGTGTATCAGGGGTGGAAGCAAGAGAGGGTTAACTGGGAGGAGTATAAAGAGGTTGTCCGAGTAGCAAGGGATCAGGTTAGGAAAGCTAAAGCCCAGGTACAATTAATGCTGGCCAGGGACATAAAGGGGAATAAGAAGAGCTTTTACAAGTATATATGACAAGAGGAAGACTAGGCAAAATGTGGGCCCTTTCTGAATGGACACTGGAAAGCTGGTCACAGGGGATTTGGAGAAGGCCTCTGCTTGAACATCTCTTAAAAACCAAGACCATATACTAGGAGAAGCAGGACCTACCCTCTGTGTGTGAAGAGCAGG
>VZTY01025057.1:67923-125361 GCA_013400935.1 Turnix velox | reverse complement strand
CAGCTTGATCCCATTGCCCCTTGCTCTTTCACTGGAGGTCACTTATAAGAGCCTAGCTCCATCCTCTTGACACTCTACATATTTATAAACATTAACGAGGTCTCCTCTCAGTCTCCTCCAAGCTAAAGAGACCCAGCTCCCTCAGCCTTTTCCTCAGAAGGGAGATGCTCCAAACCATTCATCTTTGTTGCTCTGTGCTGGTCCCTCTCCAGCAGCTCCCTATCCTTCCTGAACTGAGAGGACCAGAACTGGACACAACACTCCAGATGTGGCCTCACCAGGGCAGAGTAGAGGGGCAGGAGAACCTCTCTCGACCTACTGTCTATACCCCTTCTAATACACCCCAGGATGCCATTGGCCTTCTTGACCACAAGGGCACATTGTTGGGTCATGTCATCTTACTGTCCACCAGAATGAAGATAAAGCAGGGACAAACAGGGATGAAGATAAAGCAAGGGTTGAAGGGGTGTTAAGGTCCCAGCTGACTTTAAATTTGTACAGAATTTACTGTTGAAACTGAATGCCCATAAGATGTGGCCTGATGAGATTCATAGAATCATAGAATGGTTTGGGTTGGAGGGGACCTTTAAGATCATCCCAGGGCACTGAAAGTTAGCAGTCATTTATCAACAACCCTGGGAAACTAAAGAGGTCCCAGTAAACTGGAAGCTCACAAATATTATCCCAGTCTTCAAGAAGGGCAAGAATGTCCACCCTGATAATTACATGGCTGTCAGTCTCACTCTGGCACCTGGCAAAATGGAGAAGATTATTCTAGGAGTTACTGAAAAAGACTTGAAAGACAGTGCAGTCATTGGACAAAGCCAATATCCACTCCTGAAGGACAGTCTTACACTCTCCAATTATCCTTAGTGGACAGATTGAGTGGGGGACTTCAGATTTTAGCCACTCACTACACCATTCTAGACAGTGCCTAGAAGACAGAATACTTTGTGTGAGCCTTACAGGTCAGAAGATTCCACAGTTCCCTTCTTCCAGCTAGCACAGAAGTGATGGCAAATCTTCAAGAGTATGTGACTTCCCCCAACAAACCCACGTCATTTGCTTCTATTGTACTAGACTAATGAGAGCTTTTGACTGGAAGAGGTTGCCCAGAGAGGCTGTGGATGCCCCCTCAATCCCTGGAGGTGTTTAAGGCCAGGCTGGATGAGGCACTGAGCAACCTGGTGTGGTGGGAGGTGTCCCTGCCCATGGCAGGGGGGTTGGAACTGGATGATCTTGAAGGTCCCTTCCAACCCAAACCATTCTATGATTCTATGAATTGGCTATCCCTGCACTGCTATGTATATTTTGAAATCAGTTTCTCCCTTCTGGTCCAAGCCACCACATCACCACCATCTCAAGCTCTAAGAGTGTTTGCCATGAGAGGGCCCCCACCAGCAAAGCCTCAGGCTACTGCCCCATCCCACCCCTTGCCCTTGCAAATTGACCAAAGAGTAGAGGTTTTGCTGAAAACGAGCATGATTCTGGAATTCTGTGTCCAAACATGTCTGTGCTTTGTTTCTACATCCCAGGGCTCATTTTACTCACCCAATCTGAGTGCAGTCCCTCCTTCCCCCTCATAATACATCATCTGATAGATGTGTAAAATAGGGAAATGTCCCTCACAGAGCTGCAATAACTCACAAAGGAAACAGGTTATTGCCAAAACTATTTCACAAGAGAAGAGCAGCATAGAGAAGGGAAGTGGCCAGCACCCATCTGTCCAAGCTCGTATGACAGGTTTACAGACTCAGAGGTTAAACCAAGGTCTCCCCATCTCTGTCTGCTGTCCAGAGCCCAGCCACACAGCAGATACCTTCTGAGGAGCTGAGCTGGAGACTAATGCTATGTTCTTAGTCTTCTCATCCTCTTCTCTGTATTTCCTGCAAAAGCTTAGCCTAGGGATTTGACAAGATCTGAAAAATAGCATGAAAACAGCTAAAAAACATTTTAAAACTCACTGCACTAATGCAGGTATGGACCTTGTTCTGGTCTCATCTATTTCAGATAGCATTCAATCAAGCTAAACGGACACAATAAAATCTGCAAGCCCAGAGTAATTTGAATTGTGTGGTCACAGAAAGACTGATTTACCAAAGCAGAGCTCAGCCAGCATGCTGGCAAGATGCAGTGGGAGAGATGGGCAGCATCTGAGGCAGGGGTGAGCAGGCTGAGGTTGTATTCCCCAGCAGGGAAATGGATTTACAGATCAGGAAAAGGTTATCACAGCTCTTAAAAGGTCAGGCTTGGGCTGCATTTGCAGAAGTAGACTTTTCCAGCACCAGCCCCAGCTCATGATGGGTCTCCTCCAGACATCCCTCACTTTCTCTGACAGCCCAGCTTGAAACTGTCTTTGTCAAGCCTGCAAAAGCACACGCTGAGTGAAGAAACACGGCTGCAAATGGTTCTGCTCTGTAGTCAACTCAAGCATCCCAGCAGACCTCCCTGCAGCTCCAGGGCTTGCTTTCTACATAGCCGGGGGGTCTGCAACCAGACCCTTTCCCGGTTATCATTTGCTGTCCTTGGAAAGATGGATCTTTCCCTGTCAAACCACACAGCTCCAGGTTGGTGCTGCCTCCCCACCCTGGTACATCAGTGCTGAGGCACCACAGCTTCCCCAGCACGGGGCTCTCCAGGCAACACTGAGCCACAATTAGCCATCAGAAAACAGCAGCAACATGAAAATGCAGCAGTAAAAATCATCCTGTGCTTGTAGTACGTTCGAAGAAGAGAGTGAGGGTTATGCAGGGTTGTTGTGTTTTTGTTTTTGTTTTTTTTTTTACCATAAAGTCAACAGAAGGCTCTTAGTTTATTTAGGTCAATTAACTTCAGCTTTCAAATTAAGTTCTCGTCTTGCTTTACAGACGAGCTGGAAGCAAAGCATAAAAAGAGGGTCAGCTGAGGAGAGCACAGCCCAGGATTTCTAGACTCTTAAGTAATTTAAACCCAAAGGGTAGAGACAAAACAGATCAGAGACCACCTCACAACGTTTGCAGCTTCACACGCCTGGTTCTCCTTTGCTCTGTGCACCAGAGCTAGAGAAAGGTAGAAAAAAAAAAAAGAGCCGTTGTAAAGAGCTGCGCAGAGGAAGCCATTTGTGGTACACAACACGTTTTATTGGCCTCATGCACCAGAGGAATGATGCTCCATATTCTTGAGTGCCACCTACTGGCATTTTTATCTCTTTGCTCTATAGTAAAAGCCAACCCCAGTGTTAAAAGAGCAGCCAGGTTGCAGTCAAACACTTGAAAAATGCCAGAATCCGGATGGCACAGATAACCCCAAGCACAGATGCATCGCAACACAGCGTTGTAATAATATGATCATGGACCACTTCTTCTGCAGGAAAAAGCCCCCTTTCATACACCAGATGGATAGTTCTCTCTTAATGAGCAGCTATTCAATATTTTTCTTTATCCTCATCATTCAATATGTAGCCCCATGTCCTGCGTATGGCATGCTATTGAAGTTCTGGTCTAAATAATGAGCTGTTAATTTTCTCCTGGGCTTTCACAGCATTTATTATCATAGTATCTGAGTGGTTTGCAAACATTAATTTGCCTTACAGCAGCCCTGTGAGGAAGAGGGGAATTATTCTTGTACAGCTGGGGAACTGAGGCACAGCTACATTAAAATCAGAAGGGCACCTTGTGGCTGGGTGCTCCATTTGAGATGCAAAAAGGACCCAGTTCTCTGAGGTTTGCAAGTCAAAGCTCGCAGTGTTTAGGGCACCACATCCACAGCTTCCACATTCAGCTACAAGCCCACAGCTTTCCCAGTTCTGCCCAGTCCCATCTGCCACAGCAGCTGGGAGCCCAGCAGTGCTGGGGTTCATTTGAGATGAAGATTCCCCCCACCTTGTCTAGCGAGTCTGCTGCAGCCACCCAGGCTGAGAAGCTCCAGGCAGACACAGCCTCCCCAGGAGCAATGCTTCCCTCCATGACAGTCATCTGTCACCCTGGGCTGTAGAGACAGCCTGAATAACCACTTCAGTCTGAGGCAGCTAAAATCACACTCCATGGATCATCCCAAAGCCATCACTTGCTCATAACACAGCCCACCACAAAACACTTCCTCACACACCTCCAACAAGCTGAAAACTTGTAGAGGAAGACCAGAAGCCATGGCTAAAACATGCCAAAGGAGGAGAGAATGAGCATTGAGGTCTTACAACGAAGCACCATGGAAGACAGCAAGCCCTGCCCATATTCCCAGTCCAAATAGCACAGGGAAAATATCTTCCCACACCTAAATCACAGCACAATCCAGCCAAGAGGGTAGTGCCAGAACATGCACTGGAACAGTCTGTCTGTCTTATCTGCAGCTTCAGAAAGGAAAGAGACACAAAACACAACTTGCAAGCCACAAATAAGGACAAGGGGAAGGGTAAATCCCTTCTTGGCACCTACTGCTTCCCATGCAGCACTCACACCACACTCTAGAGTCTCCACAGCCACCCAGAAAAGAAAAAGCTCACAGCCACCAACTGCCCATGAGCATGGAGCTCAGCGCTGTCTCACATCACCACAGCTTTCTTGAGGGAGGTAGGACTTCAATTTCTCCTCCAGGGCTGGTGCCCCACATCAGCCCAGTGCTCTGCAAAGTTCCTTCCACCCTCACAGGGGGATTTTCCAGCCTAAATAACTGTTTTCATTCTGCTCCACACACCCAGCAGCATTGCAAGACCATTTGGGGGAAGTGAAATCAATATTTTGTGGTATATTCAGAGCAGAAGGAAGCATGGCTCACTTGCAACATGACAATATTATATTTCCTTATTACTTTCCATCCTTTCCCATATCCCTTTCTCCTCCTAAGGCCTTATTTGCATTTTTGATCAGACTCACACACCAAGGGGATGCCTTTAGGGAGCAGGCTGTAACAGTGCCCAGGTCTTTTTTTTTTTCCTGGGCTGAATCAATTAATTTCCACCTCTGGGAATAAAATGAATTTTTTTTCCCTGCACTGTGTACAATCACTCCCACTTTTCACTGGTAAGAGAGGGGGAGATGTGGAGGCTTTGAAATGCAAAGTCATCTGTGCAAATCCCCATCTCCAGCAGCGAAACCTTCACTCAATTGTGATCCCAAGTAAGGCAGCATCTTACCTGGGAGGGAAGGACCACTGCCTTTCTGTGCCAACCTGCCATCATCAAGCCATCCAGGCTCATCCACACCCTGTGTTCTGCCCTGCCAGAGGAGACACACCAGATCCTTAAATAAGAGATCAAATCACCCCATGCTTTCACATCACCATGGTTGTCTGGTTAATGCTTCCCTCAGCCCCTGTTAGCCCCATCATCCATTTCTTTTTTTTAAACTTCCATCTCCAGTCTCTTAACCACATCTCCAATGTGAAGGAGAACAGTAGTAAAACTCAGCACAGGGACTGTCTATAGGCTTTGTGCCTCATTTGCTGATATGAGGTTCTTCAGCCCAACTTCCTCCTGTTTCACTTCATCCCAACTTGTTTTCTTCATTTCTTGAGATTTTCAACATGGACAAAGCTGTCTGTCCCTGGCAGCTGAGAATATCTGATCTACCATCTCTCATTAAGAGAAGAGAAAAAAGCCCAGCATGACCTGGTAACTTTTTCTAGGTGGCAACCAGTGCAGGTTCTGCCCCAACAACACCTTGTAGATGCTTTAGATGAAATGCTTTTCAAGGCCTGACCTTGCACATGAGCTGAACTACTTCCATCTCCCTATAGCTCACATACACAGAAAGCAACAGTGCTTTTAGAAACAGCCAAATTAGCTAAGAGTATTTTAAAATAGACCTGATAATCTTCAAGTGGGAAAGCTGCTCCCTTTTTTTTCATGCCCTCCCTGTCACTTCTGTTCCTCTCATTCCTCTGCCCTCTATCATTTCCTGATGCTTTTCTGCAGCAGAATCATGGAAAATTTCAGATTGGTCCCTAATTTCCACCTGTGGTTCCCATCTCCCAGTGCCGATGTCCTCCTCCCACTATTTCCTGGGCAGGGGAAGCTTTTATCACCACACACAAACAGCTGAAGTACATCTTGTCAAACAGCAGGGAGATGCCATTGAAAAACACTCACATAAACCTCCATCTAACTGGATTCTGAAAACTAAGAGCAGTTTGGTTGACCTTATCATTAGGTTTGGCCAGGAACAAACAGACCTGAAACAAGCATATCCTGCTAAAGTATCAACCAAGAAGCTCAGTCAGCTCTATCTGACAAACTTTGGGGCTTTCTCATGCAGTTAAAGTGGAGAAAATATCCAGGAGCTCCTGCTTCAAGGCTCAGAGCAGCTTTTCAGAATTTCTCTGGATTCCTGGGATTCACTGTAGAGAATCTTCTCTGTGCCAAGGGCACCACCATGCCCAAGGGCTGCAGTGGCAAGAGCAGCACCCATCACCTGTGCCTCAGTTTCTCCCTCTCCAGACACAGCAACGACTGCAGCCATCCCTTCAAGAGACTGATGTCTCTGGGTGCAGAAGAACATCTTTCTCCCCACCAGGCTCCAGCCTCAGGTAGAACCACCTAAAAATCAAGTTCTCCTTGGACAAAGTCCCAGCACAACACCTAGGTCAAACTCCATAGAAAATAGTTAATTAATCTCTCTTGCTGCAGCCTAATTCTCTTCAACACGTGGCTGTCACTTCCCTGTCATCACAGCTGATTTACAATGGGGTTTAATTAAATCCTCCGTACATTATTCAGCATTCTCTGAAGACAACACCAAAGCAGCCAAGGGTATTTAAAATGTCACCTGCTGAGATGTATCATCTCCTCCTAAATAAATATGACAGTGATCAAACTTTGGCTAATTACAGTGACTTCCTTATTTGTTTGTATGTTTTAATATTTAATTGCTTTCGTGTTCATCCAATTACAAAGCAACAGCAAATAGAAATTAACTTTTTATCAGCGTGTTCCCAGCCCAGCTAATCAGCACTTCAAAGGCCAGACACAATAGGAGGCCATCCAACCTGAGAGTGCTCCACAATATATTCTCTGCTGAATGGACCGTTGGATTAAATTAAGGGAGAATTGTGTTTGTCAGTGTATTCCCAGCTCCCACCCACATCCCCTTTATGTGACCGTTTATGGGCCTTGTTGTAGCATGCTTGCAGCAGGACAGTAAATTGTTGGTATTGCTCCTACCCTCCTGCTACCATGGGCTTCACAACAGCCCAAGGTAATTGCATGATGCTCTGTGGCAGCAAAAAAAATAAAAAAGAAAATTCAATCCATTGAGTAGCTCATGTCACACTCTTGAGCAGAGGGGAGCACTCACATAGAATCATAGAATCAGAATAGTTTGGGTTGAAAGGGACCATAAGGATCATCCAGTTCCAACCTCTCTGCCATGGGCAGGGACACCTCCCACTACACCAGGTTGCTCAGTGCCTCATCCAGCCTGGCCTTAAACACCTCCAGGGATTGAGGGGACATCCACAGCCTTTCTGGGCAACCTCTTCCAGTGTCTCACCACCCTCAAAGGAAAGAATTTCTTTCTTATCTCCAACCTGAATCTCCCCTCTTCCAATATACATCCATAACTCCTAGTCCTGCCATCCTGGACCGTAATAAAAAGTCCTATCCCAGCCTTTCTGGAGCCCCCTTCCAGTACTAAGAAGCTACTCTGAGGTCCTCCCTGAGCCTTCTCTTCTCCAGGCTCAACAACCTCAACTCCTTCAGCCTGTCCTCACAAGGGAGGTGCTCCAGCCCTCTCATCATCTTCATGACCCTCCTCTGGACCCACTCCAACAGCTCAATGTCCTCCTTATGTTGAGGACTCCAGAACTGGACACAGTAACTTCATGTGGGGCCTCACCAGAGCCCAGAAGAGAGGCAAAAATCCTCTGCTTGACCTGCTGGTCACACTTCTCTCGAAGCAGCCCAGGAATCTGCTGCCATCTTATGTTTTTGTCCCTTGCACACAGGGAGCAAATGCAATAAGGATCCTTCCTGAAGTTGCAAGGTTGAAGTTGAACCTGACTTTTTTTTTTTCCCCTCCTCCAAACATGACATTTTAGTGCTGTGAGCAGCAGTGCAGCAGAAGCTGAGGTGCTCACAAGATAAGGATGTTCAGTAACTGAATTTTCATCCTCACTCCCATGTACCTTTGTCCAGTTCGATTCAGCTTTGCAACGGGAGCAGTTGGGTGGACTCCCATCCTTGGTGACTCCCCAAGAGATCCACACTCAGTTTTGTAACCACAAGCCAAAACAGCAAGAAAAAGCTCAGAGATACATCACTGATAGGACCAGGATTACACCTGCCACTGCAATGATCCTGCCTGTGACAAGCAAACTATTTATATTGTCAGAAATGTAGAAAACAAAAAGGTTAACTGTAGCTGCTTTCCCTCCTCACGTCTCCCAACAGGAACAGAAGCTTACTGCAGACACAATGATTTAGGGTCAGACAGAAAACATATGCCAAACATCAGAGGAGAAATATCACCAGGAGAGCACAGGCATAAATGACCCACATTAAAGAGAACTGCTCTGCTTTTCCTGCATTTCATTGCATCTCCCCATTATTATTACTCCAAAAAGCCAAACTTTTAAAGTCACCACAGTGGAAGTCTAGAGATGAGGAAATGTGCCACAAAACCACGATTTTTAGGAAGCAGTCCATATACTAGTAAAAATACAGCTCAATCTCCGTATTTCAAGTATTCTAGCAAATAAATCCAGGCATCTATAGACCCAGGCTAAACAGTACAAATTACCCTTGTAAGCACACATAGCTCCAATTTTGCATCTCTATGTTTTGGAGTTCATCAATTTCTCTCTCCTATTTTTGTTCATAAAAAGAGAATAAAAGGAAAACATCTGCCCAACTGAAGATTAGACAAACCAGGAGGTTTCTTGCTGCACATGCCTTTGCTCCTTCAGCTAGCTGTACTCAACTGCCCAGGCAGCAAGTGAGAACTTCAAAGAGCCAAGACCAAGCACAGGGACTTTCACAGAGATGCCACAGTGATTATCACACCTCAGTTTTACCTGTCTACCAAGATCTATTATAGCAAGACTACACAAGATAAAAAACTCCAACATATAGAAGACCCATTTCTCCAAACCACATCACAGCAGCCAGAGCTCATCTTTGTCCCTGGAGCATCAGGAGATCCAGGACCCAGAGATGCATCATCTCTCTGAAAAGCATGCTGTTATACAACTTTCTAGAGAAATTCTGTGAAAAACAGCAAAAAAGAAGTACTTTCATAAGCTGGATTTGTTTTTTTCTTTAAAAAACACAAAACAACCTCTGTTTTCCCCCACTGAGAAACAGCTTTATGTATAATTTTAGGCTTATCTCATAAAATATTAAATGAACAAAGAAATATGTTTGAGATGCTTTGATTTTACTGAAATTAAATATTTAATTTGACCCAAAACACTTTTTCAGAATTTTTTTTTTTTAAATCTTTGAGACTGGTATGATTTGAGAAATCAAGAATTGAGGAGCTCCTTTATGCAAAGAGGAAGCTGGATTTCTGCCTGGCTTCAGTAAGGATTCATTCACCATAATGACCTGTGACAGAATTTGTTTTCTTAATTTTTCACTGCCAAAATTACATGGTTCATTAAAAAGATGCAGGAATACCAGGCTCACACAAACAGTGAAGCCAAAATTACTTCAATGGGGTTATTTGAAAGAGCTGGGTGAGACACAGAGCCCTGGAGAGGCTGAGGCTTGTGATGAAGAGAACTGAGGAGAAACACAGAAATAAGCACATGAAGAAAAACAGATACTTTCTACTTTGATGAAAAACCTGAACATTTTGAAGTCTATGCACAAAGACTTCAACAAACTTGGCTGCCTGGGACATGGGAAGGGCAGCAAATAAAAAACAAATCAAAAAAGCTTCAAGTCAGAAAGGCATGTTTGGCATCACAGAAGTCACTTTTCTTCAGTAAGGGACAGGAGGAATTGGTCAAAGGGTTGAAAAATGTCTCATTCAAGACAAATTCCTGAGACTCAGACCTTTCAATAAAGAAGCTAAAAAGAAAAATATCCTGTTTGTTCTAGCAAATACCAACAATGCCCAAAGCACTATTTTCCTTGCCAAAATGTGATGGTGACAGAGGCTTCACTGCTATCGATGAGGTTTTCTACTGGGAGAAAACACATCAGAGCATTCCTATCAAAATCCTGGTTTGTATCATTTCAGTATCCTTTGACCTAAGGGGGAAAAAAAAAAGAAAAGAACAAACTTGGAGAAAATCCTGAATTCTCACCACCTTCCAACAGGCAATTTCTTTCCTTCCCTTTGTAACCTTAAGCTTGAGATAATTGCATCTGACCAATTCCAAGTGAAACACAAAACCTCAGGCTCAGCTACCAAACCCAGCTTGGCCCAAATCAAAGGCTTCAGCTGGCACAGCCTCTTCACTTTCAGCTGTCTGGAATTTGGAATTATAATTTACCATCCTCATCCAGGCCAAGAATGGTACTGATATTATTATTATTATTACTGTATCTAAAAGTTGAATGCTTTCCAGGGTGGCAAAGATATCTCTCACTCAGTTTTACTGCTTAGTTTTTGCATTTTTCAGCTCTGTGATATATGGGGTGGCTGAGTCCAGGACATATATCCAGACTTCTGAAGCTGTCATGTCATCAAAACTCAAGAAATAATTCCACTCTTGGGACAGCATGAGAAATCAGGCCTCTCCCCAGCTTCCTTTTTCTCCTCTCATGAGTTCTTATTACTGAACTGTTAAGTTTCACATATGGTATTTCATACCAGAAAGTCCCAGAGCTGG
Organism: Turnix velox; assembly: GCA_013400935.1. NCBI lineage: Eukaryota > Metazoa > Chordata > Aves > Charadriiformes > Turnicidae > Turnix > Turnix velox. The sequence continues at coordinate 114,609 of VZTY01025057.1, read as the reverse complement.
AAAATTACGGGAGAATATGGACTTCTGGTCCTTAAGAATCAAGTTTCTAACCTTCATGTCTGCAGAGGAACAGTACAAAAGGCAACACTAAAGGCTACAAATTCAGAAGAAAAGAGACTTATAAAAGTGAAAAAATTACTCAAATGAGAAATTACACAAACAAATGCCAGTCAGTGTTTTGACTGGCATCACTGAAGTGTTTACAGTGGGTGTTCTTGAGAGATTTTGCCAAGATACTGGGATGAGGACCAGGGGTCAGTAACTCTTTGCCATGTAATGGGAAGAAGGCACAAACAGAGCAGCCTGAAGCAGAGTAGCATTAGATAAGTTGAAAAGGGGGCTGTGGAGCAAAGCTACCTGATGGTGACAGGTATAAATATGTAAATGTGAGTGTCAGGAGGATATAGTCAGCCTCTTCTCAGTGACTTCCAATGAATGGACAAGGGGCAATGGGTGCTAGCTGGAACACAGGAGGTTCCACAGAAACATGACAAAAAACTTTGTCACAAATGAGGGTGGCTGCCCAGACAGGGTGTGGGGTCTCTTTCTCTGGAGACATTCAAACCCCACCTGGGCTCCTTCCTGTGTGACCTGATCCTGGTGTTCTTAATCCTACAGAGAGTTGGACTTGATGATCTGTCCAAGTCCCTTTCAATCCCTAACATTCAGTTATTCTCTGTGTTATTTCATCTCCCACACAGCAATGGAAATGCTTAACCTAGTCCTATCTTCCTATTGCTGGATCTCCATCAAGCCAACAGAGCAAGGTGCAGACACTTGCAGAAAGACAATAGGGAAGTGCTCCAGATGCTTTCAGTCCTACCTGTGTGCATCTTTGATATATATTTATACATCCAGCTGCCCAGAAATCATTGCTCTAGTGATTTATTTTCCATCTACCTACAACCCTTGTGAGACCCAGAGCTGTCCAAGTCCCTCACATCTTCTAGGACAAGTCAAGCTTCTGGATGAAGAAAACAGGCATATGGTAAAACCTGTAGAGTTTCACGTTGTCAGCAAGACATGGCATAAAGGTCAGCTCTTGAGAGATAAGTGACCTTAGCAGCATCTGCACACAAGCTCAATCTCAAAGGACACTGAGGAGCACCTGGCATCTCTAGGGAGCCACCAGCACCCTCCAGCATCAGGCTCTAATGGCACCCTGCACCACAAGCAAAGATTTTTCAGAAGCAAAAGCTCAGAGGAAAGCACCACTATCCAAGATACAAAAATAAAAAAAAAATAAATCAATTTCCAGCACACAAATATTAAAAAAATTCAAAATCAAAGTGAGCAGTTTGCATACAAGCCCTGTATTTGCAATTCTGATTCTTTAATAGGAAATGGCTCCCAACTGGAGGAGGGGTAGACAGGAAATATTACAGCAATGTTATTTTGTTACACTAATTACCAATAATGGCCCATCCTAGGCTACCAACAGTCAATTCATTTTGAAAGCTATATAATAATGTTTAGGATAAGGAATTAATTTTAATAACCACTGAAGCAGATTTAGTTGTACTGTAGTACAGATTTATTACAAATTAGGTTTTCCAACTCCAGAGGTTGACCTGGAGAGGCTTAGTAGGACTCATGGAGAGATATCTCCTGTAGCAAGTAGAGGACTTCAGCAGCATCAAGGCTCATGTCTTCAGGTCAAATAATGCCCAGACCATGATCAGCCCTCTGGCACACACAGAGATTTGGACACAGCCACCTTCAAGGACAAACTCAGCCCTACCACATGAATAAGAGAAGGACCCACTTCCTTTGAGTCAACTGACTGGAGACTGGGTTTTTTTAGTCCTATGGTATTAAAGGTAATATTTCACTAGTACTTTTTTTTTCCCAGTGTAAAGAGAACTCCATAAAAGATTCATTAAGTATAAACTTTGAAGTATAGTCAAGAGGATGCACTCATTAATTTACAATCTGGTGTCAATCATCAAATATAAAATGATTCAGATTGTCTCTTTCTCTTCCTTGCAGGAGCAGTGCAGTTGGGCTAGGACTGACTTACATAGAGTGTGGGCCTGAACAGGAGAGCTCAACTGGGAAAGTTCATCTTTTATAGTACTTCAGACATAGTCCAGAACACAGACAGAGCTTCATCATTTCTAATTAGGATCAACACTCAACCCTGAGTCCAGCTGAATTGCTATTTATTAAATGATTGGGTTCATTTCAATTTCTTCATCCTCTCTTACTCATCAGCATCCATAGCTAGAATAACCATTACCTGGATGGGAAATATTAGAGCCCTTTCCCTGCAGGTACATGAGACAAGATGAGCTTGAAAGTTTTCCCCAAAGCCTCTGGCTGTAGAGGTCTAGTTAGCTGCAGGTTGATGGACAAGGACAGGAAACAAGGAGACAGCGGGGCTGAGCTCTGTTTCCTCCAGAGGGAGACCTTCTAGATCCAGGGAAGGAACATTGACTGTGAACTCCAGTGTTGTGGGACCCTCAGAGCAAACACAGGATGGGTACAGCAGATGGTGAAATCAGAGACTTGACTTCAGGGATCTGTCTATTTCAGTTGCATAGGGAATTTTTTTGGTCTCTTGAGTTTCACCATAAAGCTTTGGAGCTAACACAGGGAGCCCTGGCTGGGGCAAAGCTGGTACACACAGCCAGACAAGGAGCCATCAATATGTACCACATCAAGGGACTTCTGATGAGATCCTGGGATGGGACCTTCACAGAATCACAGAACGACCCGGGTTGGAAGGGACCTCAAGGATCATGTAGCTCCAACCCCCCTGCCTAGCAGGGCCACCAAACAAACACATTTACTAGATCAGGTTGCCCAGGGCCCCGTCCACCCTGGCCTTGAACACCTCCAAGGACGGGGCATCCACACCCTCCCTCGGCAGCCTGTTCCAGAACCTAACCACTCTCCTAGTAAAGAACTTCCCCCTAACATCCAACCTAAATCTTCCCTCCTTCAACTTGGATCCATTTCCCTAATGAAACCAATGGGAAACTTTTCTGATATCTAACCAGCCCTGAGAAATAATTGAGGCAAATATCCATGGGATGGGCACCCACCAGGATGCTTTTCAGGGCACTGGATAAGAAATAGGCTGTGTGCAGCCCCTCTTTAACTGCAGTTTGGGAAAAGGGGCACCAGCCTCTCAGTCCAACACTTAGCATTGCTAAGGGGCTGAGATGAGCTTCTCCCAGTGGAAGGTCTTCTAGACCCAGGGAAGGAACATCCACTGTGTACTCAAGTGTTGTGAGACCCTCAGAGCAAAGACAGCGGGGGTACAGCAGATCTTGAGACCAGAGACTTGACTTTAGGAATCTGTCTTTCAGATACGTAGGGAAATTTTTGGTCTCTCAAGCTTCCACCGAAGGCTATTTGAGCCAACAGAGGAAAAAAACAAAGCCATAGAACAATTCCAGTGACAACTGGAGATCCAGCACAGCAGACAAGGTGGGCAGAAAAGGCTTGATGTTTTAAACATCTCCATACCAACACATCTGTGTAGGCACCAAACAAAAAAATTATTCTAATTCCTTAAGATAAAGGGCAACCGAGCTGGAGTTGCTCCAGATTCCATCTTAGAGCAGCCCTTGCATGCAGACACACGCACAACACGGTGAAGAGAGTTTGTCTGATACTGTTTTTGTCTCATCTTTTTTCATGACACTTCTACAGATCCTACTGCATCAGGTTCCATCCTGGTGGGGAGATGTGGGAGGAGGAGAGTCATTAGCTCATTCCCAGTGCCTGGCGAGGAGGAGGAGGAGGAGGGGTTTCCTATGCCAATTCCACACAGGCTGATCCCCAACCGATGCCATCCTCTGCTCCAGGATAAATGAGACTTTCCTAATTCTTTCCCCACTGCAAATAAACAGATGGGGAGCCTGCACCATGCGGCTTGCACTGCCCTATTCATCACAGCATCCCAACTGTAGGTAACAGTGATTACAGCTAATTATTGGCAATTACCACCGCTGAGCTGGTAGGTGTGTTTCCCCCCCAATAACTTTCAGCAGCTCTAGAGCTCTTTGAGGGCTCCTCCATGCAGAAAGGCTGGAAGAAATCACTCCCCTCCCCCACCTTTTTATTTTTTTTTTTTTAGGGATCCTCCTCTCAAAATCTGTCACCATCAAGCATCACAGTACAACCCACTAAAAATACCCAGGAAAAATATATCCCTGACCCTTTGAGCTTGTGGTGTCAGCAACACGCTCTCAGCACAGGTGGTGGGAACTCTGCTTGGAACAACTCTTCTTCTTTCTCCCTTTTGCTCCTCAAAAAGCTGATCCTGCAATGGAGCCCACACCCCTCCTCCAAACACATCATTCAATTCATCCCAAATAAAAAGAAAAACCCAACCCCACACAACAGAAAGGCGCATGTACAGTTCGATGCTCTTCCCTGCATATAAAGTAACAGGGCAGTGGGCTGAGGGGATGGACCCTTGGAGATATTCCTATGCCAGCCTTCCCACTATAGTAATTTCATTCTGCCTTTGTAATTGTCTGATATTACATTGTTCCCTGCCGGAAGATTAATTAGCTAGTCTTACCCTCCAACATACCATCCCTCTGCAACCCTCAAGGAAGCTGGAGTGGTGCCAAGCAGCTCGGATTTGCTATTCTGGCTGGCAGCTGCTACTGTTGCTGTGAAAAAAAAAAAAAAAAAAAGAGAAAAAGAAAAGCCTCCTTTTGTCCCCGAACAGCAGTTGCTTTGCCAACTGACCCCCGTGTCCCCAACTCTCCCCAAGCCACCACCAAGGAGGTGGCCAAGTCTCAACGCTATGGGTTGGGATCTGAAGGAAGGAAGGGTGCTGGTTGGGGGTAGGGGAAATGGAAAGAGAAGAGAGATGGAAATTGAGAAAATGAATCAAGAAAGCAAAGCCTACACACCCAAGGCAGACCGCCCCCCACACCCCAATCCTCCGCCTGGCATAATTACTCACGCTGGTTAAGCATGGCTGCATTGCATATGCAAGTCACGAGGCCAGGCACACACGGGGCTGCCAGTGCCACGGCTCCTGCCTCCACTGGCGCTGGGAAGGGCGCAGGAGGCATCCGGGGTGAGGGACACCTTCACACCCCAGCCCGCCAGCAGCAGAGAGCATCCCCGGCCATGTCGGCTTTGAGGGATGGGGTGTGGGGGGACACACAAACACCAGCACCCTGACAGGGGCTGTGTGCCGCAGTCACTCCTGGCAGGGAGCCCAACGCCGTGGTGGATCTGCTGCTTTTGTTCCCCCCCTCCATCTTCCCTCCTCTCCTCACTCACACACAGAAAAACCAGCGCAGGGTGTCTCCATCTTATCACAGAGATGGTGGCTGCAAGGGTATGAGGACACGTCCCCATTGTCACCATCCCACTGAAAAATGGGCTGTGGGGGCTCATGGGGTTTCCCTCTCCTTGGGGTTTCTGCAGAGAAGAGTTCAAAGATAAGGAGATAACCTTAAAAAAAACAAAACAAAGACAGCCATCTAAACTCTAACACATACCACAAGACAACACCGTTATTTTTCTTGCCAGTCTTCAAGATGTTGGATTCTCCTCCCAAAATCAACTTGGCAGTTAACACTGGTTCATTGGCCATTTTGCCCCAGCCGCACTGCATGGCCAACCCAGCTGACTCTCCAGCTACCATCCTTGCAGCACCAAGTGATTTCATCAGGGGAGGGACCACAAGTGCCAACAGCTTGTGTTTAAGGTAAAAAAACCTAAAAGAAACTGAGAACAGCAGCTCTGCAATGCTGACAGTAAGGAGTGGAGAGGGTTGGACTGGACCATCACAAGCACACACAGGGACACGGTGTTGCTCTTACAGGGCATGAGAAACCAGCCTGAACCTGGGCTGGGAGAAACAATCCCATATTGTCACAAGGGCTAATTAAGCTCCTCCACTAAGACAGCAGATCTAGACTGTCTCAGCACCCGCCTTTGCCAGCAGCCCCCCCTCTTCCAGTGCTAGGGAAACCGGAATTAAGTGCTGATGAATGCAGTATTAATTAATTAAGGCTCACATGAAGGGGTGGAAGGCAGGGGGTGGAAATGACCCAAGGAGTGGCTGCTGTAGGTTTGTTTCTTACTGGTTTTTGCTCGCCAGAAGGCACCACTGTGAGGGACCTGCGTGCCCAGGCGGTGAGATCAACCCACTGGCAAGCAGGGTGATGGCAGCCCCACTGCTGCAGACACCCATCCTCCACCACCGAGATGCATAGGGGGGAAGAGGATGTCTTAGAAAAAAAAAAAAGACACCACAACCATGATGAGGGAGCAGAAGAGGTGCCCGCAGCTCTGAACCGCCATCTTCTTCCATCACAGAAGCCGGATGCAAAATCAATTTCGCACACTCCAAAATGGCTGCTCAGGAAGGGGTGGGTTGTTTTTTTTTTTTTTTGTTGCTCCAGAGAGGTTAATGGGGAAGCTCAACTCAGCTGGCACCAGGGGGGACACTGCTTTTCAGTTCACACATGTATCAAGATAATATATGAAGCTTCTTGAACAAAACAGAAGGATGGCAAAGCACGTTATTTAGCTTACGTTTGTGTTTCCCACCCACAGCCCCTTCACCCAGCAGAGAGGAAGGAATGGCCATCATTAGGGAGCTGTGTCTTGAAGAAGGGAAACAAACGGTTAAGAACGCATAAAAGACTGTGGTACCCAGAGCTACTTGGCACATCCAGCCTCCCCACGGGGCTTGGCACTGCATATAAAAACTGCAGTACCCATCAGACAAATGTCTGTGTAGCTCAGCCCACTCCAAGATGGATTTTGGGTGGGTTCTCATCTCAGCAGCTCAGGCTGGCCAGTCCTTGACCATGGACACATTCAGCTGAGCCAGGCAGCAGGGAGAGGATGAGCTGCAGGTTGCAGATTTCAGTAGGAAGCACTCACACCACATCTCCTCCTCACTGGGAAAGTCCCCCCTCCCATGGACATACTGCCATTTCTTGGGCTGGTTTTCTTTCTTGAGAATGGAGGCAGCAACCCCCAAGCTAACCACAGCTTGGTTTCACCAACAGGAGGGTCAGAGAAATTCAGCTACAGACTCCTGGGACTTCCCTGGGCTAAAAGAACAGTAACATCACTCCTAGCTGTAGAAACATTCAGGCATTTCCAGCATACCCTTGCCAGGTATCCCAAATCCAAGAGCTGTTTTCTTCCTCATCCCATCACACCACAACTCAAAGTTATGGCTTTGTTTCAAGCCACTCCACAGATTCACCCTTGGTAAGTGTCCCTGCCTCCTAAGTTACCCCACTCTTACCCTCAACCTAGCTAAACAGGCATCTCTCAGAGCTTCTCCTCCACACAAACCTCCTACGGAAGAAGTTCCATGGGGTCAGGGGTGTTTCACAGCATCCCCTTCAAAAAGAAGGCTTCAAACCCTGAACTACTTCTCCAAACAAAAGTCTATACTCACCACCTCAAGTCCTGCATCACTGCCTCTTGGACCAGCTTGTTGGGATCAACCAAAGAAACATCTCAACTGTGCATTTCTCAAGGTACTAGCAAAACTCTTTCAGCTCACTGGCCTTCTCCTCTGACATGATTTTAAACCTATATTTCTCCTTTAATCCTTTTTCCCTGCTTCCATAGCCAGATATCCCAGCAGTGGTTGCACCAGCATCCTCCTGCTATTCTTCCCTCTATTTCCTCTCCAGCTCTCACCCAGGGTGTGTTGTTTATCCAACATCTTTTAACATTGACCTTTTCAACACACTTTTTCTTCTTTAATTACGTGCATTTAAAATAAAAATGCCAACCTGTGTGAGTGACTGTCCTCATTACAGTTCCAGTCCTCCAGCTAATTAATATCTGTTAGCTTTGGCTTATGCACCAGGAAGGCTAAATCCAAAAATACACAAGGCAGCCAAGTTACATAGCAAACAGAAGTGCTTGCCTTGAAGAAAGAGCCACGTTATCCAACTTGCTTCTATGCAATCTTATCATAACCCTGACTTTCAAGGTCTTAGACTTCAGAGAAGAAGAGCTCATCCTACTCAAGAGAGATTGTTAAGGAATCAGAGAGGAAAAGAAGAGAAACAGAGATCTCTAAAAGAAAAAGAAATGCCATCAGGTGCAAGGCACTTTCCACCCAGTTTTTCACTCACTCCCAGGCCACATGGGGAAGATTAGGGCTGATTTATTTTAAGAAAAAGCCTCCCACCAGCTCCCAAGCAGGATCTACCAGAGCACACACAGTCCTTCAGCCCAGAGAGAAGGAAACTGAGCCAACTGCATCTCAATCACACCAGTAAACACCTTCCTTGATGGTATTAAGTTCCCACAATGCACATCAGATAAGCTCTTACAAGAAAAAATAAAGCCAGGAGACTGAAGAATGCTTATTTAGCCACATAAAGGAGACCTGCTAGAGCCCTCAAAAGAGCTAGCAGGGCAGGAAGTGGGGTACAGCACTACCATAAGCCCCCCCAGCTCCAACAACAGCCCCTGAGTGTCAGTGCATTCAGCACATGTGAAAGCAGTAGGTTTAGAACTGATTAAAAAGGAAAAGCCTTATGTAAACTTAATGCATAATTAACGCGAGAAATTCACTCACAGAAAAAATTACTGAGGTTGTGAGAGCATTAGAGTCACAAAAACAACTCCACTGGTACTTGAAGGACGAGAACATCCACTGCTAAATAGCTTGAATACCCATCTAGGGTGAAGGATAAAGCTTGCTGAGCCCTAACTGGGGCAAGGCTCCCCTCCAGGCAAGTCAAGGGAGGTTTCTTATGTCTTCCTCCAAATTATTTGATTCCGACATTCAGGAAGGAGAGCAATTTCTGAAGAGAGGAGACACTCTCAGTCCAGGCCAAGTCTCCAGCAGATAGTACAGGAGAAATGTTCCTACTCTACTGTGGGCATCTAAGCAGGACACCGAGGTCTGCAGGAGTCATCCTGAGCTGTCTTTGTGCTGAGGGTGAAATGAATCAAGTAACAAAGGGAAGGGTGACCTTCAGTGAGACCTTGAGAGGTGGCCCCATGCCAACCTCAGTTCAATATGGCCAAGTGGAAGGTTCTGCACCTTGAGCACAGATAGAGGCTGGGTGGGCTTGAATGCAGACCTGAAAAGGATTTAGAGGAGAAACTCAACATTGGCCCAGAAGGTCAACCCAGTCTTCATCAAGAGAAGTGTGGCCAGCAGGTCAAGGGAGGGGATTTTGTCCCTCTTCTCAGTTCTCGTGAGGTCCCAGCTGGAGTCACTGTGTTCAGCTCTGCAGCCCTCAGCATAAGAAAGGCATTAAGATGTTGGAGCGGGTTCAGAGGAAGGCACTAAGATGATGAGAAGGCTGGAGTACTTTACTGTGAGGCCAGAGAGACACTGGAACAAGTTACCCAGAAAGGCTGTTGAAGTGTTTAAGGCCAGGCTGGATGAGGCACTGAGCAACCTGGTCTGGTGGGAGGTTGTCCAGGATGTTGAAACTAGATGATCTTGAAGGTTCCTTCCAACCCCATCCTTTCTATGATTTTCCTCCTGAGAATCAACTCCTGGTCCCAGAGTTGTCCAGCACCACAAGTTGCCCCCAGCATATCAAGGGAGATGCATCAGGTACTCCATCCAAGGGACCACACAAAGCTGTGCTTCCCACACACCCCTGAAACCAGTGGGCTGTGGGGCTTTGGGTATTATTAGGCTTCTACAAGTCTGGGCAAGGATGTGTGGATGCCTTCCCTTTTCATCATCTCCTCCCACATCCCTCTTAAAGCCCCACAATTTACCTTCCCCATCTTACTGTCACTGTCAGAGTCTCACAGTGCAGAGGTACCTTTCAGACCCTCCCAGCACTTCCGACCAAAGTCTGGGATTTTAAGATCTCCAAAATCTTCCTGTTGCCAATTAAAACAGAGGAAAGCCTCCCTCTTGCCAAGGTCTGCAAGTGAAACACCCACAGGCCTTGCCCTCCTCTCCCTTTCTGGCTTGGTGACAACCATAGCAGCTGTTTTACATTTCCCACTTTCAAAAACTCATGTTAGATCAAGGTCCCTCTTGCCAAAATCCAGTAAGACACAGACTTTGTGGAACATTTCTGAAAGAGGCATTTTACATCCAGACTGTTGGCAAAACCCTCCGCTGGGTGCATCTTCCCTACACCCATTAGCTGGCCACACAGCAGAGCATCCAACAGGGAGCAAGTTAGATGTTCTCTCTCCTCCATGTGCAAAAATAGCAGCTCTGCTGAAGCAGCCTCCCATCAAACAAGAAATGTCTGAGCCACCAGGTCCTTGTTCCTTCATCAGAGGGTCTTAAACAAGCCAAGATCAAGGGCCCTTCCTCAGTCTTGTTCCTGAAAGCCAGGAGGAACCTACAGATATACTACGAGCACTTAGGAGGAAAAACATTACAGCATCTAAAGGCACTTTAAATGATTTAGATACAAACTTGCCTGTAATAAGACATCTATTTTGGTTAATCTCTTAGTTGCAAATCTTGAAACTCTTGAACCTGCCTCAGGCTACTGTCAGCAGCACTTCATTTAACACTGCTTATTGGGAATAACTGCTATTTCCCACTGTAACCTCAAAACCTCTTAAAGTCTCTCTTATTGCTTTACCCAAAAATACTTGCCTTGAGGATACAGAAGGATTTTTTTTTCCTAAGAACAGTTCAGATGATTTGATCAAGCTGAATCAGAAGAGACCATTTCCCAGGTGAAGTGGCCAAGGCTCAAAATACCTTCCCTGCAATATTTAGGGAGTGATACTTTTTTGAGGGTTTACTGGGGTTATGAAATAGAATGGCTTCTCTTTGATCACTCCTGACATAGAAAGGGAAGAATGCAACACCCATCAGCCCTACTTCTCACCCATCCCAGCTTGGCTCCACTTAACAGGATGAATTTAAACACAACCATTCTCATTGCAGGCATCAGGATTCTACTGAAGGGCTATCACAGCTCCAGCCTCAATAACTGATGAGAAAACTGGTGGAAAGCAGGATGATCATGAGCCAGCAAAGTGCCCAAGAAGGGGCATATGGCCAAGAAGGCCAATGGCATCCTGGGGTGTACTAGAAGGGGTGTAGTCAGTAGGTGGAGAGAGGTTCTCCTCCCCCTCTTCTCTGCCCTGGTGAGATCACTTCTAGGGTACTGTGTCCAGTTGTAGGGCCCTCAGCTGAAGGACAGGGAACTGCTGGAGAGAGTCCATGGCAGAGACAGAGATTATGAAGGAATTGGAGCATTTCCCTTGTGAGGAAAGGCTGAGGGAGATGGGTCTCTTTAGCTTGGAGAAGAGGAGACTGAGGGGGGACATCATTCATGTCTATAAATATGGAAAGGGTGAGTGTCAGGAGGATGGAGCCAGGCTCTTCTCAGTGACCTTCAATGATAGGACAAGGGGCAATGGGTGCAAGATGGAACACAGGAGGTTCCACAGAAATAAAAGAAACAACTTGGCCAGGAAGAGGGTGAGAGAAGAGTGTCCCAGGCTGCCCAGAGAGGGTGTGGGGTCTTCTTCTCTGTGACCTGATCTGGGTGTTCCTGCTCTGGCAGGGGGATGGGACTAGATGATCTCTTCAGGTCCCTTCCAATCCCTGACATTGATTCCCTGATTCTATGTACCCAGAGCTGTAACAAAGAATGCCTACTTTCTTAATACAGAATTCTGTTCTGACACGTTTTTTTTGTATCATCACAACTGCTATTTCGTGCTCTGTCTCACCAGCAAATGCCTCAGGGGGCTTTATGGCAATGCAGCAACATTTGTTGCTCTGTCCTCCAAAAGCCCCCATTGCACACAGTTCAGAGCTGACATTCATGGTCTAGCCCACTGGCCTGGCTGATGAAAGTTAAAAAGCTTTAAATCAGCTTTAAGTCAGTAAGAAGCACCAACAGTGCTATGGCTTGCTAAAAATAGCTAAGGTTCCTAATTGAGGTAGGGTTAGGTGGCAGGACCAAACCACTGCTAAGTGTCCCAACTATAGCTGCCAGCAGGACCCCAAATCTGCCCTCTCCTCCTTCACACCAGGTTGCAGAAGGGCTCAGAAAAGAAAATACCAATCTGCTCCAACCATTTTCCTTCATGGGGGACCTCATAGTAGCTTCTCAATACCTGAAGGGTAAGACTTGGGTAGGACTTTTTAATAGGATATGTGATGGCAGGACTAGGAGTAATGGATGCAAATTGGATGGGGGGAGATTCAGGTTGGAGATAAGAAAGAAGTTCTTTGCTGTGAGGGTGGAGAGACACTGGCACAGGTTGCCCAGAGAGGCTGTGGATGCCCCCTCAATCCCTGGAGGTGTTTAAGGCCAGGCTGGATGAGGCACTGAGCAACCTGGTGTAGTGAGAGCAGTCCCTGCCCATGGCAGGGGGGTTGGAACCAGATGATCTTTAAGGTCCCTTCCAACCCAAACCATTCTATCATTCTATGAAAATGAGGTTGGTGCCCCTCTGCATATGTTGGTGGAGACAAACCAGTGCAGCCCTCCCTGGGGGCAGGAGCATAGAGGGAAATGATGGGATCCAGCAGGAGAGAGGATTCTTTTTGAGTGCAAGTTGCCATTTCTGGTCTTACCTTCATCCATGGATGGGTCCCTTGGTGACAGCTATGGTCAACATCCATGAACCTGTTTATCAGGACAGATGGACATGAGAGATGTTCCTTCAGTTTCCTTCTAAATGCTCTGCATTTTCATCCATCATCTCTGCTACATGAAGTTCACTTCCTTATGGGGAGTTTCAGAAGTCATTTGCAGATGTCTCAGCTTGCTCAATAAATTTGTTCATTATTAAATATTACTAATGATATGGTTTTAAACTCTCGGCCATACATCTACTTTCTGTTCTAGTGTAAATTTTAAGCTCTCTCCCCTATTTCACATATTCAAGTCTTTCAAGAAAAAATAGTACTGGAATAAGAAGTAAAGCCCCAAATAACTGAAAGAAGCACCTAAAAACAGAAGGGAAGGAGAGCTGAAAAATGTTATGATGATTGAAAAGTTCAATAAAATTGGAAAGAAGGAGATTAAATTCCAGTTTTTAATGAAATGGGTGATGAAAAATGCCCTTTTCAGGTAATGTTTTTAAAATGAAAAATATCAAGAGGCTGTAACGAAGACGCAAGCCCTGTGCTATTTTTTATTTGTGCACAGAAGTTGGGTCCACAGCTGTGCCTGATTCAGTACTTTGCAAAAAAAACCCCTGTAAAGATTCCCCCAGTGCACCAGGGCTGTCTCAACACACCACCCTGAACATCCTCATGGGTTGTCACTGGCACCTGGCAGCAGGTCCCAATCCAGATCAGGCTCCCACCTCCATGGACCATCCCAGAAATGTCACCCCACTCCACTTCCCCTAGAATAAGTCTAGAGGCACATTTCTTAAGGAATGGACAAGGCACTGAGCAACCTTTTCTAGTGGGAGGTGTCCCTCCCTGTGGCAGTGGGGTTGGAATTAGATGGTCTTTAAGGTCCCTTCCAACCCAGATCATTCTATGATCCCACCTTCATCCTTCACCCTCATGCTAAATCTTTTCAGCTGCTGCTTTCAAAGCCTAACAAGAAAATGCTGAAACCGACAAAACTGCCTCTTTGTGTGAAAAAGTTTTCCAAAGAGAGGAAATAGCATAAAAATGATGGTTTACACAGAGCTCTGAGCAGAAAATGGAGAGTTAGATGCTGAAATGCTCACACAGCTGAAGCTCAAACAGTCTATTCTCACCCTAATAATGAGCACATACATGATTAATGGCAATGTTTATCCTCATAACCCGTAGCAGCCAGTTAATATTTAATCCAAAAATCCACATGCAAGCCCACGATACCTCCTGCTTCCTCACCTGCCTCCTTGTTCCCTTGGAAATCCCTGAACTCTGCAAACTGACCCCAGCTTTGGCTCAGTGGGGCTGATCTGATACCCAGGCTGGCTTTTCTAGGCTTTTCTGCATAAGCACCACACCTTTTGATCCCGGAACCGCCGCCACTTGGGACCTACAAGGTTTCTTAGATAATCCCGGTGAGTCGGTGCTTTGTAACTCCTTTCACTTTGATATTCAAGGCAAAGCTGGACAGCCCACACATGAAAAGCCAGCCTTCCCTTTCTTCCCAGGCTTAATTTCATCTGCAAATTAAACAGAGTGAGAGGGATATTTATAGAGGAATGCCCCCATCTTCCCGGGAGGGCTGAGAGAGTCTCCAATGTGTAATTTTGCTGTTAAGGATGTGATTTTAATCTTGACTTTTTTCTGAGGCTGGTGGCAGAAGAGAAGGGCAGGGATGGGGGGATTGCTTACCAAATGCTCCTCTGTTCCACCTACCCTCCCCCCCCCCTCAAATTTAAGCCTAGGGCTAATGTGCTGTGAGATGGGGTAGGTCTAAACAAAGAGAATAAGATGCTTTCTGCTCCCCTGTCTTTATGTTATAAAATCATAGAATGGTTTGGGTTCGAAGGGACCTTAAAGATCATCTAGTTCCAAACCCCCTGCCATGGACACCACCCTTTTACAAAGATATTCTAGTTCTTAAAATCTTAAAAGGCTTTTTATCTTTTTGTACCTTTTTACAAATCTTTTTATTTTAAATAAAGAGGGAAATTCTTTAAACTTTTCTTGTTTTTGCTTTGTTAGTGCAGGGCTGATTGTAATGATTGAGATGCTTTTTATAAGGGTTTGGTTTTGATCCCCATCACTTCCAGCCCCCCACCCTCAGCAGGGGCAGGATTATTTGTGATGGGAATCATTCAGGGGAGAGAAACTTGCAGGAAGGATGGTTTCAGTGGCAATGAGAGAGAATTTGGTACATTACTGCGTGCTATGAGGTATGTCTTTAAGCTTCAGTAAACTTTTGGAGTCCCTGGGAAGCTGGTAGTGTGCCTTTGAAGGAAGCATGACTTATGAAATTGCAGTTTTTAGCTTAGCTGGGTAATGTTAATGAGAAAATATCATGGGCTGCAGGGTGGAAGTCTCCTGAATCCCATAAGTTAGGAATAAATTATTCTGTTTTCCTAAATGAAGCAGCGCAGCGCAATGCTGCTTCTAACTCAGCCTGATGGTGAGAATTACTTCTTAATTTGTAGGGGATCAGACATAAGCTCAGCCAGAGAAATCCAAACCAAGCTGTAGGGAAGACAGACAAACTTCAGCTTGCTCTGAGCAAGGCAGGAAAACGTGTGTCAAGAAGGTTTGGGCAGGCTGGGTCCAGGGTCTTACATGGTGAAAGTGGCGTGAGGGTGGAAATGGAGGGACAAGTCTTCTTTTCTGCTGGAGATGATCAAAAGACCCCAGGCTTTTGACTGCACTGTGGCAGCTTCTCAGTAATTAAAGCTCAAAATCACCAGCTCTGCCTGTGCCTGCTGCAGCCCGCCTTGCACATCAAAAGGAGATATTTCCCACAAGGACAGGTCCCACATCACCTAGTGCAGGTTTTGATGAGAACCATGGTTTCAAGAGAGATGAGCTGGAAAAGTATCCTAAAAGGCAGTTCATATCGGGTACCCTGGGCTTGTGGTGCTGCAGCAGTGAGCTGCTTTTTGGGCAGCAGAGGCTCATCCAAAGAGATCATCCCATCCAAAGGGACCATTTCTGGAGCAGGGGCTGCCCCTCTGGGGCTCAAGTTCTTTAGGTACCAAATAAAATCATAGAATGGTTTGGGTTGGAAGGGTCCTTAAAGATAATCTAGTTCCAACCCCCCTGCCATGGGCAGGGACACCTCCCACTACACCAGGTTGCTCAGTCCCTCATCCATCCTGGCCTTAAACACCTCCAGGGATTGAGGGGGCATCCACAGCCTCTCTGGGCAACCTCTTCCAGTGTCTCACCACCCTCACAGGTGGATTTAATCTCCAGATTAAATCTCCCCTCTTCCAATATTCATCCATTACTCCTAGTTCTGCCATCAAATATCCCATTTAAAAAGTCCTACCCCAGCCTTTCTGTAGCCCCCTTCAGGTACTGAGAAGCTACTCTGAGTTTCCCCCTGTGCCTTCTCTTCTCCAGGTTGAATAGCCACAGCTTCCCCTCCTGCCAGCATCTGACCTCCTACCCAAGAAGAATTTATTTCTCCCTGAACAGGTCTCCATTGATGTGATTAATCAGGCAGATGGACAAGTCCAACACAGCTTATTGTGTGCTGTGGCTGAGTGATATGTCTGGGATAGCAATCAGGAGAGGGTGAGCCTGAGGAAGAGAAGAGCAGAATTGTGGGTGAATGTGTGTGCTTCTGGTGGTGATTAGCCTCCAAGTAATTAGTTTTTAAATCAGGCAGACGTTTCAGGAACGACTCGCTATGAGCTGCTTTAATTATTTATACTCCCTTTTATTCTTATTATTTATAGCCCTTCTCTTTGGGCAGTGATGCTCCTAGTGCCAGGCTGGTCAGGTGGAAATGGGTCCCACCTCCAGCCCAGCCTGACCAAACAGCCACCCCCTCCAATGCCACCAGACACCCCAAGAGCCTGTCTGAGCTGGGGGGGTTCCTCCTCTCCCTCCCAACACCCACAAGAAGGGGAGCCAGCGCTCATTGTGGCTGAAGAAAGCCCTGCTCTGATCAGTAATTAAACTCTCACTCATCTTCATTTCCCTCATTTGTTAAAGTGAGGCCACTCAATAAGCCATTAGTGCAAGGCCCTTTCTGTCAGCTACAGCATCATTAGGCAAATTTCCCTTCCAGGCAGCTCAGGCAGGAGAAGCAGCCCCTTTGCCTGCCTCCTCCACTGCCCAAACCCTCCCCATCCACTCTCTCCAGGGATGCTCCTGCCCTTCTGCAGAGGCTAAGGCTGGAGGATTTTGCAATAGCATACCCTTCCCCCAGCTGGGATTTTCCCATAGCACCACACAAACCCCTGCTCCATCACAGCATCTGGTGTTGCTGCTCTCCCTTTGCCGACCCCACCTCTCTGCAGCTTGGAAACATCTGGAAGCCATTTCTGCGGAGGGACCTCCGACCTGCAGAGCTCCATCTCTGGGCTAAACAAAAGCCCCCCTTATTGCTGAGCTGGGGAATTTGGCCTGCCTTCCCCTCACCCCAGACACAAACTGTTTCTCAATCTGTCACCAGGAGAACATCTGCCCTGGAGAGCCTCCAGCATCCTCTGCCCCATCACCCTCCATGGTCACAGTCAGATGAGACATAGAGGAAAGCTGCAAACCCCCCATCCCCCGAAGACACCAGTATGAGAAAAACCACCCTAACAGGTAAAAACCAGTGCAGATTTGTCCAGAAGCAAACCCCATGGTCTGTGCTTGTAGTTTCTACAACTCCACGTGGATTTTTTTCCCCTCTGTATGAGTTTTAATCTGGGCCTTGCTCCAGTTACAACAGTGAGAACACCTTGATGTCTCTGCTTCTTCCCCATAGACTCCTTTAGAAGAGAAAAGCTGAGGGAGTGAGGAGTGTCTGAGCCAAAGCAACCATGAAAATGCAGTGTAGTACCAAAAGAGGTTATTTATTGCTAGGGGTTGCCTTGTGGTTAAGGCAGCCATGAACAAACTGTACTGGACACCTCACTGAATGCTGCACGAGATGAGCCAATTCACTGCTCTGAGAGATCATCTAGATGCTAGTGGAAAAGCAGAAAAAAAAGGTACATAAGCCTGTCCTGAACTCTACCAACCCAGAGGAACCCAACCCTGCTGGCTGCATTTTCATTCCAGTGCTTGGACAGGATCTTTGCAGGTCATCTGGTCCAGCTCTCAAGCACAGTCTCCTACAGGCAGTTGCCCAGAACCATGTCCAGACATTTTGGGGGACCAACTGGCTTGGGGGGAAAATAACACAATAAGGCAGGGCTTGGAGCAACCTCTTCTGGTGGGAGGTGCCTGCTCAGGGCAGAGTTGGAACTAGATGACCTTTGTGGTTCCTTCCAACCCAAACCATTCGATGACTCTATATGCAAGATATAGATGAAAACACCAGGCTGGATGGTGTTTTGTTTGTGATGCCTGGGAGAAACACAGTTTTTGGGAAGCTGAGTCCTCAAAGTGAAGCCAAATCCCAAGAATTTGCTGAAGGTTTTGAAGACCATCTGCCTGCAAAGCCAAAGCCACCTCTGTGTGACAAGCAAATTGCAGTTGTCTGGCCTTGAACCATGTACAGCCCACCAACAAGTGGATGAAGCTTCACCACAAAAGCAGATGGAAGACCCACCTGCAACCCTTGGGATCTGCAAGGACAGGACAAATGAGGCTGGAACTGGACTCTGCTGTTGCCTGCAGCCATGCAGGGTCCATGGAATAATGATGCCACAGCAGTTGGGAACAGAGATTTCCAAAGAGTCCTCTTTCTATTTGCA
This sequence comes from Turnix velox, assembly GCA_013400935.1. Taxonomy (NCBI): domain Eukaryota; kingdom Metazoa; phylum Chordata; class Aves; order Charadriiformes; family Turnicidae; genus Turnix; species Turnix velox. The sequence goes on along the minus strand of VZTY01025057.1, from coordinate 96,399 downwards.
TTCGAAACATTTATTTTGGGAAATACATATTAAACACTATTATTTATACAAAAATGGGCTAAATTTGTCATAATGCTTATTACCCCCAAAAGGCCATTTTAATAGATCTGGATGAAGTTGTTTTTTAAATTGTAGTATCTGAATTTTGGACTTTTTTTTCCTTCCAAAAAACCAAAAACTCAGGTTACAACATAGGAGAAAGCAGCGCGTCTTGCTTGGCCCAGCTTGAACATCAGCTAGAGGAAAACCAAAACAAGTTGAAGATGACATCTGCAGAGGTGCCTCACACGAGAGATTTTCCTCCCCTTTCCTATTTATTTATTTTTAACACTAGACTTATATATATTTTTTCAGTTAATACACTTTTGTTTCAGTTTCACTTTTGCTAAAATATAGCAAGTCAGCAAGTAGATGGTTGTTCCCCAACAGCTCCGTTGTGCTGTTGAGGGGGGGAGAAACACAATTCAAGAGGAGAGTGGGTTCTCCTTGTGATGCAACCTCCCCCCCCAAACTCTGGCTCTTGGTGGGGGGATACATGGATACATGTGGGGGCCTCCTGCAAACCTTCTACTGAGCTAAGTCATCTGGGCATCCCCACCAAGATGAGAGTGACCTCCTCCATCCTCCTGGTCACCTGTGCTGAAGGTGGTGGCTTTATCACCAATGGAGATCATGAGGTGGGCTCTGCAGGTGCCTTCCAGTGATAGAAGATGGGACATGCTGTCATTTATTTTTGTGCCCCCCTCATAAAACAGGGTGATTTGCAGAAAGTTTTGTCCCTAAGAGAGGACAGAGACTGACAGAGCAGAAGACAACACCAAGCGGAGCCAAGGTGGGGGGGACAGGACTGCAGAGCTCTGCTCCAGGATCAGCTGCTCCTGTGTCACCCTCACAGGGACTTAATTCCTGGAGATTCATTAAAAGAGGAGGCACTGGGAGGGGGAACAGAAGTGGGAAAGGACCACGGAGCACAGCATTCACAAATGCCACCCCAGCACTCCCCACAGCTGGGTCCACACATCCACAGTCCCCTTGCAGAGCGTGTCACATGTACACATGTCACACAGGGGATCAAAAAATTAATAAAAAATAAAAATAAAAAAATACCCAACAGCCTCCTCTGATGTAGGGAAAAGCCCAAGAATCACAAGGGTTGGACAGGACAACCCTCTGCCTCCCCCCCACGACTTTGCAGAGACCTTCCACTCTCAGCCCCTTTTGGACAAACACTCTGAGCCTTCACTGGAAAAAAAAAAAACACCCACCCAACTGTATGAAAAATAAATATACAAGCGTTCTCAGGACATGGCCACATCTCTGATCCAAGGGAGAGGGAAAAGGAGTCTCCACAATGTGTCACGGGGCCTTTTGCAGGCTGCAAAGACAAGGCAAACCCTCCCCTCCCCTCTCCTCTCCCACACTGCTATTGCAAGGTAACAGTCTGAAAAGGCACTTCTCCCAAAGCAGGTCTCTCTGCCTGGCCGGGGGTTGGTGACAGGCGAGGTGACACCTAAACACTCCCAGTTTATTGCATGTAGGTAGGGTAGAGGGGTTGGGTTGGGGGCTGGTGGGTGCTGGAGGGCTGCAGAGGGCTCGGAGGAGGTGGCAGGAAAATGGGATGGCACCCTCTTGTTCTCTTCATACCACCACACCTTGCTTCTGAAGGCTACATTCACCTGGAGAAACCCTTGCCTTCATCGGACGGAGAAGAACCTCTGCACAGGAGGGGCAGGAAGGGCTCCTGGGGGCACCCCAACCCCACCAGCCCCATGGAGCTGCTCCCCCGAGCTCAGATGTTGGGCCAGCAATCCTGACCTCCCTAGGGGGGACGATCCCCAGCCCAGGGATGCTGGACCCGGGGGACTGAGAAGAAAACTCAGGTCAAAACTGAAGGTTGGGGTATAAAGGGGGGGAGGACAAGCAGTCGCCCTGCTCCGCACAACAGAGACGGCGTCTGGTTATTTGGTCAGTTAACATTGGCAAGAGGGCTGGGGGAGGTGGGGCAGTGGGAAGAGGAACAGTGACAGGGGATTTATATAAAAATAAAGGGGGGAAGAGGGAGGAGATAGTGAGCATGAGCGAGCAAGGTCCTGGCTACGGAGCAAGAGGGTTACATTTCGTTAGCCACCAGCTCTTTGTCGGTCACGCCGTTGGAGAGAGAGCTCTGGCCCTCATTGAGCCTCTTCACCCTGTAGGCTTCAAAGTGGATGTTGCTGGTGATATCCTTGATGTTCTGCATGTGTGTCCTGTGGGAAAGGGAGATGGCAGCAATCACACCCTGCTGGGCACAGGTTCAGTCACCCCAACCCTCACACCTCCCAAATTATTTCAAACATCCCCTCCAGACCCTACTTCCCCTCCTGCTCCAAGTGTGAACAACATATTTAGGGAACAGGAGGAAAGCAAAAGCAATTAAGGGTAGCCTAAACTAGAAGCATCCAGAAGCTATCACTGGTACCAACAGTACATAGAATGATAGAATAATATGGGTTGGAAGGGACCTTAAAGATCAACTAGTTCCAGCCCCCCTGCCATGGGCAGGGACACCTCCCACTAGACCAGGTTGCTCAATGCCTCATCCAGCCTGGCCTTAAACACCTCCAGGGATTGAGGGGGCATCAACAAATTCTCTTCCAGTGTCTCACCATCCTCACAGCAAAGAACTTCTTTCTTCTCTCCAGCCTGAATCTCCCATTTTCCAATTTGCATCCATTCTTCCTAGTATCCTATTAAAAAGTCCTCCCCCAGCCTTCCTGTAGCCCCCTTCAGATATTGAGAAGCTCCTATAGGAGATAGGAGCTACATGAGAGCCTTTGCTGTAGAACATCCAATTGGGAAGACCCTGGTCCTGCAGGTCCTCAGGGTCAGGTTTTGAAGCCCTTGACAGCCATCTGACAGCTACAGCTCAGAAGTACCGAGACTGCAGCCAAATTTAAGAGGAGCCCAACATCACCTCTAGCAACCCAAGGTTGGGAGGAGGTTGTCAGCTTCCCTTTCACCTGCAGCAGGAACATCTCTTTGTAGAAGGATCAGTGATTGCCCAATCACTGAGTCAAAGGCACAATCCTGGGATGCAGGAGAGTGAAGCTTTGTGACAGGATGTAGGACCCAGGGCTCCCAAAGGATCACTAAAGCCAAAATGCATCCCAGCTGCTCACAGGGAAGCTGGAGCCACATTACACACTGCTGGAAAGCTCAGGGTCTCTCCTGACCAATCCACTGCAGATGGGAAAAGCCCTCTCCCATTGCCTGGGGTCACCTCTTGCAGAGGGGCTGCAGCATTGCAGCAGGATGGATGGATGGAAGGAATAGATGGATGAAATGGATGAGCAGAGCAAAGCAGCAGCTGCTTCAGGCTGGGCTGGGCTCTCCTCTTTCTCTGGATGCCATCTGGTGACCAAAGGCTACAGGAACAAGACACAGTCCTACCCACCTGATGAGGAGATCCCGCAGGTAGGCGAACTCACAGTGTGTTGTGTTCTCCACTGGCAGGAAAAGAAGAGAAACCCATCAGCATGCAGCCACTAAGGGACTATGGCAACCACTTGGGGCAAGGAAGACCTTACAGGGCTTCACTAGCACTTGGAGGGCTCCACCACAATTAGTCTGACAGCTCACAGTTTACCAGGCATTTTAATTTGGAGGCTCAACTCCATTTTTGGGGTTTTTCCCACCCAAAAGGGCCCATGGCTCTGTACAAGGTTCTCCCCATCCTGAAGACCCATGCCACATGCAAAAGGTGAGTGATTAAATAAACTCCATTAAACCCAGAACTTCCGGGGTTGGAGCACAAGAGGGCAGCAGAGCTTTAAAACAGGCTCATTTTCCTGGCACCTTTGTTAAGCCATCCCTCAACGCAGGATTCTTACTAAAAAGACTCATAAATGAGAGGAACCTATGAAATGAAGTGGAGGGGGTGAGGAAGGGAGACATGGGGACATGCCAGTTGGCTGCCGGAGACAAGGAAATGTGCAAATGCACAGGAGCCAGGAGCCTTCATCTAGCCCTTAAACCATGACTTAAAATGGGGGATAAAAAAGGAAGATGCCAGAATGAAGGTGGAAGAAAGAAGAGATCCCAAACAGGCACCTGCCAAAGGCATGTTGGAGGGTGCAAAGACCTACAGATGCTGGTAAAAGACTCTGTTCTGGGCTCAAGACACAGAGAGCTCAATTTCTACTGCTTGTTTCAGACCTCACTACCTTCTGCCACCTCAGGGAGATGGCCTCAGAAACAAGGCCTCAGGGAAACAAGGACAAGGTACCTTCAATGGTGCCCCACTTGGTCTTCCTTCCAAGGATTCTTCTTCCATTAACCTGGTACTCCTGGTCACTGCCCACCACTGCAAATGGGATCATTTCCTGAGGGAAGAGGGGGAAAAAAAAAGGTTAAGATTTCCTCCTGAAAGCTGGACAGGAAACCAAGAGGTGAGCAAAGCCCTCTACATCAGGCTGTTTTCAGAAGGAGTTCCAGGGGATAAGCTGGTCTGTCCCTAATGTTGCAGAACATTGTGGCCTGCCAGGGACCACAGGAAGATCAGGATCCAGAGAGCAGTTACCTCATACACATGTGCCTAAAACCAGTACAGCCCAGCACCTCAGTGGCAGGCACCAGTACAAAGCCAGGGCAAAGATATGGTGGGAATAACCCTCAGCATCTGACCACCTGAGGCTCGGTCATTTCCCAATCCAAGGTGATGTCTTTGTACTCAAGTGTCCTAAGAGGACATTTTCTTCCTTAAATTTGCCCAATCTCCTCTTTTGATCTCTGTAGTCTGGAGAAGAGGAGATTAAGGGATGACCTCATTCATGTCTATAAATATGTAAAGGGTGAGTGTCAGGAGGATGGAGCCAGGCTCTTCTCAGTGACCTCCAATGATAGGACAAGGGGCAATGGGTGCAAACTGGAACACAGGAGGTTCCACAGAAATAGGAGTAAAAACTTTGTCAGGGTGAGGGTGAGAGAAGAGTGTCCCAGGCTGCCCAGAGAGGGTGTGAGGTCTTCTCTGAAGACATTCAAACCCCACCTGGACACCTTCCTGTGTGACTTGGTCTAGATGTACCTGCTCTGGCAGGGGGATTGGACTAGATGACCTTTTGAGGTCCCTTGCAATCCCTGATATTCTGTGATTCTGTGATAAAAACATAGTAGCAACAAGACCCCCCTGTCCACTTGCTGCTGAGGCCACCTTTGAGGAATTGAGGCCGGGGGAGAGATCAACGGTATGGACAGGAGATGACACCTTCCCCACTTACACTTCCCTCATCCTCTTTCTGTCCCTGCTCTGAGCTCTGGCAGGATCTTCAGTTATGGGCAGATCCCAAGACCTGGGCAGACCCCTTGGATAGATGCACAGCAGTTTTGGAAAGAAAACAGAGGCACTTTTTGCCAGGTCACACTCAGCACACCCAACCCACAGCAACATGCACTAACCCTGAATTTCTCATTCACTAGCCGATCTTCAGAGTCTTCATCAAACTCCTTCTGGGGATACACGTCGATCCCATTGGCGAGAAGGTCGGCCATTATCTAGAAGAGCAGAGGAACATACAAAAATTGGGGCATTCCCACCATAGCAGCAGCTCCCAGTCAACCCAAGAGCAATGCCCAGAAGCAACATCTTCCCTCTCCACCCTCACCAAAGTCCATATTGGGGAGAGAGACCTGTGTTTAATTGCTGCACACCCACCAAGCAGTTGCCATAGAACCTGATGTCAAGACATAGTTCAGACTGGGTGTCAGATGATATTACTGGGCAATTTTGCACCTCTACTGGGCTCTCCAGTTGGTGAGACCCCAAATGGAGTTACTGTGTCCAGTTCTGGAGCCCTCAACACAAGAAGGACATTCAGCTGTTGGAGAAGGTCCAGAGGAGGCCACAAAGATGATGAGAGGGTTGGAGCAGCTCCCTTCTGAGGACAGACTGAAGGAGATGGGGTTGTTGAGCCTGGAGAAGAGAAGGCTCAGGGGGGAACCTCAGAGTGATTTATCAATACCTGAACAGGGATCTCCAGTGAGATGAAGTTACTGGGTGTTGCTTTGGGATTGAAAAAGACAATAAGACAAAAGGAGCTGCACTGAGCCATGGGGAATGGAGAGCCAGGTACATAAGCCAAAGCAAAGATATTGCTTTCTTATGTTTGCTTATGCTCCTTAGAAAAGGAGAGCCTGAACCAAAGGGACACAGACAAGTTGGAAGAGCAGGCTCTAAGGACACTGCCTCTGTGCAAGGGGAAGAGTTGCCAAAATCAGAATCTACAACTGCTCTGGGCAAACTCCTCAGGCATCTGAGCATGGAGGCCAGCCCAAGCCTTCATGTGGATTCCGACAGCCCCTCCTCAGCTCCTTCCTCAAAGGGAATTTCATGCCTTGCTTCCCCTACAAATCCTGCCCAGCTGAGCTCACCAGACCCACACTTTTTCTTGCCTGGTTTTTCAGCATCAGTGCATGATGCTGCTGCACAGGATGGGTTTTCCAGACTCTACCTGCAGCACTGTCTACCTCCCAAAATGCAGATACTAGCATGGAAATAACAACAATAATCAAGCAGGCAGGAGGAACAGGTCCTGAGACTTAGAGCTCAAAACTTCTCCTGCACTGACAAGGATCCAAGAGAAACACAAGGAACTGCTTGGAGCTCAGGCTTTTCCCTCCAGCCACGTGGGATCGCTCAGAGCTGCAGCCGGAGGAATGCGCTGGGCTCCCAGCCAGGCACTCGCCTTCCCAGCCCTGCTGGGGAAGGGGGGAGGAAAAGGGACAGGAGGGGATGGAGGACAAGAGATGGGAGCTCAGATAAGAGTCACCAGCCCCTTACCCTTTGTTTGAAGTAGTCTCTCTCCTCCAGCGTTAATGTGTCGGCTTTTGCAATGACGGGGACAATGTTGACCACTTTGCTCAGGCGCTTCATGAACTCGATGTCGAGTGGTCGGAGCCTGAAAAACACAGCAGGAAAAAGGGGATCATCAAATTTGTGCAGCCCTGAAGTGATGGATTTGAGGATGTCAGTGGATGAGAAACTCAGCATGAGCCAGCAGTGTGTGCTTGCAGCCCAGAAGCCAACCCAGTCCTGGGCTGCATCATGAGAAGTGTGACCAGCAGGTCAAGGGAGGGGATTTTGCCCCTCTACTCAGGTCTGGTGAGACCCCACCTGGAGTTACTGTGTCCAGTTCTGGAGCCCTCGACATCCAAAGGACAATGAGCTGTTGGAGTGGATCCAGAAGAGGCCACAAGGATGATGAGAGGGATGGAGCACCTCCCTTCTCTGAGGACAGGCTCAAGGAGTTGGGGTTGTTCAGCCTGGAGAAGGCTCAGGGGGGACCTCAGAGTAGCTTCTTAATACCTGAAGGGGGCTCCAGAAAGGCTGGGGTAGGACTTTTGAATAGGGTCCAGGATGGCAGGACTAGGAGAAATAGATGCAAATTGGAAGGGGGAAGATTCAGGCCAGAGAGAAGAAAGAAGTTCTTTGCTGTGAGGGTGGTGAGACACTGGAAGGGGTTGCCCAGAGAGGTTGTGGATACCCCCTCAATCCCTGGAGGTGTTTAAGGCCAGGTTGGATGAGGCACTGAGCAACCTGCTCTAGTGGGAGGTGTCCCTGCCCATGGCTGGGGGATTGGAACCAGATCCCTTCCAACCAAAACCATTCTATGATTCTATGGTAAATGGTAGAACAATCTAGGTTGGAAGGGACCTTAAAGACCATCCAGTCCCATGACCTGGACACCTCCCATCAGCCCAGGTTGCTCCAAGCCCTGTCCAACTTGGCCTTGAAGCCATCCAGGGATGGGGCAGCCACAGCTTCTCTGGGCTACCTGGGCCAGAAGCTCACCACCTTTACAGATCTCATCTACATCTCCCCTCTTACAGTTTGAGGCCATTACTCCTCATCCTGCTTTATCCTATTGAGGGATTCATGCACCACAAGCAAGATGGAAGCTGCTGCAATCCCCTGGCAGGGAGGGGACGTTCAAAGACTAGACATGAGGTGGGGAATCTCTTCCTTTCAGACAGGACAAATAAAGACATTCTCTTAAAAGCATGACAGCACACATCTGCCTCAGAGGAGGAGACAAACACTTAAAAGTGGGAGAGGGTTTTTATCTCTGCACAGATGCTGGGCCACAGAGGACTGTGGGAACTTGCCCAAAGCTACACATGTCCTTGGTGAAGCCAGATGAGAGCAGGGAGGATGCTGGCTGCTGGGCTGGCCCACCCACCATGGAGAATCAACCTGGGGAGAGACCTCAGTGCGAAACCTCCTCTAGCCCTATCCAAGCTGTCACCTACCACAGGAGGACAGCATGGTGTGGAAATGGCCATGGGTCAATTCCTGCTCATGTCCCCTCCTGTGCTGAGCACCAGGCTGGTGCTGTGCACGAGCCAGGATCACAGCTCTCATCCATCAGTTTAGATTAAAAGAGGCTCTGCTAATTCTCCAGGGGCTCATGCTGCACAGAAGAGATGCTGCTTGGTCCAGAGGGCAAAAATGTCAGGAAGATCTCTATGATGAAAGCCTCTGCAGAGGAAAGCTGCAACCACCAGCCCCCAGGGAAATCCCTCCCTGCTGAATGCTCTTGCTGACAGCACAGAGGTGACCCCTGGTGCCATGCTGCTCACAGGCAAGAGCCAATAATGAGACCTTCCCAAGGGCAAACCCACCTTGTGCCACAAACCAGACTTGTGGCAACAGGGAAGAAACCAAATGAAATGGGACTGTGACTTAAAATGTCCAGGGATAAGCAGTCACTTAGCAGAAGCCTTGTGNGAGGGTTTTTATCTCTGCACAGATGCTGGGCCACAGAGGACTGTGGGAACTTGCCCAAAGCTACACATGTCCTTGGTGAAGCCAGATGAGAGCAGGCAGGGTGCTGGCTGCTGGGCTGGCCCACCCACCATGGAGAATCAACCTGGGGAGTGTCCTCAGTGCGAAACCTCCTCTAGCCCTATCCAAGCTGTCACCTACCACAGGAGGACAGCATGGTGTGGAAATGGCCACGGGTCAATTCCTGCTCATGTCCCCTCCTGTGCTGAGCACCAGGCTGGTGCTGTGCACAAGCCAGGATCACAGCTCTCATCCATCAGTTTAGATTAAAAGAGGCTCTGCTAATTCTCCAGGGGCTCATGCTGCACAGAAGAGATGCTGCTTGGTCCAGAGGGCAAAAATGTCAGGAAAATCTCTATGATGAAAGCCTCCGCAGAGGAAAGCTGCCAAGATAACTGCAACCACCAGCCCCCAGGGAAATCCCTCCCTGCTGAATGCTCTTGCTGACAGCACAGAGGTGACCCCTGGTGCCATGCTGCTCACAGGCAAGAGCCAATAATGAGACCTTCCCAAGGGCAAACCCACCTTGTGCCACAAACCAGACTTGTGGCAACAGGGAAGAAACCAAATGAAATGGGACTGTGACTTAAAATGTCCAGGGATAAGCAGTCACTTAGCAGAAGCCTTGTGTGGAGGAACAGGAAGGACACAGGGAGAACACAGCCAAGAGCTCAGGGGGGAACCTCAGAGTGATTCCAAAGCCCACCATGGTCTTCTCAGGCCCTATGAAGGCATCAGAAAGCCCTGCAGCCCCAAGACACCTCCTGCAAAGCCAGCAGGTCACCAGATTGCTTGGTAGTCACCAGGCATTGTCCCCATCCCATAAAGCCATTCCTGCCCAGCCCCAAGGGAGGAACGACCACCTCCAGAGAGATCAGCTCTGGCTGATCTAAAAATGACAGCTCAAGGCTGTTCCAGTGCATTCAGCCAGCACTGGTGACTCAGCCAAGCCCTCACAGGGTCAAACCCATCCTTCTCCCAGGGATAGGGCTGGACTGTGCCAGGTGGACTTTCTCCCCACACACATAGCCCTGAGCACATCATTAGTGTGCAGACAAACGAGTTCCTATGGTCTTAACTCAGAGTCACAGAGTCACAGATCACCCTGGGCCCCAGGAAAAGAAAGAATGTGGCAATTATAAAGAAGAAAAGAATAAAACACAAGGAAACCCCCACGGACACATCTAAGCAGGCTTGCTGCTGGCAAACATTGTTTGGAGCTCTGTATAATGTATTTCCCAGACCTCCAAGGAAGTAATGCAGTTATGCTTCTTTCCCAACAGACTTCTTTCCCCTCCTCTCTCTCTCTTTCTGCTATTTTTCAAACAATTTTTCCCCTCTAAAAGCCTCATCCCTACTGAGGCTGTGTTCCTGCCTCTTTTATCAGCTTTTTCTTTAGAATGAAGACCAGGATGCATATGTAGTTGATGCAGGTGACCTTACAATCAGACAGATATTTGAGTTTCAGCCCAACTGACACACAAAAACCCTGCTACTGAGCCCTCACTGATACCCATAAGATGACACTGTTGAGCCTGAGAGCAGGAGGGAGACCCAGGGCTAGCTCACGTCCCTGCCCTTGTCCAGCACCTACACAGGCAGAATGAATGGTCCCACAACAGTTTGCTCCCAAATCCAGAAGAGCTCAGGGTACCCTTGACATGACTTTCTGCTCCATTGGGTTTCTCCAAGTGCCTCACCCATGGAGGTCACCTCCCTACACCATCCTGGAGAACAAACAGGGAACCAAGGGAATGTGAGCAAACTCCATTTTTAGGGTATTTTGCACGTTTCTAGAAAGTCTACCAATTCCTGCTGAGTAGCTCCAAAATATCTTAACTATTTAAAAGAAAGTTATTCTTTTCAGTAAAAACAAGAACAGCCAGTAGACATCATGCTCATATGAAGACACCAAAGGAGAATAAATGGCTTAAGGTGATGACGAATGCAAAGAGCTTGATTTGTACTAATAGCCATGTATAGATTCAAGTAGACATGGTCAAGGTCATGATGGAGCAAGCCCAGGACAGCAGGGACCTGGGCTGGTACCTACAAGAGCCAGTTCTGGCATTTGACCACCACCATTCTGTGACAAAGAACAAAACGGGTAGCTGAACTTGGGCACAAAACATTGGTGCTGGCACCTGGTGAGGATCAGTAGTGGAGATTATATATACAGAAAAACACAAACCAGCAAGAGAATGTGAGCAAACTGCTCCAGGAACATCACAAGATAAGGTAGATCTCGAAAAGAAAAAGTATCTCTTGTCTTACCCTTCCCCACATGATCCTTGATATTATAAAACTGAGACCAGACACACACACACACACTTTGGGCTATCCTGGGAGTAGGTAGAGAAGCTCTGAGATGAGAAAGTGAGATGAGAAAGCTAGGAAAGGCTCCAGCCCACCCCTGCCAGTGCTGGTTGCTCCTTTGAGCAGTTTTTCTGAGGAAAGCAGAGCAGCTGGGAACATGTCATGATGGTCAGGCACAATCTATTTCTTCATTACCTACAGCTACTGAGCATGGGTAGGATGTGAGCAGAATCACAGAATCATAGAATGGTTTGGGTTGGAAGGGACCTTTAAGATCATCTAGTTCCAGCCCCCTGCCATGGGCAGGGACACCTCCCACTACACCAGGTTGCTCAATGCCTCATCCAGCCTGGCCTTAAACACCTCCAGGGATTGAGCGGGCATCCACAACCTCCCTGGGCAACCAAAGCTCATTCCTGCTGGTTCCCCTGAAATGCCCTTATAGGAAATGAAATTTCCTTTTGGGTTGTGCCCCAAGATCAAACCAGCAGCAAGAATTTGAGCCCTGTGTTAAGCAAATACCAGCAAGCATCTGGCATCCCCACAGTCCCATCCCCAGGACCCACCAGGCTACTCCAGGGACCCAGTGGGCACCCAACAGGGGCAGGCAGCAGAGAAAGTGGCAGTGGGTGGCATTGTGTTGCCAGCAGCTCTGGGAAACATAGAAAAGGGGCTGCTGAGGCTGGGCAGGGTGTCAGAGCAGTGCTTTGGAGCAGAGTGGAGTTTCATGGAGGTCAGAGAGATATTTATTGGGTGGCAAAAAGCAGGACCTGTGTGGCTGCAGCCAAAAGCCACATCAGTGAGCCTCAGCAAACAGGGTCTTACAAGAGGTTTACAGGCAAGACAGTGTGTGTGCAAACCAGTTGGATTGGAAAACCTGCCTCAAGTTCCCTACAAGAGGGAGACAGCAGCAAAAACTTGAAATAAACCTTTGATTAATAGTTGAGCTGCTCAAACAGGATGGTCAGACTGAAAGGGATGTCAACAAACTCTCCTCTCCAGCCTTTGAAATCCATTAACTTGGATTTTTCTCTCCTCTTCTTGTCTTTTTACTTAAGAAAGAAGCTTCCTCCAGCAACCCAGCAGGCTCAGCTTGGGAAGCCCCTGCCCATACCAAGGAAGGGATGATGCTAAGTCCTGTTTTGTGCCTGGCCTTGTCAGTCAGTTGGGACAGATGGACACAAGTCACTGCTGCTTCACTTGTGCCACACATTGAAGCCAGTGCACACAAGCCCAGTGCAAGTCCTAACCCAGGACAGAAGGCACCAGGCATCCCAGGATGGCAAGGTGCATGAGGAACATATGAATGGTGACATGTGGGCAATGGGGTCCTCCACAGTGATTGCCCCTAGGGCAGGTTCCTGCAGCATTATGAGCCACTGTCCTTGCCAGCTTTGCTCCTCATCACCCCTCAGTGAAGCCAGAAGCACCAAAACTACAACCTTCATGTGAGACTACAAATCTGCACTTAACATTGTGTGACAATCCCATGAAATGTTCCTCCAAACTACTGTACTCTAAAAATGACCATAAGCCTCTGCTAACAGTGGTGAACACATATATAAATGTCCTCAGACCACAGGCAGCACTGGGGAAAGCCCATCTGTGATAATGAGGAATGTAATTTGGGCTTCACCAAGGAGCAGAAAGGAAACCCAAAACTTGCTTGAGTTCTTGGAGAAGGAAAATTTCCCACCAGTGGGTGAGGTTTGTCCCCCCTCCACTCATTCCTCAGCTTATCTCCATCCTGTGACAGGAGGGGACACACAGCTCTGACACCAGCTCCTCCAGGCCATGGCCAGGGAGCGAGTGGTGGCCCCAGCTGGGCTATCAGGCTACAGGGAAGGAGGAACAGAGCAGGGCTCAGCAACAACAGCCTCCAACTGCTGGGCTCCCTCGGATATTGGAAACACATGTCCAGGGGAGAGAAAGAAAAAAAGCAGCTGAACTTCCCCACAATGGCTGTGAGCTGGCGGGTGAGAGAAACCAGAGCACACTGCTGGAGGGACTCTGGGGGGGGACACAAGGAGGGGGCTCCATTCCCCCCCCCACCAGCACAGCCCAGGGAGGGCAGTCACCTCCCAAAACTTAGAGCCTCCATGTAGTTCGAGTATCTGCAGGATGTGAGCTCTGGAGGTGCTTTTAAGGGTTAAAAACCCCTAAGCAATGAGAAAAAGCTGGAGAATAGCAAACACTGCAACACTCAACCTGCCAAGGCAGGGTCTGGAGATGAGGGGGGAGATAAGCAGGACTGACACATGAGGCACATAGGCAATGTGGTTTGCCATCTCTTCATGGCTTTCCTCAATACTTGAAGGGGACTATAGAAAGGCTGGAGTTAGGATTTTTTATAGGGTACAGGATGGCAGGACTAGCAGTTATGGATGAAAATTGGAAGAGGGGAGATTTATGCTGGAGAGAAGAAAGAAATTCTCTGCCGTGAGGGTGGTGATACCCTGGAACAAGCTGCCCAGAGAGGTTGTGGATGTTTCCTCAATTCGTGGAGATGTTTAAGGCCAGGCTGGGTGAGGCATGGAGCAACCTGATGTAGTGGGAAGTATCCCTGCCCATGGCAGGGGGGTTGGAACTTGATGATCTTTAAGATCCCTTCCAGCCCTAAACTACTGTATGATTCTATCTCTCTTTGAAACATTTTCAGCTTTATCATATTAAACCACAAACATTTCTCTGTCCCATCTGCTCCCCATCGACAGCCACTTACACAAGAAGAGCACAACTGGCCCACGCAGTCATTTTATTGCAGCAAAGGAGGCATTTTTGGGTCTACCCACTGACAGAAGCAAAACAAAGTCTTTTTTTCTGTTGGAATAAATCACTAAAGGGGGAAGAGGAAAAGGCTGACATTGATACAGTGCTGGCAGCTCAGGTTTACTTTTGAAAACAGACCCCCCAAAAAAAACCCCTCGCAGACAGGAGCCAGGAGTGGAAGGAATTGACATAAATCAAAAGCAAACTTAAGGTCTCATTTTATGCTGTGATGCTTTAAAGTCACATTTTTCAAGATACTTTGAGTGCCCCAGTTTTTCATTGAGGTCTATGTGCCTAAGGATAAAGCAAAAAAAAAAAGAGAAGAAAAAAAATAGAGCAAAGATCTAGGCCTTTGATGCTGTCACTTGAGAAGTGCCAGAGCCAGGAGAGCTCTGCACTGAATAAACCACAGCCCACTCATGGACTAGTCAAACAACCTCCAAAATACCCTTAAAGGGCGAGGGTGTTTGCTCACAGGGTAGTGTGAGGGAAACCAGCTTCTCGCCTTACAAGAGGCACAGCAAAGGAAATGAGCACTCTGTTTGCAAAGGCAGCCTCTCCATCCAGTCTGAGAGCTCAGACACTGCTGTCCATTCTCAGTCAAGCAGTAAGGCTCTGATGGCCTCTTATAGAAGCGAAGGTTCAAAGACTAGCTTGGGTTGGAAGGGACCTTAAATATCATCCAGTTCCAACCCCCCTGCAATGGGCAGGGACACCTCCCACCACACCAGGTTGCTCAGTGCCTCATCCAGCCTGGCCTTAAACAACTCCAGGGAATGAGGGGGCATCCACAGCCTCTCTGGGCAACCTCTTTCAGTGTCTCACCACCCTCACAGGAAAGAACTTTCTTATCTCCAGCCTAAATCTCCCCTCTTCCAATTTACATCCATTATTCCTACTCCTGCCATCACATATCCTACTAAAAAGTCCTACGCCAGCCTTTCTGTAGCCCCCTTCAGATATTGATAAGTCACTCTGAGGTCCCCCTGAGTCTTCTCCAGGCTGAACAACCTCAACTCCTTGAGCCTGTCCTCATAAGGGAGGTGCTCCAGCCCTCTCATCATCTTCATGGCCTCTCTGGACCTGCTCCAACAGCTCAATGTTCTTTTTACATTGAGGGCTCCAGAACTGGACACAATACTCCAGGCTGGAAGAGGAAACATCGTGTTTCTCAGAGTAGTGCAGCTCTGCTGCATTATTGTGAGGTCTCCAGATGCTACAACCCTAGGAAGAAGAGCTTCAAGCTCTCCTCGGGTCCCCAAGAAGCACAAGAGAATTCCAAGGAGAACTCTGATGACTGAGATGTCCAAGATGGCAGGCAAGAGAGGGAAGCCCCACAGGTGTGAGTGAGGGCAGGAGGGTACATACGAGTGTCCTGTGGCTGGGATGAAGTATATACAGCAGTGCACCCGCGTGTCAGGAATCCGCTTCTTCCGGTTGATATTGATTTCCTCCTGCAGGTACTTCTCATATTGGTCATTGATGAACTTCATGATGGGCTGCCAGCTGCAGAGAGGGAGGAATGTGTGACACGGAGTTTGTGTGAGGGCCCTGAACCACCCTGAACCTCCCACCTGGCCTATGTGAAGCAGAACTTGCCAAGACAGAGATGCTCATCATCTTACACAGTCCTATAAACCAAGCAAAACAACCCAAAACACACTTGAACAACCCAATGCTGGGCTCAGCTCTACACACACACTGTGGCACAGGAGCAAGAGTGGCATCAAACCCCACGAAACCCAGCCCAAGTGATGGTGAGGAGAAGGCACTAGCCAACAGTCAGCCACGCTAGCCCTGTCCCGGCTTGGGATGCCATCCCACAAAGGCAGCCACTGTCCCAGAGACTTCTGGCAGCGTTCTGAGCCACATGAGCAAGGTCCAGGGACTGGCCATGCTGGCACACAGCTGCTCCCAGCTGCAAACAAAGCCTGTCTCATGCCCTCCACAGCAGGATGTTTATGGGTCCATGCCCACCCCTAGGGAGCATGGCACCCTGCTGCCACCCACAGCAGCTCTGTCCCTGGCTCCCCACAAAGTGTGGGTGGCACAGCATCAGGCTATGCCCCTTGGTGTTGGCACAAGCTCAGGATACTCCAGATGCCACTTTCCCTCTGCACCAGTCTCCAGCTCACCAGTTCTCATTGTTGATGTGGTCTCCAAAGCCCGGGGTGTCAATGACTGTCAGCTTCATGCGAACTCCTTTCTCTTCAATCTCTGAAATGGAGAATAAAGTCAGTGCACGAGGCAAGTGTCAGTGGGTGCTCTGGCCAAGCCTTCCCTCCCACAATCAACTGTCCCCAGAGCAGAAACCCACTGTCACAGCTTCTCACAGTCACAAACCAGCCCTCCCAAAGGGATGCAGGTCACACTTCCCTTGAAATGCTACCCCCACGGCCACCTCCAGTGTTTCTTTTCACCACCGTTAAGTCAATAATAGTGGACAAAGACAAAACAGATGTTTATTCAGCCCTGTAAGCACCTCTGGATGGTCAGACCCCTTTCAGAGAGAAGAGAGTGGAGGTTTAATGGAGGTCCACAACCCCCCTGTGAGCCCCTGGAGACACAAGGAGAGCCAGGAGTAAAGCCCCAGGAGCAGGTGGGATGTGCAGAGCCTCACCGTGAGTGATGGATTTGATTTCAATGGTCTTGGGGATCCTCTCTTCAGAAGGAGGCTGGACAGATTTCCGGCTGATTTTGGATTTGAAGAGGGTGTTGATTAACGTGGATTTCCCCAAACCACTCTGACCTGGAAAAGAGACGGATTAGCCACAGTCAGCACAGTCAGCACTCACTCCTTTCCGGGCTCTCCTTACAGGGGCCAGAGAATGGGGATGCTGAGGGACTCAGCTCATGCCAGATCTGTGGGAAGGAGGTTGGAGCTACTTGTTCCCCTGCAGCCTCCCCAGCTTGAGGAGATCAAATCCATCCTGGGGGACAGGAGGATGCTGCAGGCAGCAAGGACTTTCCCTGGCCTCAAAACCAGCCAACTGGCTGCAAATGAGAGGGCAAGAGCTCATTCCTTGAAATCACAGCAACCCCCAAGAACATGAAAACACCCTGTGGAGTTCTAAAGGCTGTCTAGTTGTTCCTGCTCCAGCAGGGGGATTAGACTAAATGATCTCTTGAGGTACCTTCCAATCCATAATATTCTATGATGACATTTAGCACCTCAAGAAGAGAACCTCAGGAAGGAAGTTCAACCTCAACACATCTGTGTCTGTACCTTCCTGCAGCCTCCCCTCTCCAGCTCCAAAGGGAAGACTGAGGAGCTGCTTGGCAAGCCTAGAGATGGATGGGATTAAAAGCAACAGCCTTCTGAACCTCAGCCCTGCACCATCCACTGCTGCTTCCTGGCCAGACTTTTGCAATCAGACAAGCTGGACTACAAGGACCCTTCTATAGGTAAGTCCAGGCCAGTCCCACAGACAAAGCCCTAGGAAGCACATCAAATTCCACAACTTCAGAAAAAAACCCCACCATCTTTTACAGAGAAGTTTTTCCATGCAGAAAAGGACACCAGCAGCTCTCTCAACTCTCCAGAAAATAGAAGCTCTCAGCTCCATGGGATTTTCTAAAAGCCCCTTCCCAAGGACACAGCACAGGCATGGTGACCCCATGACAGCAGTGGTACTCAGTCCCCACCTCCCCTGAAGGAGACACATCCCCCCTGGCATCTCCCACCTGTAAAACAGGGAGTGTGATGCAGGAATGAATAAATGGATGGGAATAAAGGAGCCCAATGAAACCCCAGAAGCCTGACCATCCTCCTGCAGAAGAGGATGAGGGCTGGCTGCTGCCCCACAGCCTTAGCAGAGCATCCCCTTCCCAAGGGCTACCCCAAGGGTGCTGCTCCTCCTGCATCACTCCTCCCTGCATCTCCTGGGAGGGCCAGAGCTCGACTTGTTTATGCTGCCACGAATTCTCCAGCCCGTAAACAGTCAGCCTAGAGCCTGCCAAGGGAAGAACAATGTTTTCCAGCCGTGCTGCAAGCACGGGCTTTCATACCACACACAGTGCTGCCAAGGCAAAGCCAGGCCCTTTTCTCAACATCCCTCCTCCCCCCCCAGCATCTGTGGAGCAGAAAGCTGAGGTGCTGCTGCCACACAGCCTGCTCTCAGAGGGGTGGGTGGAGCAGAGGAATGGAGTCTCAGCTCACAGAAACCTATTTGCAGACTCTCAGGTTGAGTGCTTGGAATCCCTGTGCCCCAGGAGTGCTGCTCTTCTGGCAGTAAAGAACTGACTGTGTTTAAAAGGACTTTGCAAGAACTGGTTTTGCAGTGGCTGGGTTTGCAGGGACCTCCCAGCCTGGGAAGTTGTCCCCATTCATCAGGTTGTGCATGGAGATATCAGAATGGGAAAGGTAGAGCATTGTCAGAGCTCACAGGGAAGCTACAGCACACTGCTACCTGAATTAGCAAACTCCTTCCACAGGTCCACAAAGCTCCCTGGGGCTGTGGAGGTTCCTATGCCATGGGCATCCCCACACAAACCTGCAGCCCTGTAAAATCCCTAGTAGGATAAAACAGGATGGTGAGCACTCATCATCATATCTGGCATCATGTCATTGCCCACCAAATGCCAGGCAGGGAGAGCTGCTGCCCACACATCCCAGCTCACACAAGGAGCTCTGTAGAGCTCTGTAGGACCAGGGAAGACAACAATACCTGGGAAAACGCTCATTTCTTTTCCCTTTTCCCCTGCAAGAGCACAGAATCCACAGCAGAGGCTGCAGCCAGCACAGTGGTGATACACACAGTGGCCTCTTGCTGAAATAAAGTCCCCTGAAGCTTCACAAAGCTAATGAGGGAAAGCTTGTAGTGGGATTTGGACAGACAACTTTCCAGCCCTCCTTCCCTGTATGTGGACATCCTTCAGGACACTCTAGTATCCCTCTGGTGGCCCAATGCAGGTCCCCAGAGGAGCCACAGGGAGCCAACTGAACAATCCAACCATGAGAGCCCTCTTACTGGTCTTTACTCCCATCAGTAAATCACACATGGCATTTTTCCCCAGTACTTGAATCGTGGTGGCATCTGCTATCTGAGCTATGCAGAACAATCTCTTAAAATATAAGACAACTCCCAAGCAGGAATTTTAGCCAAACTGCAAGAAATACCAGCAAAGATCAAGGCTCTGCTGAAAGCACATGAGCCTTAGCATGTTCCCTCATCACTCAAACCTACACAGGGCTCTCAGGAGAGTGGGCAAAAGAGGTGTCTGCAAGGCTTCAGTGAGTCCTGACATCCTTAAGGGGTTCCCCTCCAGGATGGGGTAAGACTTTTTAACAGGATATGTGATGAAAGGACTAGGAATAACAGATGAAAATTGGAAGAGGGGAGATTTAGGCTGGAAGCTTGTCTCCAGTTCTGTGTTCTTGTGTCAGCCCTCAACACAAGAAGGGCATTGAGCTGTTGGAGCAGGTCCAGAGGAGGCCATGAAGATGGTCAAAGGGCTGGAGCACCTCCCTTACTGAGGACAGGCTGGAGGAGTTGGGGTTGTTCAGCCTGGAGAAGAGAAGGCTCATGGGGGACCTTATAATAGTTTCTCAATACCTGAAGGAAGGGGGCTACAGAAAGGCTGGGGTAGGACTTTTTAATAGGGTCCAGGATGGCAGAACTAGGAGTAATGGATGCAAATTGGAAGAGGAGAAATTTAGGCTGGAGGGTGGTGAGACACTGGACCCTTCCAACCTAAACCACCCCATGATTCATTCTATGATTTTGTATGACAACTTCTCACAGATTTGGGAAAGTTGGTGGCTGTTTCTATGATTCCATGAGTAAAGCACCCTGAGATGTGGAGAAGATGCGTGAGACCATGAGCCATGTAACAACAGCTGAATGCAAGCCAGCTCCTAAGGAGCAGGGTTTGCTGACCCCTAAGTCAAAGACCCTACAGCTGAGCCAATCCCCTGCTCCTGAGGAGGCTCCAGAGAGGACAAACATCGCTGCAGAGGAACAGAGAGAACTCTCTGAGCACGTTGCAGGCAGCTGGAGGCAGGAAGAGAACTCACCCACGACCATGATGTTGAACTCGAAGCCCTGCTTCATGGCTTTCCTTCTCATCTGCTCCAGGATGGCATCAATCCCCACGTAGCCAAAGTCTGCAGCCGGCTTCTCCGGCCGCGTGGGAGCCGGTGCCTTGGGGCCGGCATCTCGGGGGGCATCCATCATGGCAGGC
Organism: Turnix velox; assembly: GCA_013400935.1. NCBI lineage: Eukaryota > Metazoa > Chordata > Aves > Charadriiformes > Turnicidae > Turnix > Turnix velox. The sequence continues at coordinate 76,313 of VZTY01025057.1, read as the reverse complement.
GTGTGGCTGGGAACTGCCTCTAGACCTGGGGAGGCAAAGAGAGGGGGCTGAGGAGTGGCAGGGACTCTGCTCCTGGCAGGGAGAGAAAGAAGCTACCCATTGGATATGAAATGGGAATAAAACACATGCTGCATCTCCACTGCCAACACCAGCAAGTGGGGATACAGGGTACCACGAGAGGAAGCATGTAGGAACTTGGCACATGGACCTGTTGGAGAGAGTCCAGAGAAACCCATGAGGATGATCAGGGGCAGGAGCACCTTTCCTATAGCTCAGGCTGAGAGAGCTGGGGCTGTTGAGGCTGGAGAAGAGAAGGTGCACAAGAGGAGACCCCACAGCAGCCTCCCAGTGCCTGAAGGGGCTCCAGCAAAGCTGGGGAGGGGCTGTTTGCCAGGGCATGGAGACACAGAACGAGGGGCAGGAGTTTGAAACTAGAGCAGGGTAGGGTTAGATGAGGCATTGAGAAGAAGTTCTTCTCCATGAGGGTGGTGAGACACTGGCACAGGATGGCCAGAGAGGTGTTGGAAGCCTCATCCCTGGGAGACATCCAAGGCCAGGCTTGCTGAGGCTCTGAGCAACCTCATCTAGAGCAGAATGTCCCTGTCACTGACAGGGGTGGCACTAGATGGCCTTTGAAGGTCCATTCCAACTCTACAATTCTATATTCCTTTGCCTCCTACATTAAATTAGGGATTCCTTTTCTTCCTGGATCCACCTTGATCCCTGCCACCATCACTAATCCCACCCCAAGGATGCTACCACAGGGGGGGCAGCACCCCATGAGCTGCAGCATCCCCTCACGGGACAAGGTCCCATGAGCAGTCAACCCATGACCATGGAATGGGACAAAAATTTCCACAGCACAAGTCCAGAGTTTTTATAGTGAGACAAAGGCTTTCAGTAACACAGCCTCAAGCCCAGTGCTGCCATTTCAGGCTTGTGGACATGCCCACCCTACCTACTCCTCCATGCCACTGGAACTACAGATTGCTGCTGGGAATGCTTTGTGGCCACGTTCCAGGGAGTTGGATGGCTCTGCAGACACAGAAAAGTCCTAAGTGTCTACCAACACATGCCCTGATCCAGTTCCAGCTGCAGAGGCTGCTGGCCCCAGCTCGCTTCTCCCCAAAACACCACTGGCCATTACCACAACCTGCTCCCAACAAGCCCCAGCTCCTCTGCATCACCTGCAGGAGACACACCAAACATAGGGTCCAGGATAACAGGACTAGGAGTAATGGATGCAAATTGGAAGAGGGGAGATTCAGGTTGGAGATAAGAAAGAAGTTCCTTGAGACACTGGGACAGGTTGCCCAGAGAGGCTGTGGATGCCCCCTCAATCCCTGGAGGTGTTTAAGGCCAGGCTGGATGAGGCACTGAGCAACCTGGTGTAGTGGGAGGTGTCCCTGCTCATGGCAGGGGAGTTGGAACTGGATGAAATTTAAGGTCCCTTCCATCCCAAACCATTCTATGATTCTATGAAACATCCCCAAGGCTCAGCTTGGTCTTGATGCTCTTCTAGGGTTATCAGACACAAGGAGAAATCTTTTCTCATGCAGGTACAAAGAGGAAGGTTTTAGGAAAACAGACTTCCAACCCTGGGCTGCTGCTGATCAATGCTCAGATTCCTGCAGCCACCAGCCTTGGTAAGCATCTTATTTTTGTTTAGCCTTTTGTAAAGCTTATTTATTATTTATTTTGGCTATTATTAATTCAAAATTATTACTTTTATTTACAAAGGACTGACAGCAAACTCCCCAGCCTCATTCCTTCAAGCTCTCAGCTCATCTCCTCACCCCACTCTAATTTCTGGCCTTTGATGAGGTGCTGCCTGGTTTCTCTCCTTCCCTGCCAAGAGATTTGTCTGTAGGAACATGACTGGTCCAAAGGGGCTACCCCAAATACCAGCCCATCATCCCTTCTCAGCCAGTGATGGGCTGGAGCTCCAGGACTAGCATCACACTGGAACCTGTTGGGGTCTGAAGATGGAATCACCCATGTACTATGAGCACAGCATGCTTCCATGCACTCAAAATATAGCCCAAGCAGGAAAAGATGCAGAAAAATACTAAAAATTAAACCCAGAACTGTTCCTAACCACCGTAGGGTCACATTGAATGTTTTTTTTTTCCAGCTCTCAATTCCAGGCAGACCAGAACTACTCACACACAGAGCTGCTAGAGAGCAAGCACACTGGGACTGACACACAAGGGGGGTGACAACACACTCTATGCCACAAGTGGAAAAAATCTCTACATATCAGTGAAAAAAAAAGGACAAAAAAAAAAAAAAGACTAAATTACTTGGAAAATATGCTGTCACCAGCAAGGAAGAGGCTGGAGAGTTGGGCAGGGAGAAATTCAATGTAATATAATAAGGGCAATTGTGGGGTCTTATTATGGGCACGAACAACCCTATCTATAAGTTGAGGGTGACNACAGGGAACTGCTGGAGAGAGTCCAGCACGGAGACACAGAGATGATGAAGGGACTGGAGCATCTCCCTTCTGAGAAAAGGCTGAGGGAGCTGGGGCTTTTTAGCTTGGAGAGGAGGAGACTGAGGGGTGACCTCATTCATGTTTACAAGTATGGAAAGGTTAAGTGTCAGGAGGATGGAGCCAGGCTCTTCTCAATGACCTCTAATGACAAGAGGCAATGGGTGCAAGCTGCAACTTTGTCAATGTGAGGGTGAGAGAAGAATGTCCCAGGCTGACCAGAGAGGATGTGGGGTCTCCTTCTCTGGAGACATTCAAACCCCACCTGGACACCTTCCTGTGTGACCTGATCTGGGTGTTCCTGCTCTGGCAGGGGGATGGGACCAGATGTTCTCTTGAGGTCCCTTCCAATCCCTGACATTCTGAGATTCTGTGAAAGAGTCCCAAGGGCACTGGCCCTGTGTGATAGGACACCAGGCTGGGAAATCAGTGCAAATAAGGTGCATCAGCATGCAGACAGAAATTAGGAGATTAAAGAAATGGATAATAAAGCCACCTTCTGCTCGCAGTAAAGGCCAGGAGCATCTCCATCCCCCTCTGGATTGAGGCTCATCTAACAAGTGACCTGCAGAAGGGGCTGACAACCTCTCTGGGCAGAAGCTGTCCCCAGCACAGGGAGCAGAGGTGATGTACTGCCTTGCCAAGTGTCTTTGAGTTTGAGGAGACTTCAGGACTCCTCAGGTCCCAGTCAGACAAGAGACAGAGGAAATGATGTCAGGAGATGAGGTGTCACCACTCAAGCGGCACAGCCAGCAGCACAGCCCACGCTGCTTCAGCTCATCTGCAGAGGGGAAATAATGACTTAAAGGACATTTTCTTAAATGATCTGGCTCCATTTGGGAAAAAAATAAAGTCAAAATGAAAATGCTGCAACTGGGAGGGTCTGTGGGACAGCAGGGATGCAAAGACACAAATGCACCCATGGCAACAGCAGATTCCCAAACGAAATGCTGCTACTCAGACCTTTACTTCTTAGCTTCCCAGCACTGAGTTGGGCTTTTCTCAGCCAGGACTCCAAAGGGTCTGTGCCAGAAGAGCAAGGATGAAGCCAGTCTGTGGCACCAGCACAGAGGGTACTTATAATCCTAGGATGGTTTGGGTTGGAAGGGACATTAAAGATCATCTAGTTCCAACCCCCTGCCATGGGCAGCGACACCTCCCACTAGAGCAGGTTGCTCAGTGACTCATCCAGCCTGGCCTTAAAAACCTCCAGGGATTGAGGGGGCATCCACAGCCTCTCTGGGCAACCTCTTCCAGTGTCTCACCACCCTCATAGGGAAGAATTTCTTTCTTATATCTAGCCTGAATTTCCCCCCTTCCAATTTGCATCCATTATTCCTAGTCCTGCCATTTTGGATCCTACTAAAAAGTCCTACCCCAGCACTTCTATAGCCCCCTTCAGGTATTGAGAAGCTACTCTGAGGTCCCCCCATGAGCCTTCTCCTCTCCAGGCTGAACAGCCCCAACTCCTTCAGCCTGTCCTCATGCTGTGCTCAGGAGCACTCCCAGCAGGTACTTATCTAAAACAAAAATTAGAAATGAATAGGAGCAGAAGCAGTGGCTGCCTGAGACACAGCACAGGCAGACTTTGTACTTGTGTGACTCAGAGATGATGCCAAACCTGTGGCACTCTCGGTGCCACTGTCACCAAACCACCCCCCTGCAGGGGAAGGAGTTAATAAGCAGCCAAAATTCCCCATCACCACCAAGTCCTTGGCAAGAGTACAATCAGTCGTCACACACCATTGCTTCACCACTATTACAGGGCTGCCTGTCACCACCATGAGGAGGGAGCTCGGGAAGCATATGGGCTGCTGGCTTTGCTGGTGGGGGCAGAGAGCCCAGAGCCTGGCTCTCCCGATCTCAGTTAAACACAAACCATGCTGCTCCACATGCTCGTGCCACATTTAGACCTCCTCTGCCAAGTAAAGTCTCTACACACCAACACAGGAGATAGACTTATAGAATGGTTTGGGTTGGAAGGGACCTTAAAGATCATCTAGTTCTAACCCCCCTGCCATGGGCAGGGACACCTCCCACTACACCAGGTTGCTCAGTGCCTCATCCAGCCTGGCCTTAAACACCTCCTGGGATGGAAGGGGCATCCACAGCCTCTCTGGACTCTCTCTTCTAGTGTCTCAGCACCTTCACAGGGAAGAATTTCTTTCTGATCTCCAGCCTGAATCTCCCCTCTTCCAATTTATATCCATTATTACCAATCCTTCCATCACATATCCTTTAAAAAAGTCCTGCTCCAGCTTTTCTGTAGCTCTTTTCAGGTACTAAGAAGCTCCTATGAAGTCCCCCCTGAGCCTTCTCTTCTCCAGCCTGAAGAACTCCAACTCCTTCAACCTGTCCTCAGAAGGGAGGTGCTCCAGCCCTTCTCTGGACCTGCTCCAACAGCTCAATGTCCTTCTGTCCAGAACTGGACACAGTAACTCCAGTTGGGGCCTCACCAGAACTCAGTAGAGGGCCAAAATCACCTCTGATCATCTCCATGGCCCTCCTCCGGACCCCCTCAAGACCCTTAGTGAGCAGAGACAGCCCCATGGCTCCAGCCTGGGTACCAGGCTGACTCAGGACAGTTGCTCCAAAAAGGATTTTGCCAAAAAATGCTGTAATTGTTGTATGTCAGACATGAGCCAAACCCAACATCTGTGAAGCAGCAGATGAAAGGCACCCCATGGGAGAGGAAAGCCCCAGGGAGCCCCATGGGGAGCCCCCCATTCTCCAGCCAGCTGGATGCTGTATGTGGGCAGCTGTGGGTTGGGTGTTGGCAAATGCTGCTGGTGAAGAGCGGCTGGCAAACCAAGGGCTTGGGAATGCCAGGCTGATGCAGAGACCTGAGGAAGATGCAAATGCACACTGATACCCCATAACCTCAAACCCCAGAGCTGGCAGTCCTCCTCCAGAAACTGAGAACCTGTAGGAGAACAACAGTAGCAGAGGCTGTACTGGGAATGCCTCATGCACCCAGCTAGACCCAGCAGCTCTATTAGTGTATGGGGAGTGGGATGCTGGTGGGCTGGGAGGGTAGAGCTGATCCTGGAGCAGGACTGGTCACGGATGTGGTGCTCAGTGGCTGCACAGTGCTGTTGGGGAGAGAGCAGGAGTCTGTACCCACCACTGCCACCCACAGCATCCTTCCAGCCACCCACCACTACACCAAACCACTAGCACACACACAACTGAGGCAGCAATGCTAACACTTGCTGGGTAAAAATCCCTCAGGTGCAGGGAGCAGCAAGCACCTACCACCCTTTGGTGCTTCTGCAGATCTGCAACCATGACCCAACCAGGACAGTGGGGATAACTCCCCTTCCTTCCCACAGCAGAGACAGGAAACAAAGCCAGCTTGCAGGATTGTTAGATGGGTTCAAGCCAATACAGAGGGAAGACTCAGAGAAGCAAAGAGCAGTAGAGCAGGGTGTGAAAACACCACTGCTTCCCAGGCAGCTGAGCATCCACAGATGTTTGGGAACGAGCAGTGCAGACCGAGTAACCTTTCAATTTTTGGGCGCAGCAATCTTAAAAAACTGTGCCTGGAGGGTGGAGCAGAGACATTTTTAGAACTAAAGAGTGAATTTATAGTTTCTGGTTAAATGCAGCCTCTCCCTTTTGCACACCGAGATGGTGACCACAAGCTATGGAAATAGATCCAGCCCAGGGAGTAAGTGGCAAAGCCACAGCTTTCCCTTTTGAGGAGACAGGAGGAGTCAGGAAGGAGGGATGGAAGCCAGGGCTGGGTGCAAACCCAGTATGACCAAAGGACTGACATTTTCTTCAGCTGCCCAGTCAGAGACATCAAGGGGATCCCCATGGTCCGTGCAGGTCCCATAGGGACCCGCAGGCACCAGGGAATGCTCAGCCACTAACTGATGGGCAGCCAGTGCCTTGGAAGGGACTCAGAGCAGCACACTGAGCTCCACAGACTGTGCAGCACCAAACTGTAACTAAAGGACATTTCTATTATTTGACTGCAGTCATCTGAGCACAACCAACCCAGGGTTGGAGTCTGTTCCTTTCATCCCTGGGCACTGGGTTATGGCTTCAGACTGGCTGTCAGCCCAGGGCCCACCTACCAACTGCTTATGTTGCCTTCTTGGCTTACATTTCCACCCAGGTGCCAACAGACAAGACCTAGAAATAGCAGGGGATGCTTAACTACACTTCATTAGACCAAACCCACTCAAGAGCTGTCAGAGAAGTGGCCAGGTACCTCCTGAGCATGCAGGATGCTGGGAGGGGGACAAATCCATTTCCAGAGATCAAGAAAGGAACAACGATGTCTGCTCTGCAGCAAGACCTTCAGTGGGTGACAAGGCACTGAGCCTTGGGCACAAGCCATGGGCATGCATCATGAGCAGCTCTGACCATCCCTGCCATCCTGTTTCCGTCCTCCCTGGCTGTGTGTTCCCTCCCTCCCTGCTCCGGAAACATCCTCCACTGTCACCCCTCCAGCAGCTCTTTCACTTACAAGAGATGGATGCTCCTCATTGCTGTTTCCCTTCCCAGCTTAACCCTCCATCTGCTGCAGGATCTGGCCACGGGCATTTGTGGACCAGGATGCAGCTTATCCCAGAGGTCAAACTATGGTGGCAGCTTCACCTGGATGCAACGAAAAGCTCCAGCAAACTGTGTGTCTCCTCAGCATGCCCCAGGTATGACATGAGGCTTGCCACCACCTTCCTGTCCCCAACACGTGCCAGCCCTTGCAGTGTGGCTGGCAGCCATACATCCTCATTTCTCCAACCACGTGAGGCAGCAGCTCTAAACCACTCACAGAGAGCTGCAAGGAGATGTTACGTTGCTCTCTCTGCCCAGAGAATTTTGAAAGAAAGGAGACAATCATAAACAATCCCAAGTCTTGCTTGCTCCAGCCTTTCAAACCAAGTCCCAAGATTCAAGGACATGGAGGTCTTCAGCCATGGATCCCCAGGCAGCTTCCCCCCAAGAGCTGGTCCCAAGATCAGCCCTACCTTGCCCCATGGCAGGAGAACCCTCCTGCACACCATTGCCAACACCAGCACAGGCCACTCCATCACCAAAGGGAGGGGTCTGAGGACCCCCATAAAGCTGATTCCCCCTTGGGTCTGGGAAGGAAATTCACTTTCCCAAACCCTTGTCCACCCAAAGGTGATGGAGACCCTCCCCAGCTCCTGGGGAGAAGAAATCACCTCTCAGCCCTGCCACCCCTCCTCTGCAGAGTTCTGCGTTTTGAAAACAAAGAGACAACAAACAGCACAAAGTTGGTTGGCCCAAAAAGCCCTTCAGAAGCCACACAGGGCACCTGGGCACAGGCACCTGGCACCGAGCACCCAGAGCTGCTGCTTTACACCCACACCCAACCCAGTCGCCCACTTCTGTAGCTACAGAAACAAAAAACAAATAAAATAAAAGGCAACCCAGCGGCATCCGGGGCTGCCATCACCCTCAGGCATGTGAGTAACAAGGAGGGATTTACATCCTCAGGCTTCTTTTCTTTTTTTTTCTTTCTTTTAAATTATTATTATTTTAGGCTTGGTTTTATTTTTTTTTTAACTTTTTAAGTTTTGGGGTTTGTCTTTTTTTTTTTTTAAAGGGTAAGGAGTTTGGGGTTTTTTTAAGGCTTTCTTCTTTTGATTCTTTTGTTGTTTCAGTTCAGTGGTGGTTTCCCCGCTCTCTCCATCCCACCCGCGCCCCGAAGGGCTGCGCCCCAGACACCCCAGAAGCCGGGGGGTGTCCGCAGCAGCACTGGGGCGGCGGGACCCCGCAGGAGGTGTCGTCCGTCCGTCCCCGTCATCTCCCCCTCCCCCTAAACACAGCCGCTATTCATCCCCGGACAATGCCGGCATCGCGGCCAGGCGGCCGCCCTACAACGGCCCCGCTTGTGGGGTGCGGAGCCAAGATGCGCGGG
>VZTY01025057.1:56157-67869 GCA_013400935.1 Turnix velox | reverse complement strand
ACAAGCCGCCCCCTCCCCCCGTACTCCTTTCCCCGGCATCTCTAACGGCGCTCAGCTGCTCGGGGTCCTCTGTAAGAACCGGCGGGTCCCCCCCCTTGACTCCTTCTGGCTTAATTCATCCCCCCAAAAAGCAACTCCCCCCCCACCATCACCCNCCCTCCTTCCTCCTCCTCCTCCTCCCCCATCACCCTGCCTCCTCCTCCCTTCCCCCTCCAGCCCGGCCCGGGGGGATGGAGCCTCTTCCTGGGAAGTTTCTTTCGCCCCGGGGCGGTTTCCAACCCCCGGCCCACAGGAGAATGTCCCGGGAGGGAGGGAGGAGGGGCAGGAGGGGCTCATCGAGGTGTTGAGGGGGAAAGGGTTTGGGGATTGTGAGAAGCAGCACGTCCCCCCCCTCGCTGGGGAGAAAAAGTTTCCATGGGAGTCTGTGACAAACTCAGCATCCTCATCCCATTCCTATCAGCAGAGCCTGCCTCCGTCCCACTGCTGCAGGGATGAAGGAGCCCATCCTTATCCCCATCCCACCCCTCTTCGCACTCGCAGGCCCCAAATGTCTCCTTTAGCTTTTAAGTATCGTGAAATTCTCCCGGCAGAGATCAAAACCCCATCTCCGGTGGGTGTTAACCCTTTCGATTTCGCTCACTTTGCTCTTTGAAGACCCCTCACATGGTAGCTTCCATCATCCTGGCTGCTTTTAAAAGTCGCATCAATGAAGCTGAACAAACACATTATCTCTCTAGATAGACAACCCTTCCTGCCTTGTATCTTGATTGCTGGAGCTTCACCACCACATCTCTCCCACCAGATGCACTGGTGGGGTGGGCTACACCCACAGCCCTGCTCCCCCCACAGCACAGGGTCCCAGTGGGTGCTGGTGTGGATGGAAGCCCTCTCGGTGCTGCTGGGTGGTGGGAAGCTCTGTGCAGCCTGAGAACAGCCCAGACTTGGGGCAGGAGCAGAAGGGGCTCTCCCTTCCTTCTGGCCCAAGGAGCAAAGCCAGCCCTGCCTCCTTCAGACCCCTGTTTCCGGCATATTTGATCTGTCCTGTGATCTTGAGATGCTTTTTCTCTCATCTCCCAGCATTTCTCAGAAGATCTGCACTCCCAGAGGCAACAAAAGGGTTAAGAAGGATTTGCACATTTGCAGTGCTCAGTTCCCAAAGGACTCCATTTCCCAGGCACAGCCCCAGGGTCTGGTACTTGCACATCCTTTGGTCTCCCGAGATCAAACCTTGCCACAAGTGACACCCCAACCACAGCTCAACTTTCCTCATCACCCACGGCTCTCATGTGGCTGTCACCTTTCTTCTCTCCTGCCATACTACCAGCAGCAGCAGCTCTTCTTCCCCCCAATACAACAGGGCAGCATCCCCTGCTCACTGTACCCCGGGAAGGCTGGACTGGGCTCCCCCAGAGTACTCAGAGGGGTGAGACTCTCATCCTCCCACTTCAGCCACTGCCTCATTTGCCCAATTCTGAGAAAAGAAACCCCCAGCCCAGCAGCCAGGCAGGAAACCCAGACTGAATCTGCTTACACTGCAGCTGCATACTGCTTTCTGCTGGATTACACCACTTTTTTATGACTTTGCAAAGCTCTAACCCCTATCAATGGGCATTAGTGCTTTAATCTCCCTAATCTCCCAAGAAAATCCAACAGCTACATGCCAAACTGGGTTTGCCCAAGAAGCAGCTGGGGCTATCTGCAAAGTCACTCCACTCTTGGGTTAGCTGGAAAAAGCAGGAGCAGAGGTGGAAAACACCTCAGTCCAGCTCTGTGAAGCTCCTCCATGCTCTCTCAGGTGCTGGGTTTGCAGGGGGAATAAGGGGAGGATCCCAGACACACACAGACTTTGCAGATGGGATCCACTCACCATGTGCCCACCACTTCATTAAGCACATAGAATCATAGAATGGTTTGGGTTGGAAGGGACCTTAAGGAACATCTCGTTCCAACCCCCCTGCCATGGGCAGGGACACCTCCCACCACACCAGGTTGCTCAGTGCCTCATCCAGCCTGGCCTTAAACACCTCCAGGGATTGAGGGGGCATCCACAGCCTCTCCGGACAACCTCTTCCAGTGTCTCACCACCCTCACAGGAAAGAACTTCTTTCTTCTCCCCAGCCTAAATCTTCCCTGTTCCCATTTGCATCCGCTACTCCTGCCATCCTGTACCCTATGAAAAAGTCCTACCCCAGCCTCTCTGCAGCGCCCCTTCAGTATTGAGGAACTACTATGAGGTCCCTGCTGAGCTGACATTGTGCTGGTGTCAACACCCAGAACTGGGTTCACTGGTCCAAACTAAGACTGGCAGCAGAAAAGGTGCTCACCCACAAGAACCACCACGTCCTTCCTCCCTGTTCTTTTAAGACATTGAAGCTGTGGACATGTTTCAGTCCTTCCTGTGAGAGGAAAAAAATAAACTCACCCCACAGAAAAGTTCCCCTCCAGGTCACTGAAGCTCAGCAGAGACACTCGAAGCAAGCCAGCAGCTCACACAAGTTGCTTTTCAGAGTAACTCACAGAAAATATTTTGTTTCAGCTCCTATCTCATCCTTCCCACAAACAACCTGAGGTGGGGGAGTGAGCGGCTCAGAAGGACAACAAAGTGACATCCATGGCCACAAAGCAAACAAGGACACTGAGCTCTGCTAATGGCCCTTGTCCTCGGGAAGGATCTGGGGCTGTTTGCACAGAGGAGGCTCTCACAGAGTGACAGACAAGCAGGAGCTGTTATCACAGAAGCATCTCTCTATTCCTAAAACTATTCCTTACTTATTCCTGCAAGTTTCCTTACCCCCACGGTGCAGATGAACAGAAGGATTAAGTGGCCTGGCCTGGGTGTTCCTGCTCCAGAAGGAGGTTGGACCAGATGATCTCTCAAGGTCCCTTCCAATCCTTGACACTCAGTGATTCTGTAAGTGACTTGCCCAGGATCAGGCAGAAAAAACTTACATCAGGGCCAAGAACTGGATTCAAATCCTGCATCTGGAGTTTGAAATTCATAAAGTCATTGTTCTTCTCTTAAAAAAATTTATAATCAAGGTTAGGATGATTTTAGCAAGGAATTCTTGCTGTTGTTAAGTCTCACCTGAGTATTTCTACTAACTATAGATCCAGCTTTTAGGTTTACAGGTAAGCTAAAACGATAAGGTTCCTATCTTATGCAGTTCTATTTGTACTACACTTGAAAGCCAGACTTCACAGGACAGCGGGGATGAGCCCCAGTGCTAGCACAAGGCTGGTGGGGCTCAGTAGAAAAGGTAATCCATGGGTGGACCACCAATGATGGCCAGGATCACCCACAACACCATCCATTAACAGAGTTTTGGGGAAAATCCCAACCATCCATCATCATCTACCTTACACCAGAAAAATGTCCAGCAGTGGGGCTGTCTCTCATCCATGCCAGTGTGACTGTCCCTGATGCTAGGTGATGCTCTGCCCTTGGCCAACACATGCTCCAGCTCCAACCACAGCTTGGAGGAACAACCAAGATCCACAAATGAAGACAATTCAGCCAGGACCAGCCAGCAGCAGGGTGGCCAACAGAAACCTTTCACCTCAAGCTGTTCAAGAAAACATACAATCCCTTAAAATACCAGGAGTACAAGCAGGATGGCTTTTCCAGGAGGAACACTGAGGGGACGTTTCTAACCTGCACTGCCTCACACCCATCCCCAGTGGGAAGTGCAGTGTTAGGGCTCAGTAAATCATTCCTCTCGTTTTAATAGTGCAGCACTGCTGACCCCCTGCAAGTCCCCAGTGACTCTCTCAGAGAGCTGGAAATCCTGACAGCTATATTTATAATCACAGATCAATAGCAGAAGGAAAAACACACCGAGAGACCTTGGGAAAGCACCAGCAAGATGGGTGGAAGGCAGCATGACTGAGAAAAGGACACAGGGTTGCAGACCACAAGATCAAAATTCAATTTTTTATACACTGCAAGAGACCCTGTTACTTCTAGCAGGAGCAGAAAAGATGTCCCATTGCCAGGAACACCTAAACCAAACCTCAACAGCATGGCTGCAGGTGTCAACAGCTGGGAAGAGCTCTGGCAGGTAGCCACCATGGTCCTTTCTGAACAGAAGGTTTGTAATGGTAAAACCTGATGAACAATGATATTTCCTCTCTCCTGGATGTACTGTGCTGCCAAGTCAATAAATGATGCTGTGTTTTTTTTTTTTTTCCTTACATGCCACCTGGCTTTCAGCATTGTGCAGCTTCTCAGAGCAGCCCCTGCTGGAGAAACATCTCTGCAGGTATCACATCAGTTCCTTCATAGAAGGAGTTATTTTGTGGCTTAAATGTCCCTATAGAGAGACAGTAGTGGAGCAGCATGTATCTGGGGTTGCTGGGACCATCTTGAGGCCCTGCAGGCTACGTCACACGAAACAGGGATGTCCTGAGCCAAGAGAAGGAGTAACAACCATCATCAACCCCTGAGAGCCTGCCAGCACCATCAAACCATGGCTGATCTGTGGAACCCACATTCCACATGGCACCAGGAGCATTCCCACTGCACCAAAACAGCAGGGCTCCTCGAGTTGGACACCTCCAAATTCCCCAGGGGGGAAGGAAGGAAGGAAGGAAGGAATTATTTCACAGGCTGCCATGGGCCAGCGTGAGCAGCTGGCACCGTGTCCTTGGCATGAGTCACTGCATCCCTGGGGAGGCTGTGCCTCACTTCCTGGTGTCACATCCCAGCAGTGCCCCGGCAGCAGCCTCCCTTCCTCCTGCACATTTTTTCTGCTGAGAATCTGCAGAGTCTGCTCCCTGAAGGGAGGCAAGGCAGGAGGCTCCTCACTGTGCTCCACTAATCCATCACTCTCCCGAAGGGAACGGGCTTTGCTGGGAAGCTGCTCTGGGATCCCAAATATTTGGAAAAAGCAAGAAGAAACGAAAAAAATGCACTTCATTCCTCCCAGTACCCCCCACCTCTTTTAGACACTGATGTGCCAGCCTGTACAGACATTAAGTGATCACAGCAGTTTCTAGGCAGCTCCCCCCCACTACAGCCCTGGGAACAGTTTTGCTCAGCAGGGACTTGATGCCTGACCCTGAAGGCTCAGGAGACACCAGGAGAGCTCTGCAGATGGTCCTGATGGGAGATTTTTTTCCATCACTTTTCTCCTTTGTCTGCCCTTTAGGAGAAATCCTCATCCCTCTTCCACAAGGGCATCATCTATTTACTCTATGATATCCCCAGTCAGACCACCACAAAAGGTAAATTACCCCCAAAAACCTCTGTCCATCACAGAGCCCTGCTCCACCAAACCTCCACATCCTGCCCTGCAGAGAGGTGGGAGAGCAGACAGACCCTCTGTGGGTCTCATACACCAAGGGGCACCTCACCAGGGTCCAGCATTGCCTGTTCCTCTCACCATGGTCAGAGTAGATGAATTTGGTAAAATAAATAAACCTTGCAAGGGGGAATGGCATGGAGTGAAAAATTCAGGTCACCCCAAAGCTCAAGCAAACTCATTTGAATAGTTTAAACTCAAATTCATCCCAAAGGGTGATGGTTCAGGCAGTGAAGTGGATGTTCCAGAGACATCCCTGAGAGTCCCAGCATCCAAACCATACAGACCAAGCTGCAAGATGGGTGCTGGGATGTCCTGCAGGGACCTTGTGCACACCCAGGCCCATCGCTAGCACTGCCATGGATGCTCAGCTGTGCAAGCTGCCCATATCTCTATCCTTTGTGTGCTTCTTCTTTTAAAGCTATAAGTCCCCTTTGGAGGTAAAGAAGAAAGAATTTAGGGCTCCCTAACCTTGAAAAGATGGAAAACTCCTTTGCTCCATCTCCATTCAAGCTGCCAAGTTGCTGGGCTGTCTCCTGCAGCTTAATTAATAGCAACCCATCCCCAGCGAGCTGCTCCAAGCGCCAGCTGCCTCTTCAGATGGAGGTGCTTCTCTAGGAAGAATAGAGCTTTGTGTTTGGATGGGGAAAGGTCAGGAGGACCAGGGGGAGGAGGAGGAGGGGTAGGAGTGAAACAGCGTTACTTCCCCACAGCTCCTGGCGCCGTCAGCGAGTCCCCCTCGGTCCCCATCTGCTCCTGGGGTCAGATCTGGGAGATGGAGGCACACGTCCATCAGCCCTGGGGAGGTCACATCCTGACACTGAGCAGAGAAGAGGGACATGGGGACAATCACAGAATGTCAGGGACTGGAAGGGACCTCAAAGGATCATCTAGTCCCATCCCCCCACTGGAGCAGGAACATCCAGATCAGGTCACTGGATGTCAAAATTCAGACCCAAAATCTGCCAAGAGGACTGTTGAGCTCATTCTGGGGCTACCATGACACAGTCCAGAACCCTCCATGAGGAAATTCCTGCTCTACTCTTATCAGAAGCTACTCTGACAAAAGCACAGGGTGGGTGCTGCAGGAGGCCAGCACTGTGTCCCCCTGACCCCTCCACCAGACCCCAGAAAGGGATGGTCCCAGCTGCCATTTGGCTTTTCCATAAATCAATAAGCCAAGCCCAGGCTGAGAATGATGTGGATGAATCCAAAGTGATGCACAGTGTGGCACAGTGGAGTAAAACAGATGAAATGGACCCTGGCCCTGGGTGATGAGATGCTCTGAGAGCCATCAGTCCCCAGGGCACAGCCACGAGATCACCTTTGTTTCTGCTCAGCCACAGCAAATTAGAGAAGCATCATGTACCAAACCGCCATCTCAGACCCTGGGCAAGAGAGCCTAAGGCTACCATGAAGAAGAACGGGTGCTTTCAGCTTGTAACTGCCTTGCTGCAGCTTTAATTGGTGGTAATGAAGTTCTCCAGCTCTCCTGACAAAAGGATGCTCCTGCCCCAGCCCTGTGCCAGCGCCTGGCTGGGCACCATCACCACAGGGAGCATCCAGACATAGTAATTGCACTTCAAGGAGCACACAGGCAGCTCTCCTGCTCTCGCCAACTGGCCCAGCCTCTGCTTGCTGTGACTTTTGTCCCTTCCCTGTCCTACTTATGTCAGTCTCTGCCATCCAGGCAGTCTGGAGCCATCCCAGCATGGAGAGGGGCTCTGATCCCAGCGGAGGACTGCAGCATAGAATCACAGAATAGTTTGGGTTGGAAGGAACCTTAAAGATCATCTAGGGATACCTCCCACTAGATCAGGTTGCTCAGTGCCTTGTCCAGCCTCTCCTGTTTCTCCTTTCACTAGTTTGTCTGGGGGAACAGAGATAAAAAACACCAAAGAAAGACAGCAGAAAGCAGTGTTAGGGCAGATCTATGTCTCATACACAAGGCAACAAGGTCTCCTACCCTAGGCATCAAGGCTTTGCCATTTCAACTCCTGCTTTTGCAGGGGAAGGACACAGCCCACAGTGTCCCCCCCTTCCACTCACAGCCGCTCAGGAAAAGGTCCCCGTTGCTTAGCAAAGGGCCATTATTCACCACCGGCACTGTGTGGGATGACAAAGGGTTAACCCACTGCAGCTCAGCCAGAAATACCATCCAGGACAAAGGGAGACTTCATGTCACCCGGAGCCACCCAGCAGCAGAAGGGCCTTAATCTGATTCCCAAAGAAAATGTGGCTTTTGCAGCTCAGCTTGGCTTGGCCAGGCTCCTCCCAGGTAGTTCTGCATCCACAGCAAGTGTTAACCCAGTTTGGGAGGGGTCCAGAAAACGGGGAAATCACTTTTCCAAAAGTCTGTGAGAAGGGAGGGCCTGGTGGAGGGTGTTGGGGGAGGGGAAGCAGCCACCTCAGCTTGTCAAGGTCTGATGGTCCCAAATCACCCCAGGAATGGCCAGATCTTGCCATCAGTTCTCATGTGATACATCAGGAACTGGAGAAAGCATCCACTGCCAAAGTCACATCAGGCAATGCTTGGTCATAGCAGTTACCAATGGCAATTAAGGTAATTAAGGTACATGGGAAGGAACCCACAGGCATCCTGGCACTGCCCAGCACTTTGAGAACCACATTTGGGGGATTAAGAGTGCGCTGACACAAGGCAGAAAGTTTCAGGGCGTTAAAAACAAAGCCCTGACATTCTGCAACTAGGACAGGGGTCTCAGGGACCAAAGCCAGAGATGCTGGGTTGGGACAACTCCAAACACAGGCTGAGTGGAGAGGGGCTTGAGTGCAGCCCTTGGGGTGTCAGAGGATGAAAAACTCAACATGAGCCAGCAGTGTGTGCTTGCAGCACAGAAGCCAACACAGTCCTGGGCTGCATCAAGAAAAGTGTGACCAGCAGGTCAAAGGACGTGATTTTGTCTCTCTTTGTGTCCAGTTCTGGAGCCCTCAACAGAAGAAGGACATTGAGCTGTTGGAGGGGGTCCAGAGGAGGCCACAAAGATGATGAGAGGGCTGGAGCACCTCCCTTCTCTGAGGACAGGCTGAAGGAGTTGGGGTTGTTCAGCCTGGAGAAGAGAAGGCTCAGAGGGGACCTCAGAGTAGCTTCTTAGTACCTGAAGGAGGCTCCAGAAAGGCTGGAGTAGGACTTTTCGATAGGATATGTGATGGAAGGACTAGGAATAACAGATGTAAATTGGGAGATGGGAGATTCAGGCTGGAGAGAAAAAAAGAAGTTCTTTGCTGTGAGGGTGGTGAGACACTGAAAGAGGTTGCCTAGAGAGGCTGTGGATGCCCCCTTCCTGGAGGGGAGGCCAGGCTGGATGAGGCACTGAGCAACCTGGTCTAGTGGGAAGGTGTCCCTGCCCATGGCAGGGGGGTTGGAACTAGGTGATCTTTAAGGTCCCCTCCAAACCATTCTATGATTCTATGATACCACTGAGCTGTATGTGCTTTGTTAACTATTTTAGCCACAGACTCATAGAATGGTTTGGGTTGGAAAGGACCTTAAAGATCATTTAGTTCCAATCCCCCTGCCATGGGACAACCCCTGGGTGCAGTGCAGAAGACGAAGAGCAAAAGTTACACCAACTTTCAAGAGTTGTCTCTAAGCTGCTTCTTTTTGAGTTAAAATCATGAAAACGGGTGATTTTGGCACATCACTAGCACTCCATAGAGAAGTCCTGGCCTGTCTCTGAAATGCAAGGACCAAGGTTTCACTGTGGGGTGGGTCAAATTCTCTCCTACCCTTCCCAACATTGGTGAAGAAGCTCCTTGTTGTGACAACAAAACTATCATCCCACCTCTGCATCCACCAGGTTGGGAAGCATGCACATCACAATGGGGACTTGGAGCCCAACAAGTGACAGCAGTTGAGAAAAGTCTGCTTGGTTTTCTCAGCTAAAAAACAGGTGCTGGTGGTGAATGTCACCACCCCAAGAGGTGAGGGCACGAGGACAGTCCTGTTAATGGTATTATTTTTAGCATTACCCTACTCTTCTCCATAAAGGCCCTATCAAATTTTGGAGATAAAATGAAATGCAGTTGTGTTCAGACACATGACCCAGCAAATTTGCCTCCAGGGGACCTGCCCTTCCCTCTCCTGGAGTGAAGCTCAGCCACATTATCCACACACCAACATCTCCAGTGTGGGTTTTGCCCAAGCCCAGCACAGGGCTGGATGCAGCATCGTGGCCATACAGAAATAGCATCATTTGAAACCACAGGCTATAAAAATTCCTCCGTGCTCAGAGAGAGGAAGTCTGGATTCCCCATGGGGAGGCATCCAGGAACTGCCACTGCTAGGTGATTAGCCACCAAGCCATTAGACCCCACCACATCTGCATACCTGCAGCCATGGCTAGCACATACCAGTAAGAATATACCTGCTTAATGGCTGGGAGGTCAAACACACTAAATACATGGCCATCAAGTTACACACAAGCCACACAGGTATTTTGCTCTCAACAAGGAAAATCACAGAATCACACAGAATCACAGAATATCAGGGATTGGAAGGGACCTCAAGAGATCATCTAGTCCAATCCCCCTGCTGGAGCCGGAACACCTAGACCAGGTCACACAGCAATACATCCAGATGGGTTTTGAATGTCTGCAGAGAAGGAGACTCCACAACCTCTCTGGGCAGCCAACTACAAAGCATGGAGGAGTCACAGCTCATAGGGCACTGCCATCCTTAGTGTGCTGCAAATGCATTTTTTCTATCCTGATACATTCTTATCTGCACTCAGAATGCTCTCACAGCAGGGCTGTAATCACTATGATGACTGTTCTCGTCCTGGATACTGTGTCCTGCAATCTGGAGCAACACCTGGATGGGGCAATGGCACTGAGGAGTTCATGTGTTATCACAATTCTTGCTGTTTTTTTTTTTTTGACAGGGTGGTGTCTGAGCTGCCACTCATCTGAAAAGCAAAGCTCCACCGAGTGTCCCCTGCACACGCACATCTCCCATTGCCCTGCCCATGGCAGGGGGGTTGGAACTAGAGGATCTTTAAGGTCCTTTCCAACCCAAACTATTCCTTGATTCTATGGGGCAATCCAGTCAAACCAATTAATGGTGAACCCAGAACCTTTAGTCAGCACATCTCCAACAGCAACGTACCATCTCTTCCCACCCTAGAGCTACATCATTGGTCTCCTCCATCTTACTGTGACCTACATCCGAGGCAGCAGGAATTCATAAAATCATAGAATGGTTTGGGTTGGAAGAGACCTTAAAGATCATCTAGTTCAAACCCCCGTGCCATGCCCAGAGACACCTACTAGACCAGATTGCTCAATGATTCATCCAGCCTGGCCTTAAACACTTCCAGGGAGGGGGCATCCACAAACTGTTCCACATAAAGAAGTTCTGAAGACATCCAAAAAGGAAAAAAGAAAACCAAACCAAAGCACAAAAGATCAGAGATTCTCAAAGCAATCATAAAGAGAGTGCTCTGCTCTTAATTAAAACATTTCTTCTAGCACAAAACCCAAATAAACCATATAACTTCTTTAATAAAACAAAATAGAGCATCCTACATCAACAGCATCAATAAAAACCCTAACACAGTATTTAACTCTACTTGCCTGGTGCTACAGTGAGATGTTCCTGCACTCCTCTGGTCCCTGTGTTTGTGGATGTCCACTCTTGAAAACTGTGCAGGGCACAGCTCACAGAGGGCTGGATGCTCAGCAAAGGGGATGGGAGTGAGATAGAACAACTTGTGATTTATGGAAGGGTAGACACAATGCTCTGTCAGTGCCCTCTGGCCCTACACTACAAAAACTGATAGAAACCCTCTCCAGACAGCTCAGTGTATCCATGGAAGCCCCAGCACTGGGCAACACTATCAGCCCCTTTGGGGCCCAGCAGCTCCCCTGGCTTCCATCTGCCCTCACAAAGCTGGAGATACCCAAGCTCCCCCAGTCTGTTACCCCAAATGCTTCTTCCCTGAAGTGTGGTCACACCAGGGATGGATATAAAAAGCAAGGGTCGGAATCCTCTGGCACAAAGCCACTTCCATGCAAAGGCTGCCCAAGGGCAGGACCAGGGGGTCAGAGCACAGGCAGGAGGGGAAATCCTCTCCTCAGCTGTCTCTGGGGGGGTGTAAAGATGCCTGGTGACAGCAGGACAGTGGGATACAAAGGGGAAAAGAGGGATTTTTGTCAGGCAGGAAATCACTGAACACGGGATGGGATGTTCCAGACTCCCTCAGACTGAGACACACGAGAAAAACCACACAACGAGCAAGACCTGAGGGTTCCCACTGTTCTCAGTCCTTCAGGATCACTCGTGAGCACTGAGAGGATAAGGACGTGCTACTAAAATTAAAAAAAAAAAAAAAAGAAGAAGAAGAAAAAAAAGAAAGGAGAAAAAAAAAAAAGAGAGGAAAGAAAAAGAAGAAAA
>VZTY01025057.1:21651-55366 GCA_013400935.1 Turnix velox | reverse complement strand
TTCAAAAGAACCAATTAAAGGGAAAAGCCGGGGAAAAAAAAATAAAAAGAGAAGAGCTCGGGGAGGGGGGAGGCGAGTCCTGCTCCTTGTGGGGACAGTGAAGGGCCATCCCCTCCTCCCTGGGGCATCACGGGGGCAATCTGTCCTCCTCCCTGAAAGGGATCAGCCTTGCCCTGGCAGGCAGTTGAGCATCCTCATCCCTTGTGTTTTTTTCTTTAAGGGGGTGTCACAGAACCATAGAATCACAGAGTTAGAAGGAATGAATCTTCGAAGGCCAGTCCCCTGCAGTGACAGGGACATCCTGCACTAGATGAGGCTGCTCAGAGCCTCAGCAAGCCTGGCCTTGGATGTCTCCAGGGATGGAGCATCCAGCACTTCCCTGGGCAAACTCTGCCAGTGTCTCACCACCCTCATGGGGAAGAGCTTCCTCCC
Organism: Turnix velox; assembly: GCA_013400935.1. NCBI lineage: Eukaryota > Metazoa > Chordata > Aves > Charadriiformes > Turnicidae > Turnix > Turnix velox. The sequence continues at coordinate 54,934 of VZTY01025057.1, read as the reverse complement.
AGTGTCTCATCTAAACCTGCCCTGCTCTAGTTTCAAACCCCTGCCCCTCATCATGTGGCTCCAAGCCCTGGCAAACAGCCCCCCCCCAGCTTTCCTGGAGCCCCTTTAGGTTTGTGGGTGCATCCATGACACCCTTCAGTGCATCCCTCCTGCAGGCTGGGACATGTGCCCTAGGGACAGGCTGTAGTAAGGGAAAGCTGGGGGATGCTTTAGGGAAGTGTTTCCCATATGAGATCTGAAAGCCATAGAAAAGGGTGATGGTGGGGGGGAGACTTCCCCCTCCAAATCCTTGGCCCAGTGCCCTACACCACCCATCAGTGCCCACAGAGATGCTGGGGAGGATGGGTTTTCCCCAGTGCTCACCAGGACAAGAGAACATCAAAAGGTTCCTTCCCTATCAGTTCACAACCAAACTGCAGAGCAGAAACACTCCCTTACGTCACCAGACACGCTCCCCACCGTGCAGCAGAAACGTCTTTCACAGGGGAAGCAACACATGAACATCTCCAGTCCATCCAGCAAAAGTGATAAAGCCACAAGTCTGCCCAGCACCCAGGCTGCAGTAGCCCCTTCCACTGCCTGCATGGCTGCAGAGAGTCACCCCAGGCTCCTCTGGCTCCCATGCTCAGCACAGACCCTTGCCCAGCATCACCAGCAACCAGGATCCCTTTTTTCACCCTTTTCCAGGGGGGCAGTAGCCTGTCTGCAGCAGGGTCCAGCCCACAGTGAGCTGACACCTCCAACACCTGGATCATGCCAGGTTTGTTGTTGCCCCATTTCACCCTCAGGATCCATGATTGGTCACCAAGATTCCCCTCCTCCTGCTCCAGCCTGGAAAAACAGCTCAGAACATCCCCATCCCATGGCACAGCTGGCTCTGCTTCCTCCTTTCACACAGGCCCTGACAAAGCATTCCCCAGGCTGATGCCTGCATCATGTCAATGGTATTTTCCCCTTGCTAAGTCACCACTCTAATTTTCCCCCCTCTTTACCCTTCACCCTCCCCTTGCCCTGATGGCATGACCAGCCTCCAGCTTGCCTGCTCTACCACTTCCCTCTGGACACCCCAGCACTTGCCACTGCTTTTTATACCCTCGGGCTGGGAAAAAGCTCAGGCAGAGAGACTTACTCAGCTGAGGATTACGAGGAGGACAGCACAACATCTGCAAGAGCCAAGGGTTCTTCAGCACCCACTTCAGCTGCCAGCCCAGTGAGGCTCCCCCCACCCAGTTTCTGCAAAGTCCTGCTCAGTTCCCCCCATAAAGACCTCAAAAAGCAAATCCCTCCTGGCTCTCTGCCTTCCCCCACCACCAGACATGAAAAGCACTCGAGTTTCTCCCCGGGTAACATGGGGAAAAAGCTTCCACAACATCAAAGGCACCACGCAAGAGTTATCCCCCCTTCCTTCCATCCCTCCCATGCAGCAGGGCCAGAGCTGCCTCCCTTGAAAGCACCGTGGTTAAGGCGCCAACTGCACTCGAGACACAGTTTTGATTTCATTTTTTTTTGCCTTCTTTTTTGTTTTGTGGGTTTTAATTTTTTCATTCAAACTCAGCAACAAACTGGGCAAATCCGAGCTCTGCTTTGGGGGCAACGTGAAAAGCAGGGTTCTCATGGGCTCTCTGGGTGAGCAGTCACCCAAGGAAAAGGAGAATGAATAAAAACACTCCCTGTCCCAGTCCTACTCCTTACCCGAGATGAAAGGACGGCACTAGTGACCTGGAGCAAAAATACAAACACCTTCTGTGTGAACAGATTCTCATGAGTTTCTCTGCAGCCCCCTGTAACTCCCTTCTCCTCCATCTACAGAGCAGACACAGCAGCTCCCCCCTTTCTCAGAGGGCTTTGATATCTCTAGAGCAAAAGAAGGAGGGCAAGGGAGGGGGTATTCACCTTCCTGGAAACAGGGAACAGCATTTACACCCAAAACAACAACAAACAGCCTCTGCTTTTGGAATACCAAGGGAGAGAGTTGCAGATGCAGCAGGAACAAGCCAGGGATGGAGAAGATGAGGAGGGACTAGAAAATAGCTTCCAACACCGCAGGGATTTACAAAAAAAAAGTCATAGGGACCACATGGTTTCTTGGCCCATTTAAGAGCATTCTTCAACCCTTCATCCCACACAGCAGTTGTTCCTGCCAGGGCTGCTAGGTTCATTTTATTGCTGGAACATTGAAACAACCTTAGTTTGTAGTGTGTGAGGGGGGAGGAGAGAGGGGGAAGGTGCTGTTTAACACTTGGCCATGTTCTTGCTGTGATTAATATCACCCGATGCACAGATACCAGATGTTCTCAGGGCAGGCTGTAGCCTATCCTAAATTGCACCAAGATGGAATTTCTGGGCAATTTTCAGGGAGTGCTGAGGGCAGGCACTAATGGGAAAGAAGAGATTTACACAAACATGTTAAAAAAAAAAGAAGTCAGTGGGGTTATGGCACTGGTCACAACCTTTAGGCTGGCTGCAATGCCAAAGGCTGTGCTTCTCATAATCAATGTCTTTTTGAGGTGATTACACCAGTTCTTGCTCTTCAGTGGGTCACAAGCCTCTGATTTCCACGTGTCCACAGCAAAAAAAGCCTTCTCAGTTTGCTCCCCCAGAGTTTCAGCTCCAGGGGGGAACACTCATATGGTACAACCTCTACTGCTGATCCCCACCAGGGTCCCACTCCAAAGCGAAAGTGTCTCCCCCCACCCCAAACTAAGTGCCTCACTCCATCAGCAGCTTCTCCCACCCCCATGGGCTGCCTGCTGGGAGGAGCATCCCAGGGTCACCTACATGGGCATGAGGCTTAATTAGAACCAGGATCATTCCAGCTTTTGGAGGCCAGGCACCACCCCAGCACACAGCTGGCCTCCATCAGGGACACTTCTGGCTCTTTGCTGGGTGCAAGGGGTTGGGGGCATCGACTCACACCAAAAAGAGCTGAAACCCATGGGTTTTCCATCTCTACCCTGACACAGCTCAAAGCTTGGCTTGAGAAGGGCAAGTATCTTGCAGTGCCCAAGTGGCCACGCACCAGCATTTGTGGCCATGACCCTGTGGCTTTGCACCCAGTGACTGTGGCTCTGTGAGCAGGGAGGGCCTGAACCAGCCATGGTTCAAATAAGGAGGGATTTTGGTGGGGCATCTTGAGCATGGCAGAACGAGAAGCAGTTTAGAAACATCACCATGGGATCTTCTTCTTCATACCCTTCCTGCTGATCCCACACCTGAGCCATGGCTGATGTCCTCCAAAAAGAGTCTCACAACCTGATGGTTTTCTCATTTCTCCTTTGCCTTGGAACTGAAATTTGGGTCATTCTCAGGTTCTCCAAAACAGGTCATCCCCATATTTAATACTTAAGCAGACAGGCTGTGGCTCACTCGTCACTTTACCACCAGTCACGTAATCAGCAGCTCCCAGTGCTGTCAATCACAAGCACCAGTGTCACCACAATTCATATCCTATGAGACAAACCATAGACTGAAAAGAGGGTTCAGGGCAGAAAAAAAACTAAGTGACAGTTGTGCCATCTGGCACAGGCATGAAAAGAAACAATAAAAAAGAACATTTCCCCTCCTTAAGCTCCACACTGGAGTGGGACCCTCTTGCTGCCAGCAGGGAAAGCATGGGACCATGTCCATATGTCCAGGCAGGATCTGCAGCTACCACAGGCTTGAGAAATCCCAAATCCCACAAGATGCCTTTTTGTTTCTACTGAAAGGGTGAGGTCTGGCTGAGATCTAAAGCCTGGGGTGGGGGGTGGTCAGAGCAGGAAGGAAGGGGAACCTCTCTGCAGGCTCCCGGAAAGCCCCTGCTACAAAGGACTTCATCCAAGTGAAGTCTCCCTCTGTCTCTCCCCCAGCTATTCCCACCACAAAGTCGTGCTGAGCATACATCACTGAATCCTGGATTTACACCCAGAAACCAAAAGATCTCTCTTATTCACTTCTTTGAGCAAAGGTTAAATCCAACCAAATACATCAGCTTTCATGGACAGGACAAGGGTTTGGCGGGCAGCAGGAAGGAACAGGAACGTGGGAATTCCTCCTACAACTTGGCAATGGGCACTTCCTTGGCACAGGAGCCCTCTGGGGTCTGCTCAGCCTCTGCCAAGCGGAGAAAACCCCTCATTGAAGTTCTCAGTAATCTCACATCCTGTAGCTCCTGGAGGAGTTTGGGTGAGGGGCTGCACAGATTCAAGCAAGAGGAAAGGTGGGGTGGCAAATGTAGAGCTGAGATGCTTTAACCTGCAGTTCAGAGAAACACAGAATTATAGAATGGTTTGTGTTGGAAGGGATCATAAAGATCATCTAGTTCCAACACCCCTGCCATGGGCAGGGACACCTCCCACCACACCAGGTTGCTCAGTGCCTCATCCAGCCTGGCCTTAAAAACCTCCAGGGATTGAGGGGGCATCCATAGCCTCTCTGGGCAACCTATTCCAGGGACTCACCACCCTCACAGGAAAGAACTTCTTTCTTCTCTCCAGTCTAAATCTCCCCTCTTCCAATTTGCATCCATCACTCCTAGTCCTGCCATCCTGGACCCTATTCAAAAGTCCTACCCCAGCCTTTCTGTAGCCCCCTTCCTTCAGGTATTGAGAAGCTACTGTGAGGTCTCCCCTGAGCCTTGTCTTCTCCAGGATGAACAACCCCAACTCCTTCAGTCTGTCCTCCAAAGGGAGGTGCGCCAGCCCTCTGAAACATTGCCTTCCCTGCTGAGCCCAGAAGTCCCTGGATGTGCCTGCTCTGGTCCCACCATGTTCCCAGCAGCAACAAGACATGGACAAGCCATGGCCAAGCTGAAGGACAGCTGGGGTTTGGGCACTGCCACCAGTGGACGATGTTGGACCTGCAATGCAAGCTTCCACACTAAATGCAAAACACTCATGCTGGGCACCTTCATCCTTCATCCACCCCAGCACCAAGACAGGTCCTGAGATCTCTAAAAGACTCACAATGCCTCTTAATTCCACCAGAGCTCCCAGGCCACCAGCCTGCCATCCAGCCCCTTCCTTCACCTCCCCAGCTCCTCCTGTCATCCCACTTCCAAGCTTTAATCCCAACTTGGTGAGCACAAAGCAGCTGCTGAGCTGAGCCCTGTGACCCCATGAAACTAGAGCAGCCCCACAGCAACCCAAACTCTGCTCTGAGACACTCTCCTCCCCCGTCTGTGATCTGCAGATAACACTTCACAAGGCTCAGAACCTCTTAAAGGTCACATTAAAGTTTGAGGTTTTCAGCTCTGCAAGATACAGCTCTGGTTTCTGACATTCTCTCATCACCAAGAGCAGAGCAAACCACCAACCTCAGCAAGTCACCAGGGGCCCAGGTGCTCTCCCATGTCCCTGCAGCACCAGGAGCACTCTTAGGGCACCAACTATCAACTTTTGATCCTGGAAGAAAAGCACCACTCAGGGTTTCTCCTCTTTTCAGCTCATATGTTTTGTGTTTGAGGACCAAGGAATCAGCTTGCCAGCTTGGCACTGCCAAATTCCCTTGGTCTTTGCAACAGGCAATGAGTTTAACCCCCAGGTGCTGCAGCGAGTCCTGCACAGCCCCACTCTGCCTGACATAGGGTGGATGTCCCTGCCCTCCTCTCCCATTCCCATCCCATCCCATCCCATCCCATGTGGGCAAGGCAGTACTACAAGGTGTCACAGAGACTTGCTAAAATTCCCTCCTTGGATCCCAAATTGCCCATCCATTTCAGATCCCAGACAAGCCAAGTGATCAGACCCATGGTCTGGTGAGACAAGGGCTGCCCTTGGACCCTTTCAACAATTTTTTTCCCAACCTCTTCCCAAACTTTTCCATGCCTCTCCCACTGCTGCCCCCTGGGACTCAGTGTCCCCCTGTGGGAGCTGTGGGAAGGAGGGCACATCCCCCCAAGGCTGGGAGGGGGCACCAGGGGTCAGCCAAGATGAAGAAGAAAAACAAATCAATGGTGAGGCCATTTTGGCAACAGCATCAGCTCCTTCCTGCCCCATTTTCACCACAGCTGCTGAGCAGAAGCTGGGGATGCTGAATTGCCTGAGGGGCTCCAAAACACTTGTGTGGAAAGATATTTTTTTCCTTTCCTAATGAATTCCCAACCCCTATCCAGCCCTCCCAGAGGGCTTGTGGAATCCCATGAAGCAAACATGCTGTACGGACAATGATTTCAACCAGCTCCATCTGTAAAGTTTTGCTCCAGGACAGGGTGAGCAGGGCAGCTTCCCCCAGCACAATCTGGGACAGCAAAGCCTTTTTTTCATCCCCCCATCCTCCACTCTGTGTGACCACCCTCCTGGTCCCCGCACAGTGTTGCAGCCACAGAGGCAAATGCAGACAGCAAAAAACTGTTATTCTTCCCCAGAACAGCCGCAGTATGCTCCTCCCACATCCTCCAGCCCCTTGAGCCCCCTCTCCTCTCCTGCCCCACACGAAGCCTGCACAAAGCAATGCTGACACCACAGATGGCTCAACCCCCACCCCATGAGCTTTAAGCAGCTCCAGCACATTGTGCAAGAGCAGTGGGCACCAGGGATGTATCAGAGGGCTGGAGTCACAGCTCTTGGCCAGCTGTGACTGCTTTGGGATTTAACTCAGCCTCATTTTCCCTGCCCCAGGTTTGCTGGCCAAAGCTGGCCAGGGGAAAAGAGCACCATAGAAAAACAAGGGAAAACAAACAGTACGTGCCTGGCCAAATCCCTTCCCCAAGGGCTGCGTGGCTCTGGGTTTGGTGGAGTTTTGGTGGAGTTTGCCATGGAAAAAGATGAGCAGCAGCAATCTGCACCTACTGGGGACATACAGGGACATAACACCCTCCTCCCCATCCTCATTCCTCGGGGCAGCTCCCAGCCACCCACACAAAATAGTGCAGGAAGAGGAAGGGTGAAGGAGGAAAGACAGGGTGGAGGATGGTCTGAGCTCAACATAATGCTCCATTCATGGGGAACCTGCCCAAGAGGGCACCCACACACTCTGCTGCTGCTCCTGGAGCTGGAACAGCACCTCCCAAAGTGACACAGGTCCCAGCACAGGACTAAAAGGTCTGATTTTCCTTCCGTTAGGAGGCTTTTTATGATTCTCAGTGGCTGCCAGGAGGTAGTCAGTGTGTGTGAGCTCAGACCAGCCCCAGGTGCCGCAGAGAAAAGCTCCAAACCATAACCCACTTGCTCCCACTGCAGCTCCCACCTCGTTCCTTCACTGCAGCAGAAAGCTCCCAACCTAAAGAGTTTTTTTGCCAAGTGATAACATTTTGAATAAATAACCTAAACCTCCATGCTCCAAGGCAACATATTTGGGATTTGGAGGAGGGACAGGGAGCTGGATTACATCCAAAAACGTGATGTCCATCAGAGAGTTCCAGTGAGGACCACCACCAGCAGAACCACTCCCTTCCTCTCATTTCTCTTCTACATCTGTCCTGCATCTTCTGCATCTGTCCTGGACCCACAGCCAGCTGCTATTCCCTGCCTGGCCAGGTAGATGGTGCTCAGCCAGCACAGAGAGGGGAAATTATCCAGGCAGGAAAAATTAAGTTTGCTGCTGATTAAGCCAAATAACTCAACGTGGTTTCCGCTGATGACAAACGTGGAAGGTCCCACTCCAGCCCCAAACAATCAGGACCAGCTCTGATCTTCATCACCTCTTTCGGACTTCAGCCTTTCACTTGGGGCTGCAACATCAACTGGCAGCACCCATTTCATCGAAACCAGCCCTTTCCCACCTCTCATTTTCTGCCGGAAACTCATCTGAAAATGCTCTGTGTCCCCCCCCGCCTTTGACCAGCTTTCCACACGCAATCAGTAACTATCACAGTTTAGTGAGCCACGACGATGATGAGAGGGCTGGAGCTCCTCCCTTCTGAGGACAGACTAAAGGAGTTGGGGTTGTTCAGCCTGGAGAAGACAAGGCTCAGGAGGGACCTCAGAGTGCCTTCTCAATACCTGAAGGAAGGGGGCTACAGAAAGGCTGGGGTAGGACTTTTGAATAGGGTCCAGGATGGCAGGACTAGGAGTTATGGATGCAAATTGGAAGAGGGGAGATTTAGGCTGGAGATGAGAAACAAGTTCTTCATGTGAGGGTGGTGAGATTCTGGAAGAAGTTTCCCAGAGAGGTTGTGGATGCCCCCCCAGTCCCTGGAGGGTTTTAAGGCCAGGCTGGATGAGACACTGAGCAACCTGGCGTAGTGCCTATGACAGGGGGGTTGGAACTAGATGATTTTTAAGGTCCCTTCCAACCCAAACCCTTCTATGATTTCCCACAAACCCAAAATACAGTGAAGCAGGAAACAATTTGCCCATTTCCCCCCCCCTAAACAGGCCAGGGTTGCATGGATCCATGGAAGGAGGGGGGTGGGCCATAGGCTTTCCATCCCATCACCCCAGGGTCGCCCCCCTCTGCTGTGCCGGATGTGGGATGTCTAATATTTCTCCAGCTCTGTTTTAACACTCACACCATCTTGGGAGCAGGAAGCTTAAGCCATTTCCTGCAAGGCACTGCTCTGCCCTTCAAATATTTCCAGCCTCAGTGCAAGCTGTTTTAAAACCCAAACCTGGCAGCTGGAAGTGTGAAATCAGAGAAGGGGTTGGGTCCAGGGAAAATTCAGTTTGCAAAACCTACCCAAGTCCCTGCTGCTGTGGAGCAGTAAAATAAATCCTGTCACAGGCAATAAAGGAGAAAAATTAATTCTGCCTGTCCAAAAAAACAAGAAGGAAAAGCAGAAACTCACAACAATGTTCTCTCTGTCCCTCCCAAGGGATACAGAGCTGTTCCCCAGCAGAAAGCCACAGCCTCCTTGTCCCTGCAGCCTGGCATTTGAGGTTTTCCCAGCTTTGCTCTCTCAGCAGAGCTCAAATGGTGGCTTTGGTTTGCTTGCTCTTCAAATGATTGTCCCATAGACTGTCTGTCCCAAAAAATGTCTGAAATAACTCCAAAGAGACCCCTTCTGCTCCTCTGAGTGGAGGGGAAAACAAATACTTCTTCTCTGAAGCTCTGCAGAGCAATTTCAGGACAAGGAGACCTGAAACTCTGGCAGATGTGGATCAGTGGAGCTCAGCCCTGAACCCACATCATCCTCAGCCCCCTCCTTTCTCCCCTTGCCCAAGGCTTTGCAGGCACAGGAAGAGTCCAGCCTGATGCAGCATCCCTGGGAGAACCTCTTCCACAGAGGAGAGGAGGCAGGAAGGTGCCAGATGGTGAAGGAAAGCCCTTGGGAGTTATGAAAAGGGTGCTAAGAACACCAGGACTTGCTTCATTCCCAACACATTAAAAGAAAATAACTCCTCCAGGACAAATAAAGGTTCTGGGGAGATGCTGGATGATGAAAACCATGAGAGAAGGTGGAGAGACATAGCAGCCCATCATCTGCTGCTATCTCTGGCTGCTCCATCCCACATGTCACACATGAGCAGAGGTTACTTGTCCCTAGCTCTTCTCTAGGTGACATGCACAAACATGTGGCCTTGCAACAGGGAAACAAAATCAAGCCCCAGGACCCATGCAACAGGCTCTGCTTCTCCAAACTCCCACCCACAGACCTGCTCTTTTGCAAGATTTTCTGCCCAGAAACCAAAGTCATAAAGCAAAGAGGAAACCCCAGAGCTCTTTCAGGGCTGCACAGGAACCCTTTAACTTCCAACCTCAGGGCACATGTTCCCAAACTGTAAATAAACTTTTATTTACTACACAAAGTAGGGCAAGGAGGAAAGTTTCCCCAGGGGATGGTGAGAGGAACATCAGTATTATGGCAGGATCTTGGATTTCATCTGACTCCATAACACAGATCCTCAAGACCTCAGTAGGAGCTACACAGGGCATGACAACACCTCCCCTGTGGCCATATCCCACTCAAGTCCTGCTTTTCTCATCATTTTCAGTCCAAACAGGAATGTCTCCAGGGCATGGCTTTGTCCAGTCACCCTATTAGAGACAGCAAATTCACCTCCCACATCCTACAGAGCAACAGGCAACTGAGATCCATCCTCTGAAGATGAACCATGACAACCTCATGCTGCCCTCCAAGACCACCCACATCTCCATGTTCTGACTGACCAAGGTCTTATCTGCATTTTAGAGCAATGAACTACCTAAAGGCTGGGTGTATCATCCTCAGCACTCAACTGGGTCCTCTCGTCTTCTTCAAGGACACCAAAAGGGGTGGACAGGGGATTTTGGGGGTGGTGTGACCCTAGAGAGGGCCTCAACAGCTTGTGAACTCAGCCTCCCACTTCCACCCCCTTTATCTGAGCGTTGGGCTGCAGGAGGAAGCGAGTTCAGCCAGAGTTTGTCTAAACAATTATGTTTTATCAGAAAAGCTGCTCAGATCTACCCCTTTTTCCTTGGTCAATTCAAGACAACTCCAAGGTAATCTCCATACTCCTTCCTATCTGCACAAGATGGAAGCAGGCAAGCAGGACATAAGGCAAAGAGCATCCAGACACCTCACCAGTGTCTGCTCCAACTCCCTAAGTGTCAGCAGTCTCCATCACTCATAAACCAGCAGGCATCACCCATCCCCTCATCTGCTCTCCACACAACCAGAGTTTACCTTCCAAATCCTTTTTCTTCCCACAAACTACAGGTTTTTCGAATTTAGGAGAAAGCAAATTAAAGAGCAGACTGGAAGTTTTGATGTAGAAACCATCCAATACCCTCCCTCTGCTCAGATAGCTGAGGACCTCTCCTGATGAAGAGCAGCTCCAGTAAGACACACAGATACTGCAAGAGGAAACAGAGAAACTCTTGAACCTGGTTGATGACAAACTGAGGGACAGAATTCACACCAACCTAAGGGAGGCAGAGAGATGACTAAGTGTCATGGAGCATGTTTGGATGAAGCCACGTGCAAGGGATACATTGGGACAACTCCCTCCAAAGGTCTTGCTCCCAGACTGAATGGCTGAATTCACACAGGTCAGTGCTCAGCTCTTGGTCCCCTTGGAAACATCAACCAGGTCCAGCTGAGGCACAGAAACCTTCTGGAGAGGCAGAACTCAGAGGACAACCAGGGGCTGATAAGTCCACCCAGCCTAGACTTAACCTGGACACCATTTCCTGTGTTGAAAAGCTAAAGATGGATCATTTTCTACAGCATCTACAATATTTGAACTCCAAGGTGTTGAAAGATACTTCATTTCAGATACTTCAACCCCTGCTGCAAAAATTGCCTTTCCATGCAAAAAAACCAACCCACTGCTTGCACACAACAGACACTGCAAACAGCACAAGTCAAGGAGGAGCCAAGCAACCAAAAAGCCCTCCCTCTGTCACTCTTGAGCTGGCACAGGAACCCTAAATGCCTTGTTAAAGTTATTAGCTCTTCATAAATACATAAACATCTGCAAAGTTTTGTTGGCTCCAGAATGTTTTGGACCAGATTTTGATCCAGCTTTGTCTCACAATATATCTTCATGCAAAGATAAAATGAAACAATTAGAGAGGAATATTATGTGTGCGACCCTAGAGAAAGCCAGGGTCCTCTCAGCTTGAGAGGTGGGCCCATGCCAACCTCATAAAGTTCAACAAGGCCAAGTGCAAGGTCCTGCACCTGGGCTGGGCCAACCCCAAGCATAGACACAGGCTGGGTGGAGAGTGGCTTGAGTGCAGCTCTGAAGAGGAAGGATTTGGGGGTGTCAGTGGATGAAAAACTCAACATGAGCCAGCAGTGTGTGCTTGCAGCCCAGAAGCCAACCCAGTCCTGGGCTGCACCAAGAGAAGTGTGACCAGCAGGTCAAGGGAGGGGATTTTGCCCCTGTGCTGGGCTCTGGTGAGACCCCAACTGGAGTTACTGTGTCCAGTTTTGGAGCTCTCAATGTAAGAAGGACATTGAGCTGTTGGAGCAGGTCCAGAGGAGGCCACAAAGATGATGAGAGGGCTAGAGCTCCTCCCTTCTGAGGACAGGCTGAAGGAGTTGGGGTTGTTCAGACTCATAGGAGCTTCTCAGTACCTGAAGGGGGCTACAGAAAGGCTGGGGTAGGACTTTGTAATAGGGTCCAGGATGGCAGGACTAGGAGTGATGGATGCAAATTGGAAGAGGAGAGATTCAGGCTGAAGAGAAGAAGAGGGGCTGGAGCTAGATGATCTTTAAGGTCCCTTCCAACCCAAACCACTCTATGATTCTATTTCATCCCACCAACTGACTCAAAGGAGAGCAGCCTTCTCTCCACATCCCTCCCCTAAAACCTGCAACAGATGTAAGAAAAATTGGACCCAAAGAAGCCTGAGCCCAGGCTGCAGTCCAACACCAGCTGCTTCTTCCATTTATAGCCGCATTCACTTCGGGGTTCGTCACAGCATCTTGGACAACCCCAAGGGCTCAGTGTGCCTGTTTGTTTGCTGGAGGAGTAAAGAACACAACTGGCTTGCTGACAAGTTAGCTGTTTTGCTCACAACAGCGTTTGATCTTCTCAAAACAAAGTTATCTCTCTGTAATCTCAATTCAGTTCCTCAACTCCTTGTCCACAGTTTATGGAGCTGGCACTGCATTCAGCCTATGGTGTCCCTTCAACTACTGGCCAACAGAAACATCTCTGGCAGCGACAGAGGTCTAGAAATAGTCTGGAAGAAAATTATTTCTTCACTGCAGAAGGTTCATCACCATTTCCATTGCTTCCCTCCCCCAGCAGGCATGTCACAAAACAAATGGCCTGGCCTTACTGGGGGAGATCAAAGCAAACTCTTTATCTTGGTTAAGATAACGGATTTTATTTTGCCTTATCAGCCTGTAGGATGATTAACATAAATGTGACAAAGCCTGAAGATACAGAAGGAGCTGATGGGTGGGGAGCACGTTCCTCTGCACAACAGCCATGGGCTCCAGACACACAGATGCTGCAAGATAAACAGAGAAACTCTTGGGGCTGGTTTGCACCCCTCACACTTAGCCAGGGCTGCATCTCCCATCACTTTCTAGTGTCACTTACACCTACACAATTGCTTCTCAGCACAGGAAAAGCAAACAGCAAAGTGGAGCAGAGGTGCAGAGATGGAGATGAAGAGCCACGTGCATCCCACAGACACAGGGCTCACACCCAACACAACCAGCCCAGATACCACCACAGACAGCTGGCACTCCAGTTGCCAATGGACATCTTCTGCCTGGAAGAGAAGGCTTTGACATCGACAGAGACACATTCAGCCTCAGACACTTCCTTCAAGGTTCAGTAAGTACAAGGTTCAGACACTGATGCACAACCTGGCCCACAGACCCAACCTTGGCCATGGAAAAGACCTGACAGGACACCATGTCCATCTTTTAATGGTTGGGGTTGGAAGTGACCTTAAAGATCATTCAGTCCCAACCCCCCTGCCATGGGCAGGGACACCTCCCACGACACCAGGTTGCTCAATGCCTCATCCAGCCTGGCCTTAAACACCTCCAGGGATTGAGGGGGCACCCACAACACCACTGGGCAATCTCTTCCAAAATCTCACCATCCTCAAGGCAAAGAACTTCTTTCTTCTCTCCAGCCTAAATCTCCCCTCTTCCAATTTGCATCCATTACTCCTAGTCCTGCCATCCTGGACCCTATTCAAAAGTCCTACCCCAGCCTTTCTGTAGCCCCCTTCCTTCAGGTATTGAGAAGCTACTCTGAGGTTCCCCCTGAGCCTTCTCTTCGCCAGGCTGAACAACCCCAACTCCTTCAGCTTGTCCTCAGAAGGGAGGTGCTCCAGCCTCCTCTGGACCAGCTCCAACAGCTCAATGTCCTTCTTACATTGAGGGCTCCAGAAGTGGACCCAGTAACTCCAGTTGTGGTCTCACCAGAGCCAAGTACTCACCTTTCACTTGGCCTGCTGGTCACACTTGTCCATGGGTTTGTTCCCTCCCGGTGTCAAGTAATGTGAGACAGGGAAGGAGGAACTGTAACATTTCCTATGGGAAACATTCCTTCACACAGCCTCTACTGGGGAGATCATTGCTTTTCCTACAGGCCCTCAGGGACCTCCAGTGAGGCACGGGAATTAGGAATTGTCTGTGTGACTGTGCCTGGGCTCTGGCTGCCTGTGCACAAGCCTGGGCATGGGCAGACTCACTGCCTGGGGTGTACCCTGCAGTGCTTGAGGACACACATGTGTCCATGACAAAACCAGGCAAATGGTGCCCACACAGACACAAAGAAGGGGACACATGAATGTCAACCTGACCGAAGATCAACATGATGCAATCACAGAATGTCAGGGATTGAAAGGGACCTCAAGAGATCATCCAGTCCCATTCCTTTGCTGGAGCAGGAACACTCAGGTCACACAGGTGGGGTTTGAATGTCTCCAGAGAAGGAGGCCCCACACCTTCTCTGGGCAGCCTGGGACACTCTTCTCTCAACCTCACTGTGACAAAGCTTTTTCTTGTATTTCTGTGGAACCTCCTGTGTTCCAGCTTGCACCCACTGCCCCTTGTCCTATCACTGGAGGTCACTGAGAAGAGCCTGGCTCCATCCTCCTGACACTCATCCTTTCTGTATTTATAGACAATAATGAGGTCACCACTCAGTCTCCTCCAAGCTAAGGAGACCCAGCTCTCTCAGCCTTTCTTCAGAAGGGAGATGCTCCAATCCAAGGATTCTGAGAACAGCATTCCAGGGGGCAATGATGTGCAGCAGAAGTACCATCACATCTACATCACCTACACTCTATTCTGACATCTTCAGTGCCCACTACACTCCTGAAGGAGCATATAGTAGGAGGGGAAAGCAGAAGGCACCTTCTCCCTCCACACCAGGCAGACAGGATGCCACGCACATGACAACACAGATCAGGCAGTGTCTCCACCACGGGACACAATCATCTCCTCCTCACATGCTCCTGCTCCTTCGTTCCAAGTCGCTGCAGGTTTCCATTTTTCCAGATTATCTCATTTTTGGCAGCCCACTGCAGGGACTGGGACTTGGCCCCTCCATTTGCTTTCTGGGACTGTGGGCGCTTTCCCCTTTCAAAATGATAACAACAACAACACCAGGAATGAAAAGTCCACCCGTAATCTGGCCCGAATGTGTCAGCTGGTTTCAAGGAAATGTTTCCCTCCAGCTTTTTAATCTCTTTGTACAGTTAAATTGCAGAGCAGCTTGGGGAGCTGGAAATGATTACTCACTGCATCTCCACTCAGCCCTGAACTCTTTCTCACAGAGAATCATAGAGTGGTTAGGGCTGGAAGGGACCTCAAAGATCATCTAGTTCCAACCCCCCTGCCATGGGCAGGGACACCTCTCACTGCACCAGGTTGCTCAATGCCTCATCCAGCCTGGCCTTAAACACCTCCAGGGATTGAGGGGCCATCCACAGCCTCTCTGGGCAACCTGTTCCAGTGTCTCATCACCCTCACAGCAAAGAAGAAACTTTGTCAGGGTGAGGGTGAGAGAAGGCTGCCCAGAAAGGGTGTGGGGTCTCCTTCCCTGGATGCTTTCTTTTGCGACCTGATCTGGGTGTTCATGCCCCAGCAGAGGGATGGAACTAGATGATCTCTTGAGGTCCCTTCCAATCCCTGATATTTTGTGATTCTGTGATGATTGCACCCATGTCCCACCTCCCAACTCAACTTTAACCTCACAGCCAGTGCTCTCTGAGGAATACAGGAGAGCATGAGAAAGACACAGGAAAGGTGAAAAGGGATGGAGAGGAATATTTCTTACTGTTCTGCCCCACAAGATCCTGCCCCATCTCCTGACATCCTCCCACATTTAGAACCACGGCTCCAGAGAGCTCAGCCCACACCACCAGCCACACCGCCCTAATGAAGTTCAGCACCATAATTATTCCTTTCCTTTGTGGTTTGCTCTGAACCTCTGAGCTCTCAGCGATTGCCCTTCTCCTCCCACCGGCCTCTTCCTGCACAACACGCTCTCCTGCATACCTCTGGCAGCAGGACAAGGGGTTAATGGCAAGGCAGCTGAGACCAGCAGCTGGGGAAAGAAAAGTCCCAGCACAGGGAGAATGGCAGCTGGAGGCAGCTGTTTGCATCCCCTGCTCAGCTGTCTCCACCACAGAGACAAGGAACAACAGGATTGAGGGACAACCAGTGCCACGTGTGTATCTCTTGGGTGCTCCAAACTCTGTCAGCAGAACCCTACACCATTTGTTGGTGTTAAGGAGCCAATATTTTCACCTGGAAGGTTGAACTGGGGACAGGGCTGCAGTGGAGCTGCAAGCTTGCACCCACCCATACTCTGAGAGTCCCCACGCAGACTCCATGGGCTTACACTGATGAGAAGAAGAGGTGCCATCCACCTTCCTGACATCCCCCCAGCCTGAGTGTTGTGGACCATGGGAAGGGACTACACTGAAACAGTGTCCTGCAAAAAGCAGCCTAGAGGAACCTCAAGTCATGGTGATGGAGGCTGTTGGTGATGACCAGGGAGGGGGCACAGGCTCTGGTAATGACTCTGGGCTGTACATCTGTGCTGACATGGATGAAGAAGGAGCCAGAGCCCTTTCTACCTCTTCTACTTTGTCTCCTGGCTCTTCTTGGAGGCATTCAGACTGAAAGCCCCTTTTGTACCAGTTTGGAGGTCTGGCTCAGACCACAGGGCAGACCCCAGACAGCTGGGTTCTTGGGTAAAACTCATCCCCAGCAGCTGTTCTGGGCTTTTGGAGTCCTTTTTGGTGGAAAAAGCCCTACCACCCCCTCCCAGGCAGCTGGGGGATTCAGCAGCTTAGATGGTCTTTGGCTCTTAAAGTGCCCAACCATCTGTAGCTCAGAGCTTGAGAAGCCCACAGCAGCCAAAACCTAGAAAGATAAGGCTGAGCATCCACCTACAGGAGATGACAGGCTTCCTGGGCACCACACACACAGCAGCTGGGGACAGCTGGGAGACACAGGCTGATCCTGTCACTAAGCTTGGTCTTAGAGATCAGCCATGCCCTGCTAGAGATGGACCAACCTGGAGTCATTTGTCTGCTCTTTTAAAACCCAGCTGAGAAAAGCCACAGTTAAGCCATACCATGTGCACAATAAGAAACTCACATCTCAAGGGGCTGGTATCAGCTTCACCATTGACTCCTGATTTGATTTTAGACCATAAACAAAAATCCACCCTCTCAACAGACCCAGTTACTGCCCTGTGTCTGGGGAGAGGAGATGGAATAGGAGCAGGGGACCACCCTATGGTGAGGAGAGACAAGGGCAAGTGGTCCAGCTCCAGGGCCAGGTATGGACCTTCATAATCCATCTCCTAACCCCTGGGGAGAGACAGAGGGTGGGGAGGTTCCACAGAAATACAAGAAAAAACTTTGTCTGGGTGAGAGAAGAGTGTCCCAGGCTGCCCTGAGAGGGTGTGGGGTCTCCTTCTCTGGAGACATTTGAAAGCCATCTGGACACCTTCCTGTGTGACCTGATGTGAGTGTTCCTGCTCTGAGAGGGGAATGGGGACTAGATGATCTCTTGAGATCCCGGCCAATCCCTGATACTCTGTGAGGTGGTGCCCTCCAGTCAACCACTGCATCGCTTACAGGAGAGAGCTTGTGACTGATGGGGAATGGAAAAAATAATTAACAGGCCAGAAGAGAGGGAGAAAAAAAATCTCCAAAACATCAGGGAGAACAAATGAGAGCTGGCGGGGGAGGGAAGCTGGCTTTAGTATGGGATTAATTGAAAACAAGATAGAGCTAATATAAGCCAGGGCTTCAGTTTAATAGTGGCTCTGCTCCATGACATTATTAGGCTTTGTTTCCAAGGCCAAAACAAAAATCCCCTGTCTCCTGCTTATGAAGAGGCGGTTTCTGCCCCACAACCATGAGCAGCAACACTAAACAACAAGCCACCACAGCAACACTTCCACAGACACCACCTCTCCAGCACCTCAGAGGCTTCTCTAGATGCTGCACAAGGGGGTGGTTCCCACTCAGAAGGGGCTGAGCCAGCAAAAGTGTCATTTTCTGCCAGCACCCAAGCTTTTGGCACCATCTTTTTAATTTCCTTAAAGGCTTGATAACATTTTTTAATTCAAGCTGACAGCTCTTTCAGCCAGGATAAACCCCAGGATAACAGCCACGTATGTAGACACGTGTGAGCACAGACCCATGAGCAACCTCAAAAGGCATCATCACCAGAGCTGAAAGAGCACACACAAGGCTTGGTGGCACCACAACAGGGGACAAAGAGCTGTACTCACCTTCTTCTCTCTTTGGTGGGCTCTCCATCAGCACTGGCTGGGGCTTGGGCTCTGCCTGTGGAGGCTGAGGGGCCAGGGGAGGCTCTGAGCTCTCCACCTGCCGTCCTGGTGGGGCTGGGACCTCGGCAGCCTTGGCCACCTGAATTTCCACACGTTTGGTGGCTGTGTCAGGCACAGGAGCACTGGCTGGCTCAGCTCTTCGCTGGGTCATCTCAGGGATCTTTGATGGTGGTGCATCCACCCTCCGCAGAGCCGCATCCTGGGGCTTGCCCAGGGTGATCTCAGTCCTCCTTGGGGTGGGCTCAGGGGGTTTGTGCCCCAGCACATCTGCTCTTTTGAGGCCAAACCTCGACAACCCTGGGGTGGAGTTCTCCACCTGCTTGGATGAGATGTCAATGGAGATTTCTGTTCTTCTGGACACCGGCTCGGGCAGTTTGGGTCCAGAGATCTCCACTCTCCTCAGAGAGGGCTTGGGTGACCTTTGGCTCATGGGGTCCACATGTCGGGCAGATGGCTCTGAATTCCTGGCACCGAGTTCCTGGAACTTCTGTGTGGAGCTGGCCCCAGTGGGCCTCAGGAGGGTATTTGGGGTCCGTCTTGGTGGGGTGGAGGAATTTGAAGACTGATCTACCTCCTCGACCTCAAAAGATCTTTTCAGAGCTGAAAAACACCAAAAAAGGAGTTCAGAATTTAGTTACTATCCACCCAGTCATCTCAAGAGACACTATAGACAATGTCTGGTGCTCACACTCCACTCCTGCTCCTCCACCTGAGGGTTCATAACCCAGTTTAATGCAATGGACTGAGAACTACAGCTGCATTATGGCTGCAAAGAGAAGAAAGCACCAAATACAACATGGAAAGCCCAGGAAGGGCCACATAAAGTGACAAAACAGCCTGCCCTGCATCTTCTTTACTCAGAAGGCAGTAAAATAAAATAAAGATCTCTGTTCCCAACAATTTTCTGCATCCTATTGTTGCCTTCCCAGCCATGGCACCACTGGCAAGATGATGGCAGTCTCTGCCCCATGGTTTGTGCTGGGCCCATCTCATGCTCTGCAGGTCTGTGTCTGAGTCTCAGTTCTCAGCATCTCCAGAACAATAAATTCAAAAGAAGTCACACACTTGAGATCTGTTTCAAACTGTCCAATACTCTCAGGTTTCCAAAACTGAGCTGGAGCCCAGATTTTCCAGCACAATTTTTTCTATAATTTTCTTTCTCCATAAAGTATCACAGAATATTAGAATATCAGGGATTGGAAGGGACCTCAAGAGATCATCTAGTCCAATTCCCCTGCCAGAGCAGGAACATCCAGACCAGGTCACACAGGAAGGTGTCCAGATGGCTTTCAAATGTCTCCAGAGAAGGAGACCCCCTCTCTGGGCAGCCTGGGACACACTTCTCTCACGTTCACCCTGACAAAGACTTTTCCCATATTTCTGAGGAACCTCCTTTGTTCCAGCTTGTACTGTGTCCTGTCACTGGAGGTCACTGAGAAGAGCCTGGCTTCATCTTCCTGACACTCATCCTTTCCGTATTTATAAACATGTATGAGATCACTCCTTAGCCTCCTCCAAGCTAAAGAGACCCAGCTCCCTCAGCCTTTTCTCAGAAGGGAGATGCTCCAATCCCTTCATCATTTCTGTTTCTGTGCTCTGGACTCTCTCCAACAGTTCCCTGTCCTTCTTCAACTGAGGGCCCCACAACTGGACACAATACTCAGATTTGGTCTCATTAGGGCAGAGCAGAGGGGGAGGAGAACCTCTCTCCACCTACTCACTACACCCATTCTAACATACCCCAGGATGCCATTGGCCTTCTTGGCCACAAGAGCCCATTGCTGGCTCATGGTGACCCTGCTGTCCACCAGGATGCCTGGGTCCCTTTCCCCTCCACTGCTCACTAAGTAACATCAGTTATTTTTTTCCCAGCAATCCCATGTATAAAACAATGCCCCAGTCAAGCCCAATTTACATTTTGAAGCAAAACAAAGGGAGAGGAAGGGAGGACTCAACGGGGAGCCTTCCCCCAGTTTCAAGCAAAGCTGAGCAAAGGGGAGGACATGGCCTCACCAGGAACTCCCTAGCGGATGGGATCTCAGTTTTGCTCATGTCAGGCTTTTAAACCTGCTCGTCACTCGTCCAGCCAGCTCAGCCTCATTTCATTCCCCTCGACAAAGCAGCCCAATAACCTCATGACAGATGTGTCTGGAGGAATAGTTTGAAAGTAAATGCTCTCAAGGAACCTGAGAGCAAATGAAATATTGGTGAGCAGCTTCCCTTAATGAGCATCCCCCTGGAAATTTTTCAACACCAAGTGGTTTGGGGATTTCCTTCTGACCTGATAAAGAGCTTTGGATTCAAACAGGCCCACTGACCTTCAAGGGGTTCATTGCACAAGCCACATCCATCATCTCAGCTCCTCCTGCCACCGCTTACTGCCAAAGGACATGGTGGCACCAGTGACCAGGAGGCAGGGCACTCAGTGGCAACACTAGAGCTGATGTTCATGGCCCTTTTAAACTCAAACTTCTCTGAATGCCCCAAGCTGGGATTAAACCTGCCCAACACCACCAGCGTGGTCCTTCTGGAGCACAGCCATCCCCCTGTGCTGAACACTGACTGAACACAACACCTATATATGGCTTTTCTCCAAGGTTTTCTGGCCCCTGCTGCAAAAAAAGGATAAAAAGGTCAAAGCTCAGACACAAAGGGATTGAAAAGCCTAAGGAAGAGCTGTAAAACCATGATTAGAGGAGACTCAAACAATTCAAATAAAGTCTCCCATCCCATCACCGTGGCCCTGATAAGCATAAGGGGGTACAGAGAGGCTGTGCAAAGAACCCACACCACAAGAGAAGATTGAGAATGGCTCAACTGTTCGTGACAGCAAAATCATAGAATCATAGAATGGTTTGGGTTGGAAGGGACCTTAAAGATCATCTAATTCCCACCCCCCTGCCATGGGCAGGGACACCTCCCACCACACCAGGTTGCTCAGTGCCTCATCCAGCCTGGCCTTAAACACCTCCAGGGATTGAGGGGGTATCCACAAACCTCTATACAAATCAAGTTCCAGTGTCTCACCACCCTCACAGCAAAGAGCTTCTTTCTTCTCTCCAGCCAAAATCTCCCCTCTTTGAATTTACATCCATTCCTCCTAATCCTGCCATCTTGGACCCTATAAATCACGACAACTCCTGGATCCCAGAGGCATTTCCTCACCAAGGGTGTCACCGATTTTTATGGAAACAATCCAGGAGCTTTTCCATCCACTCTCTGTGGGATGGGATTTGCAACTCGTGCCTGTAGTTACACAGGAATTTTGGAACCCAGTTTGTCCTGCTGGCACATTTTGCCATTGCTTTGAGTCCAGCTTGGCCTGGAGAAGATCAAACATCTCATGCAAAAGAAAGGAGAGAGACTGTGACCCATAGGGTTTGTGTTTCCACCTTTAGGATGGAGACCTGCTGCCATGAGTATGATCCTCCTGGATGCCACCTCCAGCAAGGCTGGCACTGAGCTTCCCTGCTCTCCATTGCCTCTCTTGCTCCTTGCACAGAACTCAGGAAGTAAAATAACTATAAAAAAAAAATAGAAAAAAGCTTAAAAATAGCCTGTGCTGCTCAGAGCCAAGAAAGGAAAGTAAACAGCCTCTGCTCCAGATGACCCTCCTCCCGGCTTCCTGCAGGGAAGCTGGAGTATTCCTTACAACAACAGGAGCAGGGGCCCTGCATCCCACTCGCACCAGGCGGGAGTCCCACATCAGCACTTGTGGATAATCCTATAGATCCCTGTAGGGCTCCAGGTTCCTTTGTCTGACACCCTGAGCAAAAGGTAATTAGATGATGAAGGGATTGGAGCATCTTCCTTTTCAGAAATGGCTGAGGGAGCTGGGTCTCTTTAGCTTGGAAGTGAATGAGGGGTGACCTCAGTCATGTTCATGAATATGGAAAGGGTGAGTGTCAGGAGGATGGAGCCAGGCTCTTCTCAGTGACCTCCAATGACAGGACAAGGGGCAATGGGTGCAAGCTGGAACACAGGAGGTTCCACAGAAACAGAAAAAGAAAAAACTTTGTCAGGGTGAGGGTGAGAACAATGTCCCAGGCTGCCCAGAGAGGGTGTGGGGTCTCCTTCTCTTGAGACATTCAAACCCCACCTGGATGTCTTCCTGCATGACCTGATCTGGGTGTTCCTGCTCTGGCAGGAGGATGGGACTAGATGATCTCGAGGTCACTTCCAGTCCCTGTCATTCTGTGATTCTGTGCAAACCATCCCTGCCCTGAGCAGCGTCTGGGATGGCCACTCTGCAGCCATATACCCCTTGTATTTTCCAGGGGATTTCCTGCACAGCCTGGGCTTTCCCAGCTCCACCAGCATCATCTGACCCCCTGGCTGGGGTGGGAGGGAGCTGGCAGGGGAAGAGGCAGAGGTGCTGAGCATCGCCCTTCCTCCTCTTCCTCTGGAGGTGCCTGTGCCACAGGGTGGGAGCTCAAACCGGTGTCACCACTGACACGTGCTTCCTTTTAACTGATTCCAAACAAATTTGGGCAGCTCCAGCTGTGACTCCTCTCTCAAGGCCAGCTTTATAAAGCACCACTATTAGTACTGGCAGATGGGGAAGGTGTGAGATTTCTCAAGACAGAACTCTTGAAGGCAGCTCTGCCAGCTTCACACCACAGCAGCAGCTCCTAAAAAGCCCCAGTCTTGACCCAAAAGTGGTCCCTGCCAACCAGGCACCGTGGGACAAAAGAACACACGTTCTCATCCCCAGCAAAAACACTCTCCAGAATAGCACAAGGCCTGAGAAGTGACAAAGTATTTGTGTGTCCTTTATATTTTGTGCTGCAACACTGGGGACGGCTGCTCGGCGTGTCCTCCTGCTCACCCCATGGCCAGGCACAAGCAGGTCACACGCCACCAGTTAGAGCTGTTCTTTAGGGATCTCACAGACTGGGAGGAGGGGGCAGAGGTCTGGTTCAAATCCCAGCAGCTCATTCAACAGCCAACATTTTTCCAGAGAGGTCACAAGGAAGTCTACAAGCTTCTCTCCCAGAAGACAAGTCTCTTCTCAAAAGAGTCCCAGCCAAGCCAAGGGTGTCCAGATGCCATCAAGGGCTCTGGCTCACACAGAATCACAGAACATCAGAGATTGGAAGGGACTGGAGAGATTACTAGTCCAAACCCCCCTGCCAGAGCAGGAACACATCCAGGTGGGGTTTGAATGTCTCCAGAGAAGGAGACCCCACACCCTCTCTGGGCAGCCTGGGACACTCTTCTCTCACCCTAAGTTTTTTCTTCTATTTCTGTAGAACCTCCTGTGTTCCAGCTTGCACCCCAAGTCCTGTCATTGGAGGTCACTGAGAAAAGCCTGGCTCCATCCTTCTGACACTCACCCTTTCCATATTCATGGACATGAACGAGGCTCCTGCCCAAGGTCTCCCATTGGGAAACAGTAGGGTGATACCAAGACTCATCCTGCTCTGTGCACCCAGGGTTGGCTAAAAGGGAACATCTGCTCCTTCTTTCTTCCCTTTTCGAAGGGAATACCCCAAATAACAGCTGAGGGGGTTCTTTCTAGAAGGAAGCCTCTATGCACAGAGCTCAGGAGGAGACCAAAATAAACAGTCAGGGATGTTGGCTCCCCCGGGACCCCCTCTGCAACCAGAGCCTCATGTTCTGCCACAGCCACAGTGCCCAACTGCTTCCCATTAAACATCCTCTGCTCCTCAAGGGGTGTCTCTAGCCCAGGGGTTAGGGCTGCTTGCTTGCTTAAGCAGGGAAAGCTTTCCTTGGGTTTTTGGGCACATATGAGCCTTTTGGGACTAGAGCAGGCCGGCGCCTTGGTGCTCCACAGCCATACAATGGTGCTGTTTGAGAGCCCTGACTTTCTCTAAACTGCTACCAGATGGTCACCTCCTGTTCCCGAGGAGGGAAGAGGGGGAGGCTGCAAGTCTCATCTTTCAAGGAGCCCTTGGAAACCCAACACAGCATGAACCGCTCTCGACCCCTTAAAGCTTCCCAGACCCCTGTCACCAGGCAGCAGGATGCTCAGGGCGATTTGCTGGCCCCATTCAAGTGCAAAAATTATCTTCTCCTAGTTACCATGAGGCCACCTGGGTTTGGTTTAGCCAAACCCATCATTCATGATGCCATTGAATAGCTGCCACCATCCCTAGCAGAGGTGGATGAATTTCAGTGAACCAAAGGCTCAATTACATGGAGAAGGGGGATGTTCTTCATGGATTTATAGGGTACATTAAACCCAAAGATCCCACAGCACAAGGGAAAGGGAGCTGCACTCTTGCTGCAGGGCATCTCTATGTCATCCTCACCAATAATGTGCTGTCAAGTGCATCAAGCCCCACCATGGGGTCAGAGACACAGGGCTGAGATGGGGATTTCACAGGTAGCAAGTGATGCTACACATGCTGGTGGGGCTTTGCAAGCACACTAGCAGCTTCAAAACCACCTGAGAAACTCTGATCCCCTCTTACATCTGAAGAAATGAAAGCAGAACATTTTAAAAGCACATTTTCCAAAGCTACCAGTCATCCAGTGTGAGAGAGGAGAGAAGTTGGGGTTGCTGGATTCCCTCCCTGTGCTTGAGCCTGGAGGTTTCACACCTTTCTTTCCCCAAACCTGTTGCAACACATACATATAAATGCAAATATAATGACCATCTGCTTGTGTAGCATGATTCTCACACTGTCCTGGGTCATGTTATGCAAGGGTTTACAAATAAATCCTTTTTTTTGACTTCACAAACATAATTCAAAAGAAGTTGCAATAGGCTGCAAGGTCTCATAGCCACAAGTCACTGCCAAGGTGCCGTAAAAAGGTGTAAATGATACCAAGAGCTGAATTATGGAGGGAATTTGGGGTATAACAGAAGTTCGTGACTCTGACATTAACCAAAGCTTTACAAACAGCACTTCACTGACACTCAGAACGTTACAAAGAAAGACTGAGAGCAACTCAGCAAACCCCTCCTTTACCAGAAATGAACAGACAAAAGCAAAGTTGGGACTAAGAATAGCCAAAAAAAAAAAAGTAAAATTCACTCTCAGATTAATTCAAAATCCCAGCTTTCCAGTCCCTATAATGTAGTTCTAGAACAGTTTTAGCTTTGATTCTCTGTTATACTTTGGTTTATATAACCATTGACCCTCAGCAAAATGCTTCCAGATCAGAGCAGTATATTTTACATCCCTTATATTAATTTCATACTTGTAGAGAAAATTACATAAAACACAGGGTACCCAACCCAGCAGATTGCATTACTGGCTCTCTGCAGCTTTTGCCTTTGGTCTGTGCTCCAGTTTCCTTTCATAAGGGGAGGAGGAGAGAGAGAAATAAATCTTCTCTGTGCCTCCCAGGGGACTAACAGATTTGATTTGGTTCACTAATATTTCTAAAATGCCTTAAAATCGCAGCCCAGCAGGCAAAAAGCATGATGCAGATGGTCCTTGCAAATCTGGGACTGCTCTAAAGTACCAGGCTCAGGGCTGGCTCAGTGGATGCTAGAGCTGGAGAGGGTGTAGAGCAAACACAGCCCCTCCACAGGGAGTGCAGGAAGGCAGAAGCCCCCAGACAGACACCACACCACCAGCACCCACATGGGGCACCCCAAGGTGGGCAACCAGCCTCAGTGATTCCAGGATGGGATGATTAAATCATCAAGTGATTGAGTTCCAGCCTGAGGAGATGCTCTGATGGGGAGCATTGCAACATGCTGGTTAAAAAGCTACAGGAAAGGGTGAATTAGTAAAATGGGCTCAAGGAAGGAACCATTCAGATTGATGCCACTGCAGGCACCTCTGTCATCTCTGGCAGAGGAGACAGCCAGCACTGCAATGTGAGCAGTTGTCCAAGCACCCTGAAGGCTGACAGAGATTCTCAGACCACTCCTTTCTCCTCCCTGGCAAACTAAATATGCCTGATTTTTTTTTTTTTAATATCCTTTTCACATTTCCCCATATTTTCCCTTCCAATGACCAGATGAAATAAAGACTGAAGTCCCAACCCCAATCCTCATCATGTTCCTTCCCTCCCAAAGCCAGCCCAGCAGACCTATGTCACTATGATGATGTGTGCTGATGCCCCAACCACCAACCCCTGCTGTGACTCCCAGGGCTGGAAGAAGCTGGAGAGCACAAGGAGCAAGTGGCTGTGTGATTTTGTGATGCTTACTCAAACTCCCACCTCTGCCCCAAGAGAGTGTCAGCACAGACTGACATGTCCATGGTGTCCCTTGACTTGCAGTCCATGGGACATCAGTGGTGCCTACACCTGGACAACAGGCTGGAAACCCATCCCAACTTCCCCTAACAGCAACAGGGCATCTGCTGCAGCACTGGGAGGGTGTAAGTGAGATTACAGCCCTGACACCCACAGTGTCTCACCTTCCAGCAGAGAAACCAGCCAAGAGCCAGCCTGCTTGGACCTGTTGGAGGTGTCCCCAGGAGCCCCAAGTGCTGAGCTCCATCCAGCAACCATAAAAGCAATCAGGGTAAAAGCCTGAGTCACAGCCATCAGGAGATAAAGGCTCTCATTTATCTGGAGGCAGCTTTTTGGAATAAATTTAAGGTAACAATAAACTCCTTCATTTTCCAAGGGCTTCTCCTCACCAGTACCATTTCAGCCTGAGACACAGGATTGAGGAGAGGTCTCCTGCACCCACACAGCAGTGGGTGCAAACTGCTGATGTCTTAAAGCAGAGGGGTACCAGGACCTATTGATGAAGTTATTGAATGGGAGGTGGCCAGGATACAACCTCAACTCTGAACTGAATGGAAGGACAGCCCACTCGTGGCCCACAAAGAGTTCCCTTGATGGACCTGAACCCCCATCAATCAGGCACACCCCCAACAAGAACCTTAGTCAACTCATTTTACAGTCTTCAAATAAGCTTAAACAGGATTTAGAGACACTTGGTTTATTACTTCCATGTTCAGCTTCTGAAGAACAAGAAGATACCAGAGCTCACCACAGCAGGAGAGAAGGGGGTGGGAGAGAGGTTGGTTGGCAGAGGAAAAGTGTCTGTATAATAGTCCTGCAGAAAGACATCACCTTAAATATCAAATATCAGAGCTAGAAACATGAATATCTGCAGTGATCATGGTCTCTGAGGTCTCCATTATCGTCTTTGGATTTATGACAAGTCCCAGTCCAGGCTCTTGCAGCTGCTGTCTGGGTCCTGGCTCCTGGGAAAAGGGGCTGAACTGCTCCCTGAAAGGAAGGGCTGCAAAATAGAAAATAAACCAGCACCTGGACAGGGCAGCCACAGGACACTCAGAGGTGGCAGGACTCTCACTGAGCAGCAGGTTTGCTGGCATGCACTGGCCAAGAGGTCACTCCAATGTATTAAGCATTACTCAATGTAAAGATGTTTCTTACTCACTCCACAGCCATAAACCACCAACACCAATGAGTAAAGCTAGAGAATGATTATATCTTTGGTGTTCTTCTAACTCAGCGAAAGATGCTACCAAAATCTGGTGAGTACTTGAAAGTACCAGCACAGTGTATGTGCCCCAAAATCCTGACTCACCTCCAGACACCAGCAGCGCACAAAGGAGCTGCCCTGGCCCAGGACTAAAGACTCATCCTCTCCCTGTACCTTCCCACACAGCTACTTTTGAAAGGTTTCTTCATGATTAGTGCAACACTTTGACCAAAATGGATGCCATATGGGCAGCAAGAGCTGACCTGTACCAGCCAACCCTGGAAACCCTCCATGCTGACACAAAGCCAAGGACACTCTGCTCCATGATGCAGTAGTTGCCCATCCCTGAGGACACGTAGCCCAGCCCTCCTTGCATAAGATGACTATAAACAACAACCTCTGCATGATCCTCCATCCTCAGCAGGGCCAGAGGCTGTCCCTAGAGACCTGCTCACATGGATGGAGGGATTCGTGTCCTATTCCTCCCTTTCCCACTCCCTCACAACCTTTTTATTCCCAAGGAACTAAATATACATGGGGGAAAAAAGATACAAAACCAACCCACAACTGCAGGTTTCCTCTGCTGTAACCAAGCAGATACATTTTTTCCACTCTATGCATAAAAGGAGAGTTCTGCTGTAGAAGATACAATTTCTGGTGGGAAAGACACCTCCTGTCTTCTCTTAAGCACCTTTCCTTGGGGCCACATCTCTCTCACCACAACCTGATCTCTGCAGAAAACTCCCCTGCACCCAATCCTTTAGTCTCTGATACAGTAACATAGCTAAGAAGAGCAGAAAAGAGTGGGAAACTCTCAGAAGAGCACGTAAAGCTTGTCTTTGAGGATGTCAGAAGTGACCAGCTGCCTTGGAGCAGCATCCTCAGTCCTACCTCCCCTGAGCTGGTAATGACAAGTACCAGAATAGCCCAGACACAGAATAATTTCTTGGGACAGTCCAGGAAATGCAACAATTGACGTTCAGGAGCTTTGCTTCACTTGGAGGGTTGAGACGTGTCAAGATATAATCTGGAAGATCTTTTTGTGTTTCCTTTTCCAGGCATTGAACCATCACACACATGGGAGTGTTAGTCACAGACCTCACTTCCAGCCCAGTCCCATGCACGGAAGCCCAGGAGAGAGCTCATCCTGAAACCCATGGCAGGGCTTACAGGAGAAGACCTCAAATACACGCAAGACACACAAACACGAAGCACATCCCCCCTCTCTCTGGGGCTTTTCACACTGAATTCAAGTCACATCACCCCCATAACACTAAAACCATCCCTCTGGCATGTTCCAGCTAATATTAGAAGCAGGGTTGAGTCTCAGCAGCCACAGCGGGAGGGTGGCAGCTGCTCCCCACAGCAGCAGGAACGCCAGCCCCAAGCAGCCCAGGGGACACACCACCACCACGTGTCCCACAGATATTCCGAGCATCCTCTCCAGGAAATTTCAAGGATGAGTCCACGACATTCACACACACAGATAAGCCTGTGTCTAATGCAGCTCCTTCAGAAAAACAACCTGGCTGATGGGGTTTTTGTCTTTAATGACCCTGAAAATCAAAACACCCAGTACCTCCCCAAGACAAAGTCTTAGGCTGAAATACTGCAACTCAGGCTATCAGCCTGTGGGGAAAGTATCACAATCATAGAAAGTCAGAGATTGGAAGGGATCTCAAGAGATCATCTCGTCCAATCCCCCTGCTGGAGTAGGAACAGGTTCAGTAGGATTTTGAATGTCTCCAGAGAAAGTGTCCAAGAGTGGGGAAGAAAAAACCTCAAATAAACAGAGAAACTTTCTTATCAGCATCACTGAGTCCTGGCAGGGCCAGAGGGTCCCTGCCCTCAGTACCTTGCTCCACACAGAGAACCACCACCCCAACAGCAGAAATGTCACCAGCCAGCTTGTGATATGGGGAAGAAGCAAATCAAGGATTAACCACCACTAAAGGGTATCTTGTGGTTTATGCCAGAGCACGCTGCCAGTCTGTCTGCCCCCAGGCTCCAGATCCAGACGTCACATCGACCCTCAAAGCTCCACACACAGCCCCACTGGGCATTCCCCATCACTCACAGCTTGCACCCACCCACTCTGACATTTTGAGTTTCAACATGAGGATTTGATGTTGTGCAGCTCAAATGATGCTCAAGCAACAATCTGCCACCAGAACTGCAAGGGATGTGCAGTCTGTCACCCACCCCCCTGCAAGATGAGGAGCACATGAGGAGGAAGCAGATCTGGTGTTGACTGACAGCACTGGCAGGGTGAGGAGCACTCAGCATCACTGCTGGTAGCTCACCATCAGCTACTGCCAGTAAAAATGCACCTCAGTTACCCTTGGAACTTAGCAACAGCCACATCCCACAAGGGAGAGGAGCTAGAGTAGGTCTGTGCAATGCTTTATCCTTAGCAAAGTTATCTTTGGGCATCATCCCAACCAACCAAAGCCACCAGCAGGAACATCTTCCCCCTCTGCTGCTGAACACTGCAGACACCGATGATCCCAAACCGCCCAACCCCAAGCTGTATCAGGATGGTTTGGGGTTTACACAAAATTGATGTGCTGCAAAAGCAACCCCCCAGGCAGGCTGATGTACTCTCTAGGTACCTTTGCTCATTGTATCTGAGACTCCAGGGAGCCAAGGGACCCACAGCCATCTCCAAGGCAGAGGTGAGTTTGGGAAGTACCACCACAACCACAGCCCAACCAGCCACACTTCTGGGTTTATAGATTTTGGCAGATTTTCAGGAGTAAAACCATTATGCTCTATAAATCCTGACAAATCACTTAAGAATGTTCCCCCAGTGCAGATGAGGAAGCCCTTGTCAGTCAAGTAAGTGGGATTAGTGGCCTCCCCACAGGAACTCTCAGATCAGTGTGAGGTAGGCACAGGCACTGTTGTCTGCATGCAACCACCCCATCACATCATTGGGCATAAGGGCAACTCCCTTCTGAGGACAGGCTGAAGGAGTTGGGGTTGTTCAGCCTGGATAAGAGAAGGCTCAGGGAGGACCTCAGAGTGACTTCTCAATACCTGAAGGAAGGGGGCTACAGAAAGGCTGGGGTAGGACTTTTGAATAGGGTCCAGGATGGCAGGACAAGGAGTTATGGATGCAAATTAGAAGAGGGGAGATTCAGGCTAGATATAAGAAAGAAGTTCTTTCCTGGGAGGGTGGTGAGACACTGGAAGAGGTTGCCCAGAGAGGCTGTGGATGCCCCCTCAATCCCTGGAGGTGTTTAAGGCCAGGCTGGATGAGGCACTGAGCAACCTGGTGTAGTGGGAGGTGTCCATGCCCATGGCAGGGGGGTTGGAACGAGATGATCTTTAAGGTCCCTTCCAAACCCTTCTATGAATACACTCTGCCATGCTGTGATTCCTTCTCATGTGTTGCTTTGACTTGAAAACCAAATTGGAATTAAGCATCCTTCCCCCTCCCAAAGGGCTCGTGTATGCTTCTGGGGCTGATGGAGGCTGGCAGCTCCCACCCTGCAACCCAGTGGGTACCAGGAACCTGTTGGCTCCACATCAGTCGGCGATGTGTGGAGAGGCCAGGCTGGATGAGGCACGGAGCAATCTGATCTAGTGGGAGGTGTCCCTGCCCAGGGCAGGGGGGTTGGAACTAGATGATTTTCAAGGTCCCTTCCAACCCAAACCATTCTATGATTCTATGATCAGACAGAGATTTCAGCAGGGCAGAAAGCTGGCAAGAACAAAGAAGGCTCTGGCTGCCGGGTGATCTGGTGTTTCTGCTCCCTGCTATTTTTGACTGATCTTTCCTGCTTGGCTACAGGATGCCCAGAGCTGAGATACCCACCCAGCAGACACAAACGACTGCATCTCCTGCCCTACGGGGTAGAAATTAATTGCCTTGGTTCTTGGGAAGCTGCTGTGCAACCCAGAAAATTAATTTAATTGTGAAACAGTAGCCCGGATCCCTGCTCAAGGGCAAAGCCAGAGGTTTTGGCTGCGGATACAGAGAGCTTTCCCCAGCCTCTTCCAATGCGCAGGCACAACTAGAAAGCTCTCTATGGACCGGGAAAAAAAAAATAACTGGCTCTGCAGTGGGGCTCTGTGCCACCAAGGAGCAAACTCAGCCCCAACAAGCAGCCCCAGGGCTCACAGCAGAGCCTTTATCACATCCAAGCAGGGAATTACTCATTCTTCAGAGATTTAAATGCAATCGAGTCAGGGGAGGGGAAAAGCTGTAATTACATCAGTGGCTGGAAGCCCTGCGGTGGGATGGCTCAAGGGTCCCTGAAGGACGGTCACAAAGACAGTGTTGACCCCCGAGTGCCAAACTGATGGTGTATTTGGGTTGCCCTCTGTGTCTCAAACTTTCTTTAGGCCCCATCTTCCTACGGGACACGACTTCCCTCAGCTTCCTATCAACCCTTCACCCCCCCAAATTTAGCTGAAGAAAGCCCAAGGGCTGGAAAAGAGGACACAGATAGGCTAAACTTTTGGATGAGGGCTGCAGCTCTGCCACCCGTTTCCTGCCTGACCTGGAAGAAGAAGCTTTGAGCTCTCAGCTTCCTCGGCTCCCCTGCAGGAAAAACACCACCGAGCTCCTTCCCCAAAGCAAGGCTGGACTCTCCAGGAGGTGGTGAAGTCCACTCAGCCTCCTATAGCTACACACACACAGCCCCCAGATAAACTCCCACCCTGGCCCATAGGTCTTCACTATTTCTTGGTCGGGTTTTGGCAGTGGGGTTTTTTTTGTTGGTTTTTTTTTTTGGGGGGGGTTAGGGTTTTGGGGTTCTTTTTTTTCCGTTTTTTCTCCTTTCTTTTTTCCCCCTTCTTTCTAGAAACCGCTGCACAAAGCTGAGTTTGGGTGGCTGCCAGGACGTGAGAATGCGTAGGGACGGAGCTGCTCTTCCAAAACTCCTCTCCAGAAGATGAGCTCCCCCCCTCCCCGAGCCCATCTCTCAACGCCTGCTTCAGACAAACCCCCTCTTCTCCCCCCTCTGCCTGTCTTTAACTCCCATAATACCCATCTGGCAGCACCTCACTTCTCCTCCAGCTTATTTTCTTGCCTGAAAAAGCCAAAAACTGGGCAAGAGCCACGGACACCCGGGGAGAAGGCATCCCACACGCCAAGGACACAGATACTCCAGCGGAGAGGGAGGCAACGCCACGGGGCAACTGGGGCTCTGCCGAGGGGCAACTCCGGCTGTGCCGTGGGGCAACTGGGGCTCTGCCGTGGGGCAATGGGAGCTCTGCCGAGGGGCAACTGGGGCTGTGCCGTGGGGTAACTGGGGCGATTTTAGGGCTTGCAACTCCCACTATGGACATACTAGAAACTTGGCTTCGTTATCCCCCCTCCCCGCAACTCTAGGGCTGTGTTTGCATCCCAAATCCGACAGAAGGGTTGGTACCTGGGGCTCCATAAACTTTTAGTCGCGTTAAGCATAGGGGAGTTTTGGTTTGGGTTTGTTTTTTTGGGTTTTGTTTTGTTTTTTTCTCAGTCTAAAACCTACACAAACCTACTCTAAGGAGAGAAAAACATCTCCGTAAGGTCCTGCCATAGCGGATAACGGCCGGGAGTAACGCGGCTCGGAACAAAAGCCAGGACAGCCCGGCAGCGACAGGCGGGGGCTGCGGGATGGCCACCGGCCACCCCAGTCCCCATAAAGCCCTGTCCTCCCGAGTGGCTGCGGGACCCCCGTGGGGATGCTCAGCCCTGTTCCACCGGTGCCGTGCTCACGGAGTGTGGGGGGGGATCACGAGGAGTGACTCCGCGCTGCCCAACCCG
>VZTY01025057.1:259-21636 GCA_013400935.1 Turnix velox | reverse complement strand
CCCCCCCACCCCGCCACAACCGCAACTTTTTCCGCGGTTCAGCCCAAAAAAGCAACCCCTTTCCCTCTCCACCACCCACCTTCGAAGTCGGAGATGATGCCCTCCAGGTGGGCGTTGACGGCGGGGTCGGCCATGGCCCCGCGGCTCTGCGGGCGGGTTGCGCCCTCCTCCTCCTTCNGGCCGCCCCCCGCCCCGGCGGGCAGGCTGCCATCTCGCCCGGCCCGGCCCAGCCCAGCCCGGCCCGGCTCGGCCCGGCCCCCCTCGACGCCCACTGGCTGCTCCCCACGCCCGTCACACCGCGCACGGCCCCCACGCACCGCCCCGAGCCTTGGGTGGGGTGGGGGAGTGGAGGGAGAACCCCCGATGGGGGCAAACAGCATCCCAAAGTGTCCCGCATCCCCACAGCCTGCTGCCTCCTGTGTCTTGTACCCAAGGGGATGTCCCCACGGAAGGGACGGGACCCGTGGGTCGCACCACGGATGCTCCCTGGCACCGATAACCCTCCTGGAGTCTCTGTTTTGCCCTTGTTTGGAAGCAGCAGCTCAACCACCTCCCTCTGCTTTTCTGCTTTCTCCAAATCCAAGAGGAGCAGCGATCAGCCATGGCTGCCAAACTCCAGTCCCTCCTGGAAAAACATCAGTGAAACAGCTGAAAATGCTGCCCCAAACCCCAGCGTGTCCTGTGCTGAGACCCAGCTCCATCCTCTACAGCAAGTGTCACCTCCAGTCATGGACACAGAATCACAGAGTTGGAAGGGACCTTCCAAGGCCATCTAGTGCCACCCCTGCAGTGACAGGGACATCCTGCACTAGATGAGGTTGCTCAGAGCCTCAACAAGCCTGGCCTTGGATGTCTCCAGAGATAGATGGGGCCTCCACCATCTCTCTGGGCAACCTCTTCAGTGTGTCAGAACCATCATGGGGAAGAACTTCTTCCTCATGTCCCATCTAACCCTGCCCTGCTCTAGTTCCAAACCCCTGTCCCCCGTGCTGTGTCTCCATGCCCTGGCAAACAGCCCCTCCCCAGCTTTCCTGGAGCCCCTTCAGGCACTGGGAGGTCTCCCCAAGTTCAGCTTCTCTTCTCCAGCCTCAACAGCCCCAGCTCTCTCAGCCTGTCCTCACAGCAGAGGTTCTTAAGGCCCCTGCTCATCCTCATGCCCTCCTCTGGACCCTTTCCAACAGGTCCATGTCCTTCTTGTGCTGAAGGCACCAGAGCTGCACACAGCACTCCAGGTGGGATCTCATGAGAGCAGAGCAAAGAGACAGACACACCTCTGTGCTGGCCACGGCTCTTCTGATGCAGACCCTCCCCTGGCAGTGTCACCTTCCTGCCACCTATCACACCCTCTGTGTTTGTGCATCCCCCTGCTCCTTATCTCCCATTTCTCCCCTCCCATGTTGATTCAGACCCTGCCCTCCTGACCCTCTCTTTTTATCCTCCCCACCCCGTGCTTTAGGACCATGACTGGAAAGCGCTGATGCCCACACTGAAACACGCCCGGGCACATCAACAGGAAATGAAGAACTAATGGGCTGGGGTTTTGAGTCCACTTTGGGTGAACCATGGAGAAAAATTATGCAAAGCAGCAGTGCTGTTACTGCCTCATTATTGCAGAAAGCACATGCTTCTTGGCTTATGTCACACTTTTAATTTTACACTTCCAAAGTCTCCACACACCACAGGCTCCCCAAGAGCATCCCAGAACAAGAAAATGAAACCCACTGCACCAATTTCCCAGACTCAAGAAATTCCAGGTTTTCCATACTTTGTAACTTGAGGTTTTAGCCCAAGGACAGGCATTGCTTTAAAACGTGAGAACTCACAGAATCACAGAATGTCAGGGATTGGAAGGGACCTCAAGAGATCATCCAGTCCGAGAAGGAACACCCAGATCAGGTCACACAGGAAGGTGTCCAGGTGGGGTTTGAATGTCTCCAGAGAAGGAGACCCCATGCCCTCTCTGGGCAGCCTGGGACACTCTTCTCTCACCCTCACTCTGATACAGTTTCTTCTCATGTTTCTGTGGAACCTCCTGTGCTCCAGCTTGAATCCACTGCCCCTTGCCCTGTCATCTTCTAAACATGCCTCAGCAGCCCTGAAAGCACAGCTTAAATAGCCTTGAGAACACACCTTTCAAGTCAAATCATGGCATTTTAAGGTAGATGCAGTGGTTTTCCTTCCATTTCACAGACATCAGTGCTTGCCCTCCTTGTGATACCAAACAAACACAGCACAACAGCTCAGAGAGGAAGGGACTTTGTCTCTCTGTGCACTCACTATAAGGACATGTCAGTGTCTCCCTGTGCACTACATCATCCACAAAGCCACCAGAGCACATCTCCCTGAACACCATTCCCTGTTCCCAGGGCCACCAAGGAATGTACATGAGCACACGGGCGAGGGATCCCCATTGTCCCCACATGCTCTACAAGGAGAAGTTACTGTCCCTATACAGCATGATGTGCTGACACTCACCTCTGCCAATGATTTTCAAAAGAAAGCAGGTTTCTTTCTCTCTTTTCAAGTTCTCATGTGCAGGTCACATCTACAATCCATCTGAAGCAGGTAGATGGCAATAATTAATCACAGGTAATGAGCAAGAAGAAAACAACTCTGTTGAAAACTGTCCATAAATTCCTCAGCTGGAGAACCAGAACCAAAATGAGTCTTTTACAAAGACTTTTAAAGTTTAATACTCTTGCTATCTCACCCCAAGGTCACAGAATCACAGAATATCAGAGACCTCAAGAGATCACCAAGCCCAATCTCCCAGCCAGAGCAGGAACATGTAGACCAGGTCATATGGGAAGGCATCCAGGCAGGTTTTGAATGTCTCCAGAGAAGGTCATAGAATGGGTTTACATGGAGGGAAGAGGGGGAAACAAACTAAGCAACACAAACTAAAAATCAACACCATTAAATAAGATTTTTAAAAGCAATAGGAGCAATCTGAGGAAAGACTGAGCCCATTTTTGATGTTGGGAGTCTCCCCCCTTGTGCTCTCTGAGCTAGGTCACGTGAGGATTGGTGTGACACTGTGATGGGGATGCTGTTTTTGAGGTAAACCAGAGACAAGAAGTAGTAAACCATTAGAAAAGACCCTATTGTTTGGTGGACTGCAAGCAGTGACATCACAATGATGTCTGATGGTTTAACAAAGCTGGTGAAGAAGCTCAAAGCTCTTCAGCAGAAGAGGTTCCTCAGCACCAGAACCCCTGGTGGTTTGTCTCAATCCGAGTTCCCTGGGTTACTCTACACTCCCAAAGCAAAGCTGATGTTACCATCCTGGATCTAATAAAGTTTTAACAAATCAACAGGCCTAGAGGAGAGCTCCAAGAAGTGTGAAATAAAATATCCGGACCATAAGTGGGAGCTCATTTTCATTAAAACCAGCTGGTCAATATTGCACCCATGTGCACCTAAAGCACTGAGAGGGGGAGAGGAAGAGGGGAAAGTAAAGCCACTAAAGGATCAGATGAATATCCAGAGCTCTCATAGTAAATATTTAAAGCAGAAAGGTATGTAAACAGCTCACCCACAGCACACAGCCCAAGTGCCTGCTAGTAGAGGAGCAAGCTTTCCTCCAGAGACATAAAGAATCACAGAATATCAGGGATTGGAAGGGACCTCAAGAGATCATCTAGTCAAATTCCTCCGCCAGAGCAGGAACACCCAGATCAGGTCACTCAGGAAGGCATCCAGGTGGGGTTTGAATGTCACCAGAGAAGGAGACCCCACACCCTCTCTGGGCAGCCTGGGACACTGTTCTTTCACCCTCAATGTGAGAAAGTTCTTTCTCAGGTTTCTGTGGAACCTCCTGTGTTCCAGCTTGCACCCACTGCCCTCAGTCCTGTCATTGGAGGTTACTGAGAAAGCCTCACTCTCCTGGAGACTTTCTTGAGCCTTAATCTTATTTAGCCAGAATCATTTAGCCATGGCTTTAAAAAAGCATAGGATCAAAAAGAAAAACCAAAACCAAAACAAGAAATCATTCACCTGTCCAGCCTGTATAAAACACCTAAACACCATTTCCTGAACCCAGAAGCTTGTGCTTAGTTAAACAATTCTTTAAGAAAGAAATTCTTTGCCCAGAGAGGCTGTGGATGCCCCCTCCCTGGTGGTGTTTAAGGCCAGGCTGGATGAAGCACTGAGCAGCCTGGTCTAGTGGGAGGTGTCCCTGCCCATGGCAGGGGGGTTGGAACTAGATGATCTTTAAGGTCCCTTCCAACCCAAACCATTCTATGATTCTATAAAGGAGGGCAAACCTGAGGAGCTGAGCACCCATCCCAAAGGGATGGAGAACCAACCACCCTCCCTGGGATGTGTTTTTAGGGCTCCCCAGCAGCACAGCACAAACCCATATCGTGCTGCTCAGCCAAAGGCCATGCTCTGCCCTTATCTGGTAGAGGAAGAAGTTTATGCTCCTGAGTCTTCTGCCCATAAAAGATCTCCCACACTGATCACATCAACTATGTTCCCTTTGATAAACTAATCAGGTTCTGCTCCTTCTGTCCTTTACTCAGGTAATTTCTTCAGTCCCTCAGTCACTCATCTGGCTTTTCTGCTCCTTTCTCCCACCATTTCACAAGTGTCTGTCATTGGATTTTAATAAAGAGAGAGGACTCAGTTTTCCAAAGAGAGCAAGTCACTCACATCTCTTCTGTCACTTGCCACTCCCCTGGCTCTCACAGCCAAGGGTCCCACTGACTGCTTTTATTGAATTAGAGGAGTCACCTGGAGCTAGTGGCCAGCTGAGACCTTCAAGATACTTAGCAATAAAATCCCTGCTCTGCAGACCAATGACTGTATTAATGTCACAAGGGAAATATTTCTTTTCTCCTCACTAACCCAGGCCACTGAGGGCACTGACTGTCCAGCCCTTTTTTCTTCATCATCACTCTGCTCTTCAGATGAGCAATAAACTTCCTGCAAAGTTGTTTTGTTGTCCTAGAAGTGATTTCCTGCCTCTAAAAAAGGCAGTCTGTGAAATCTGCTGATCCTCTGCTAATAGACACCAAGCTAAAAGTAGCTTGATTTTGTGATAGCAAGCAGATAGAAGAAACCTTGACTCTCACCCCTTTAATCTCTGGGCTCTCCTACCCTCCAGGCCATGCTATACCTCGAGGGCTTCTCCAGATTGTAGCACAACCTCCTCCAGAAACAGGTCCACTGCCCTGACATAGCCCTGACATGGTGGAAGGACCACCATGAAGAGCAGATCATAGAATCAGAGAACAGCAGGGATTGGAAGGGACCTCGAGAGATCATCTTGTCCCATCCCCCTGCCAGAGAAGGAGCACCCAGATCAGGTCACACAGGAACACAACCAGATGGATTTTGAATGTCTCCAGAGATGAAGACTCCACAACCTCTCTGGGCAGCCTGTTCCAGTGTTCTCTCACCCTCACTGTGAAAAAGTTCTTTCTCAGATTCCTGTGGAACCTCCTGTCTTCCATCTTGCAGAGAAAATCAAGAAGGAAACACAAGAGAAACACAGGAGAGAAAAACCCCAAGGATAGGGTAGGTATCAGTGTTAGAAGATCCCTTATCAAGACAGGCTAAGGCAGAAAAGGGACTTTCCTCTCCAGACGTATTTTAAGCAGCTCAGTGCAGTTTCCTCACAAGCTGCTAAGAATGCAGTTTTTCAGGCAGATTTTCTTCTTCCCACAAGTCAAGGTTCCTCTGAACCCTCACACCTCGTATCAGTCTCATGATCTGCTGCAGTCATGAGCATCAGGCTTGGTGGCATGAGTCACTGTGGCTACCACCATCTTAAATCATCTCCTACACAGAAAGCAGGTAATTCATCCACAGCATCTTCCCTTTGCCCCTCCTATTTTAATTAGCAAACAAAACACCGGATTGATTCTAGCCTCTTCTGTAACATGCTTTGAGACTTGCTGACCACATAGGAGGAGCTAAAAATTATTATTATTAAACACCTGATATTTCTACTGGGAGTCCAAATAACTTTGATTGCTACTGATCACATGAAACCTCCTTCCCAGTCTTTTGGGGTAGGTGCAGTGTGTGGGTGGAAGCTCCTCCCAACACCAAATCCCCAACATCTTTGGTGGTCCAGCATCCCCAGAACATCACTTGAAGCACAGGGTCCACCATCCACTCGGCAGATGGGTGGCACCACTGCAGGATTATGGGCAAAAACGGATGTATAATGACCCAGACATGGCACATTTTGACGCAAAGTAGTGGTGAGTCACATCTCTTCATCCTAAGCCAACTAAAGAGGCTGCTGCAATTACCTTCCTTTCTGCTCCTCTGCTCCCTGGAGCTCTGGAATGCATAGAAACATAGAAAGGTTTAGGTTGGAAGGAACCTTAAACACCTCCAGGGATTGAGGGGGCATCCACAACCTCTCTGGGCAACCTCTTCTAGTGATTCACGACCCTCACAGCAAAGAACTTCTTTCTTCTATCCAGCCTAAATCTCCCCTCTTACAATTGACATCCATTACTCCTGGTCCTGCAATCACATATCCTATTAAAAAGTCCCCAGCCTTTGTGTATCCCACTTCCTTCAGGTAGAGGTCCCCCCTGAACCTTCTCTTCTCCAGGCTCAACAACACCAACTCCTTCAGTCTGTCCTCAGAAGGGAGGTGCTCCAGCCCTCTCATCATCTTCATGGCCCTCCTCTGGACCCACTCCAGCAGCTCAATGTCCCCAAACCACTTCTTTTCTAAATCCACCAGGAAGAAGTGCAACAATCTTCACACTGCAGGTGGGGAAACTGAGGCACACAACAGCCATCAGTCAGAAATGGGGAACTGGCAAGTAATAAGAGCAGAACTGACTCATGTTGAATCTAGCCCCAGCTCCTTGGGAAGTGCCAGCATTACTAGGGACTAGGACAGGTCTGTGGAAGGAAAACCTCAGTTCCCATCACCTCCACCCATGCTTTTTAATGTAGATGACGACATGAATCCAGCCCCTGCTGATTATGCAGGAATCATGGAAAAAAAAAAAAAAGGCTTTCTCAAGACTTCAGGCTCCTCCTGCTTCCGAAGGAGTAGGAAATACAGCAAGGATGGCTGCAGCTCAGTGCTAGTCAAACTTCCCTTCCTCTGCAAGGAAGCTAAGATCATGGGAAAAGTTTAAAAAAATCCTAATAGGTTTCCTGATTTGAGATTTCTAGATAATTCACTGATTTTCTACATAAAAGGAAATGTGGCCTCATCCCTTAGTGCCCAGAGCTACACAGCTCATTACAAAGACAGAGCCAGGCTACTGCATAGAAAGGGTTGGATACTTTGACAGCTGGGTAACAGGAATAGGATGAAATCCAAAAGAATGATGAAAGGTCACAACCTAAAGGGCTTTTAATAAAGTCTTTCCTCATGAAAAGTGCATCAGGAGCAAGGACCAGTGGGTCTCAGTGGGACTGTGAACCCCAGACGTCATGCAGTTAAAGCAAGCACATTCTTCCTAAAACATAATAAATGAGATACTTTGAGCAGCAAAGCAGAAATCACTAGAGCTCCATCCTGAGCCATCCTGGCTAGCCAGCACCAGTAAAAGTGAGTAGAAATAACAGAGAGGAGACAGGGCTGACAGCAGCATCACACAGAGATACACCACAGGGGAGAGAGGCTGCGGGCAAAGAGCACCATTGCCAAGGGAACAAAAAAAACCCCCAAATTCAAACCCAAACATGGTTACAGTATAAAACCGATCAGCAAGGAAATGAGAAGTTCTCTCTTAGTGATGAGAGATATAAAAAGGGGCTGCTGTGAAATCAAAGGGCGCAAAAAAACCTAAACAGTTTTTGAGGTGAAACATGGATGCTCATAAGAAATACATCATGATGTGGATGACACTGGAAGGGGTTGCCCAGAGAGGCTGTGGATGCCCCCTCAATCCCTGGAGGTGTTTAAGGCCAGGCTGGATGAGGCACTGAGCAACCTGGTGTGGTGGGAGGTGTCCCTGCCCATGGCAGGGGGGTTGGAACTAAATGATCTTTTAAGTCCCATCCAACCCAAACCATTTCATGATTCTATGAAATGGAAGGAGGATCAGGAACTACATCTGAACTTCACATGGTTAAAACAAACTCAGTCTCACCCCTTTGCTCTTCTCTTCTAATTTCCTAAGAAACTGGGAGGTGCAATTTAGGCTTCCAAACAGAAAAATTACTTAATTACTGTAATTATCTTTAAAATATTAATTATTAATTACTACATTGAAATATTAAGACCAAAACCCCTGTGCTGAGTGACAGCAGAGAGGTTTTAATGGAAACAAGAGACTTCAGAAACCTTGCTCATCTTCTAATGAGTTTAACACAGACATGGCTCAGCATGTTTCCATCCCAAAGCCATCCTGTGCAGCTGAGGGTGCCTCAAACTCCTGGAGAAACTCAGTGTTTTAACCCTGAAGTAGGGAAAACCTCTATCCGCAATCCCCATTTCCACACCATTTCATGGTGTGTCTTGTTTTGCTGCTATCAGATAACCCTCTCAAGCCCTCTTTCCTTGTAGAAAGGTACAAACTGGCAAAATCAGAAGAATTATCATTAAAGTCTTTGTCCTGCATTATTCTCTGGAAGGAGTAGTTGTGGTGCTCACCGTGGGGTGGCACAGGAATTGTCTCAGCTTCCTGACTGAGCTATGGATGTTTTTGAGCTTTTCCTACCATTCCATTTTCTTCCTGATTTGAGAAAAAAACCCCACATATTGTGATAAAAAGGACTCTTAGGTCTCATGTAAGTTGTTTGTAACTTTCTCAATTCATAATCAGTTTCATTATTCTCTCTTTTTTTTTTTAATTTTCCGCTTTATGCTGAATCTTGTAGACAGAGTTTTGCAGTGTCTAATGCAGCAATCCCATAGGTTCTAGAGGGAGGTGTCCCTGCCCTTGCCAGGGGGGCTGGAACTAGATGATCTTTAAGGTCCCTTCCAACCAACCCAAACTGTTCTATGATCTCCATGCTATGGTGGTCACAAGGGGGAAATGGGGAGATCAGGGTCAAATAGAACAAGAGGCCCCTCTGAAAGGGTCCATTCCCATTGCTGCAAACTTCCCAGCAGTCCCTAATTAGAGGGAGAATTTGCAAGGAAAAACAATCTGGCAGCTCTCAGCTCATGCACTCCACTGCCAGATGGGCTCATCTCATGTTCATGGGTTGTCCAAGGCAGGGTTGGAAACTCCATCCCCACACAACATGGGGAGGAGGAAGGACATGGCGAACTGTGCAACCTCCAGGGTGCAAATCCTTCTGTGTCCCACACACCCTGGCTGCCTTGGGTATCATCCTTCACCCCCAATGGTGCTCACCATCCCTCTCCCATCTCATGGAACCACTGGAGTCCCTCGGGACCCTCTGCAGAGTGTGGTGTGAGTTGGGAAAGCTGCTTTTACAGCCACTGCTTCTCCTGCTCATGACCTTGTCAACCCAAAACATTCCAGTCATAAATACACTAGCTCATAGGAAGAGACTTTGCTTTTCTTATACATTTCTCCAGCTTCTCAGCAAGCCATTTCCAGCAGCTCACACTCTCCAGTCATTTCTCCTTGCTCCTTTGAGGTATTTCAGGCACCAAACAAAATCCACCACAGCAGAAAGAACCTAAAACTCCCTGTAAAGGCTCAGGAAGTGCCAGGAGCTGCAGGTCAGGCCTCGGGAGTGGCTGTACCTCCTGATCTCCCTGCCTACCATCAAAGGTTTTCTTATTATTATTCCTTCTTGACATAAACCAGCTTGATAAGAACAATTCCCAGATGGAGCAGCAGCCCCACACCCACTCAGCTTCCTTCGGGGAGCGCAGACACAGTGCAGGAGGTGAGCTCACGGGGGGGAGGTGTGCTGGGCAGCACTACAGAAACCCCAAGCTGAGAGTTTAAGGGGTTTTCCCCAAATACAGGAGGGCAGCCCCAGACTCCAGCTGCCTCTCCTGCTGGAAAAGCAGGGCAGGGCTAAAGGGACCTAAAGCCACCTCCAGCCAGGCCACCCACCAGCTCCAAGTTCACCAGCCTTTAGCTCCTCACCTCATCTCTAGGATAACCAGTTTTGTTATCACAGTTTCAACCCCTTCTAGAGATGCAGATGTTGCACAGCTGGTTTAAAAATCT
The DNA here is from genome assembly GCA_013400935.1 of Turnix velox. Lineage (NCBI taxonomy): Eukaryota > Metazoa > Chordata > Aves > Charadriiformes > Turnicidae > Turnix > Turnix velox. Next base: position 11,551 of record VZTY01025057.1, on the reverse strand, counting down.
GTGTCCAGTTCTGGAGCCCTCAACATAAGAAGGACATTTTGCTGTTGGAGTGGGTCCAGAGGAGGCCATGAAGATGATGAGAGGGCTGGAGCTCCTCCCTTCTGAGGACAGACTGAAGGAGTTGGGGTTGTTCAGCCTGGAGAAGAGAAGGCTCAGGGAAGACCTCAGAGGAGCTTCTCAATAACTGAAGAAAGGGGGCTACAGAAAGGCTGGGGTAGGACTATTTAATAGAGTCCAGGATGGCAGGACTAGGAGTAATGGATGTAAATTGGAAGGGGGGAGATTTAGGCTGGAGAGAAGAAAGAAATTCTTTGCTTTGAGGGTGGTGAGACACTGGAAGGGGTTGCCCAGTGAGGTTGTGGATGCCCCCTCTATCCGTGGAGGTGTTTAAGGCCAGGCTGGATGAGGCACTGAGCAGCCTGGTGTCTTGGGAGGTATAGAACTAGACGATCTTTAAGTTCCCTTCCAACCCAAACCCTTCCATGATTCTAAATAAAACTTCTGCTTCAGCACACAAGCCTTTAGGGGAATTTCCTTCAGCTCCCCCTTTCCTGTGTTTGGCCACTTCTGCCTGTCCCAGCTCTCACCCATGCACAGCCCCGTGCCTGTGGGCTCCCTCACCACAGGGCTCTTATTTCTGCTGAGATTAAATCATCACCCCAGGAGGAACCTGACGCTGTCACCACCACTCTCAATCTTACTCTCTTCTACAAGAGTCTGTCAACACCAAGCCTGATCCAGGGCAGGACAACGCTTGGGCTTCCCCCATCCTCGCCTGTCCCAGCATTTCCAGAGCCACCTCTTGGCACAAGCCTCAGCCAGCTGAGGGATGCTGCAGATTTCAGCCTCCATAAACAAAAGAGGATCCAAAAATTAAGGAAAAAAAAAAGAAGAAGTCAGTTGGGAGATGTGCTGCAAGCAGGCCAAAAGCAAGGGCCATGCAGTGTTTGCCCTAAATGGGAAAGGGGCCCAAGATACAGAGCACAAGGCAGAGAGAGAGGGCACGGAGCCAGGAGGGAGGGAGGGAGATTTCCAGCAAGCAGGACAAGGGGGAGAGAAATTTCCCTCTCAACAATCTCCTACAATGAGCAGAGACAGTCAAATCCCAGAGATGGGCTGAGTTTGGTGGTCCTGGAATAGCAAAACCAGGAGACTCTTCAGCAGCATCTTTGTGGCCATCAGTTGTGGGACACAGACCATCCCAGGGTGGTTGTATCCTGCTGCAGCCTGATGGACACTTAGCTCTGCCATTGCAGGCTCTACAGGAGGACTGTGGAGTCCAAACATCCTGAATGGGCAAAGGTGGATCCAGACCTTTCCTGGATTATCTCCATCTGCATTCACTTAACTCATCTTCTCTTTGCCCCCACAACCCCTGTGACAAAGCCCAGCAAGGAAAAGGGAATGGGCCAATTCCCCCTCTTGATGAAACATGGCCACTGCCATCTCTCCAACCCACACTGCAGTGAGAAGTTCATCTGGTGTTCTCTTGCTGTTATCACCTCTGCCATCTCCAGACCCTGGGCAGGCTGTCCCTGCTTGTCACTCAAACTTGCATGCTCTCCAGAGAGGTCAGCCCCACTATGATGACTTTTTGTTAATACTTCATCTTCATTTACAGTGCTGGAGTCTGTAACCACCACACCAGGTCAGGAATCATTGGACTAGATGTACCCTCCACAGAATTAAACTGTCCTTGTTTAGGAGAAGTTAAAAAAAGGTGGAAACAAAATCAGAAATGTTTTTCCTTATAAAGGAATGACAGGAGGAAAGTGCTCCTTGTTCAGCAGGGCCTGGCAGTGCCTCCGAGCTCAAGAGATATTGTTATTCCCAGACAAGTAACCATGGGGCAGACCAACACAGCCTTGCTTATGACTATGTTAAGGGGATAAACTGCCAGACCTCAGCTCTGCTTTTCCATGCCTTCCTTCATCCTCAGCCTCCATAAAAATCTCCCTGCACTGCAGTACCCTCCATTTACTTGGTTTAACAAGCAGATGACATTCCTGAGAGTCAAATAAAACTGTCCTGCTGCCTCCATCCAGCGCCCGGGCCCTTGGAGAGCCGCAACTCTGCGGAAACAGAGCCTCGATGTAACAGCAGTACCCTCACAAGAGAAGGACCTCTAATCATTAGAACCATAGAATGGGTTTGGGTTGGAAGAGACCTCAAAGATCATCTAGTTCCAACCCCCTGCCAGGGGGGCAGGAACACTTCCCACCACACCAGGTTGCTCAGTGCCTCATCCAGCCTGGCCTTAAACACCTCCAGGGATTGAGGGGGCATCCACAACCTCTCCAGGCAATCCCTGTCCCACTGTCTCACCAGCCTCACAGCAAAGAACTTCTTTCTTATTTCCAGCCTAAATCTCCCCTCTTCCAATTTTCATCCATTACTCCTAGTCCTGCCATCACATACGCTATTAAAAAGTCCTACCCCCGCCTTTCTGTAGCCCCCTTCAGGTATTGAGAAGCTACTATGAGGTTGTCCCTGAGCCTTCTCTTCACCAGGTTCAACAACCCCAACTCCTTCAGCCTGTCCTCACAAGGGAGGTTCTCCAGCCCTCTTATCATCTTCTTGGCTTCCTCTGGACCCACTCCAACAGCTCAATGTCCTTCATGCACACAGTTGTCACCAGCTCCAGCCCAGTGGCCACACAGGCATGTCATCTGCAGCTCCAGCTCCACTTCTAGGTGGTTTCCAAACAAATCTTCTCCACAACTCTTCCTTGTAACCCTCCTGCCAGCTATTTCATACACTGCAGAGAAACGCTAAAAGCCAGAGCAGCTCTGGGTGCTCATTCAGAGCCAGGGCTTCTGACTTAATGCAGAAGGATGGCTGCTTTGGACTCACCATCCCCTGCACAGCCCAGGACCTTGGTGAGTTTGCAAGCACAGTGACAGATGTGCTCTCCTGCAGTTCTGGTGAGCCAGGATTCAGGAAAGCAGCTGGAGACTGATTTGCACATAAGCAGTCAATGACCTGGAGAAAGAAGTGCCCACCCGGTGGCCTGCCAGACTGCAGCAGAGCTAAGGCACGGGGGAATTGAACCTCCAGTCCAGATACTGCTGTGGCCAAACAGGCCACCTCCTTTACTGGCCTCTGGGAGAGCCCCTGGCAGCACAATAAAAGGGGTATTTAGTAAAGCTACAGCCTTGCTTAATAGAAAAGTTGTGGATCATGAGCCATTTTGCAGCCAAACTCCATATAAACAGCTTGCTAGTGATGGCAGTGTGGGGGCTGGAGATGAACAAGGCTGCTCAGCAACAGCAGGTTCCTCTGCTCGCCCCAAGAGAGCCCCTTTCTTGTTTAATCCATGATCTTTGTCTGCTGCCAGCCACAGTCATACTCAAACCTGCTCACCTCATCTATCTTCTATAAACCCAGGGATTTAGGTGAGGCAGGAGCTCAGGCAGGAGTGCAGGGCTCCCTCTCAAATTGCACTCTGGTCTCTGCTATCCTACCCTTCAGTGAAAACCCCTTCCTGTCTTCATTAAGCACCTTCATCAGTTTAATGCACAGATGGAGGCCAGTGGTGCTCCAGCACCCTCACATCAGACATGACTAAAAGCTTTGATGAGGCCCATTTCAGATCAGCAAATGTATTTCTCCACCCTATCTGGGGCACACAGCTCCCTGCTGTCTCTCCAGTGAAAGAGACTGGGGGACATCCTAGCAGTGAAAGCCAATTCAAGCTCATCGAGACCCTCCTGCACACCATGTCCCCTCTGCACCTCTCAAAGAGATGTAGTCTCACCTCAGTCTCACCTCTGCTCTGTGGACAAGGAGTAATGGATGCAAATTAGAAGAGGGGAGATTGAGGCTGGAGAGAATAAAGAAGTTCTTTGCTGTGAGGGTGGTGAGACCCTGGAAGAGGTTGCCCAGAGAGGCTGTGTATGCTCCCTCAATCCCTGGAGGTGTTTAAGGCCAGGCTGGATGAGGCACTGAGCAACCTGGTCTGGTGGAAGGTGTCCCTGCCCATGGCAGGGGGGTTGGAACAAAATGATTTTTAAGGTCCCTTCCAACACAAACTATTCTATTATTCTATTCTATTCTATTCTAACAAAGCCTCCAGGCTCATCTGTAGCTGATGGGTCTTGACTTGGATGTCACTTTGATTCACATCACTTAGTGGCCCTGCTGATTGCTTGAGGAAATGCAGGTTTGTGTGGCTCCTGGTCCCTGAACTCACACAACCAAGCCTGGACCACAGTCAGCTTCACAAGCTGCACAAGAACAGACAGCACACACTCACCCTGGCAGAGAAGGAGACAACGTCAGCAGAAGCCAGGCTCCAGCAAGTGCAGTTGTGAAAACGCTTCACTGAGTTCAAAGAAACAAACATTCCTTCTCAGGTATTGCTGCCACCCCACATCATTTACACACGCTGACCAGCTACAACCTGCCATGATTTTCAGAGTCATTCCTGTAACAGTACATGTCTTCTTAAAAGTATGGAGCAAGCACCCTGCAGCACCATGAATATTCATGCTGCCTTCTACAGCAACAAGCCAGGATCCCTGGCCAGGAAAAGGTCTGTGAACTCTCCCCTACCCTCCTGCAAGACACAAAAGCGTAGGAGTCAAACAAGGACCAGTATTATCCACACAGCCACAGGATGAGCTTGCAGGAACTAGCAGGCTGGACTGCTTCCAGTCACTCAAGAAGGCAAAGAGTCCAGCCCTCGCAAGCCAGCTGTGTTGAGCATCTGTGGGCTTTAGAAGGCAAAGACAACCTATCCTGTCCTGAGAAAGCAAGTGGTCTCCCTCTGCACACTCCTTGTCATGTATCACGTGTATCACAAGGAGTATCAAAGGCTGGGGTAGGACTTTCTAATAGGATATGTGATGGCAGGACTAGGAATAGTGGATGCAAATTGGAAGAGGGGAGATTTAGGCTGGAGAGAAGAAAGGAGTTCTTTGCTGTGAGGGTGATGAGACAGTGGAAGAGGCTGCCCAGAGAGGTTGTGGATGTCCCCTCAATCCCTGGAGGTGTTTAAGGCCAGGCTGGATGAGGCACTGAGCAATCTGGTGTAGAGGGAGGTGTCCCTGCGCATGGCAGGAGGGTTGGAACTACATGATTTTTAAGTCCTTTTCAACCCAAACCATCCTATAGTTCTATCTTAGAGGCAAAGTAGTTCTTTCAAACAATTTGCTTTATTTTCCTAAATTAGGCATTAAAAAAGGCATTTTGAACACATTTTTTTTCTTTCTGCATCTAGCTCATAAAGAGCTAACAAAACTTGAGCAAGGCTGGTAAAGGAATAAAGTGAGACAAAACCTTAATTTTATAAGGAAAGAGAGACTGGAACCAGTCCCAGCACTTACACAACAAACAGGGCACAGCCAGTCCTATGCCTGGGAAAGTCTGACTGGAGGTGGAAGGGTCAGTTTGTCACCTTATAACCAGAAGACGGTTAACAGATGATGAACTGGACATCTTTCAGGGATAAACATGCTGAGGCAGACACAGTTCTAGATGTTCCACACTCTCTGCGGCTTCCTGAAAAGTTTCCCATCCCAAAGCTGAGGACCTCTTTACATCTCATTAACCACACCTGATCTTTTATATGATGATAACTCTTTCAGCCACATCCAAAGAGAGATGGGATATCTGTCACCCCCCAGCCCACACCAGACACCCAAGGATGAATTTCCAGCCCCAGCAGTTAGACCAATTGGGGATTTACAAGATGTTCTCTGTCTGCATTTCCCTTATGTGCTTCTCCTGATATAGCTGAGCAAGTCTTCTGGAGCTGCAACACTGGAAGATCCCATAGGAGCAGCCACAGCATCACTCCTCAGGCTTCCCAGAGCTGAGTTTTGAGGACAAAAACCCCTCCCAGCCTGGCAATGAAAGAGCCCCAACAAGGCGTTATCTGTGCTTCTCTTTCCTTTCCCCTCTGACCCTCACGCCCAGAACTAGAAGAAACTTGCAGCCAAACCCACTTGGAACAAGCACTTTCTTGGCCTGAGAGCCAAGAAAAGACCTCATGGATTAAAGCCTGTTGCTTCATTTGTTGTTTAAAAAGTCCAGTGCATCAAAAACCACTAGAAGGGCAATGGGCTATTATTTATGACCCAGATTTATTGCTGCTTTCCTTCCCCTGTATCCCTGGAAATCCTGAAGTGCCCTGGGTTCAAAGCAAACCCATGAAACACAGCTCCTCAAAGCCAGCATCTTCCTCCTCCACTCCACCCAGCCCCAAGAAGCTCACAGAGGTGTGGCATCCCCCCCTTTGCCTGCCAGCATCAAAACAAACCTCCCCTCCTACACCTTTCAAGAGAGGAAAAACCCAGACTTAGGGCTGCAGGTGTAAAGGTCCAGCTCCTGCAGCATCCCAAAGTGATGAGGAGTCTGCTCAGGGGATGAGGAAGGCACAAGAAGGTGAAAGACTTCAGGTGGAGCTACATCAGGAAGACTCCTGAAAATGACTTTTGGTGCCTACAGCCTCTTGCTGCATCCAAATCAGCTTCCAGCAATCCTTCAGCAGACACAAAGCCACAGCATGTGCCCTGGCAGCAGGACCCCATGGTTTTCCTCTGCCTGTGTGGTTTCCATCCCTCCCTGCCATCATGGGACTGTCCAAGCTTCTGCTGCAGCTCTCCATCTTGCACTGGATCATCAGCAAGTTGCAGATCACACATCCTGGCCCCATCCATGAAAGTGGGATGTTTATATAACCCCAGGAAAACTCCAAGCACAGCAGGATCGCCAGGGAATCTGCTTTCAGCTGCTGGAGGCAGTAGAGCTCCAACAGCCCACGTCAGGAGGATCTGCCCTTAACTCTTCAGAGTAGAGGAGTGACTTCCTATTTAATGGAAAACAGCAAAGTCCTGTCCTGTTCACAGGGAGAGCTGATGAGCAAGGTACAAAATCCAAACGGCCATTTCCAGTGTTTCCTGAGTGAGACCAACTCCCCACAGAGCAAATGCTGCATCTCTGCTGGAAAACACCACTTTTTTTGTTAAAGCACTTTCTTTTCCAAGCCAGGAAAACCAACCTGGCTTTGTTGTGTGAGCTGATGCAATATGAATGAGATGGCTGTAAAGGGGATATTTCTGAAAGGTTATTTTGATGATAGCTCTGACATATCTGGTTTAAGAGAAAACAATCTTAAATTTGCAAGCAACAGTCAAAGCTCAGAGAGACAGCTTTGCAGACATTGGCAGCCCTTGACATTAATTTGCTTTCTCAAACATAACAGGCAACAGAGAGGCAAGTCAGAGACCTGGGAGCCAAGACCTAAAGAGATCAGAGGGACAACTGTGACAGACACAGGGAGTTGGGGACCTCAGGAAAGGCAAAGAGTCATAGAAAAATAGAACAGTTTGCTTTGAAAGAGTCCTTGAAGGTCATTTAGTTCCAACCCCCCTGCCATGGGCAAGGAAACCTCCCACTGCACCAGGCTGCTCAATGCCTCATCCAGCCTGGCCTTAAACACCTCCAGGGATTGAGGGGGCATCCACAGCCTCTCTGGGCAGCCAGAGGTTCATCTGATTCAGATAGAGACTGACCTACATGGTTTAATGCAATTACTATTTACTGTTAAAAGAGAGAACTGTGAAGGACAGTTCAATGAACTGAAACAGCTTCTCCCAGAGGAAATTAGGAGATAGTCCTGCTCCTGTTGGTCCCTCCCAGACATGCAGCACCACACATCAGCTCCTGGAGGGATGCAGGGCTCATAGGTTGGGGAAGCAGCAACCCAAATTTCATTTCTAAACAGCACTTGAACTCTGTTGAAGTTCAGCCAATGTCTGCCCCCTAAAGCTACCCTTGGGTTTGCCCTACATGGTCCTCCAGACCTTGAGCCGGGAGTAGCGAAATCTGACTGTATGCATCATAGCCATCTGCTTGTCAACAATGAGTGCTTTTTGTTTCATGGGAAAAGCCTGTCAGCAGGTTGTCCTGAGTACAACCACGGTGCCTTTGAACAGTACATGGGACACAGAACCGGATTTCCCATCATTTGTGCTGTGCAATGCTCACTGCTGCCAGGACACAGGGGGGCTCCCAGCAAAAAAGGGCACCGGTGGCTACAAAGAGAACACCCACTCTTGTAGAATAGAGAGTTTATCAGAGAAAGAGACTAAGTGGCTCAGTTCTGATGCCTGGTTAGTACTATATAAAATCACAGAAAGGTTTGGTAGGAAGGGACCTTAAAGATAATCTAGCTCCAACCCCCTGCCATGGGCAGGGACACCTCCCACGACACCAGGTTGCTCAATGCCTCATCCAGCCTGGACTTAAACACCTCCAGGGATTGAGGGGGCATCCACAGCCTCTCTGGGCAACCTCTTCCAGTGTCTCACCACCCTTATAGCAAAGATCTTCTTTCTTATCTCCAGCCTGAATCTCCTCTCTTCCAATTTGCATCCATCACTTCTAGTCCTGCCATCCTGGACCCTATTAAAAAGTCCTACCACAGCCTTTCTGTAGCCCCTTTCCTTCAGGTATTGAGAAGCTACTCTGAGGTCCCCCCTGAGCCTTCTCTTCTCCAGGCTGAACAACCCCAACTCCTTCAGCCTGTCCTCAGAAGGGAGGTGTTCCAGCCCCCTCATCATCTTCATGGCCTCCTCTGGATTTGTTCCAACAGCTTAATGAATGTCCTTCTTAATTTGAGGGCTCCAGAACTGGACACAGTAACTCCAGGTGGGGCTTCACCAGAGCCCAGTAGTGGGGCAAAATCCCCTCCCTTGACCTGGTTGTCATATTTCTCTTGGTGCAGCCCAGGACTGGGTTTGGCTTCTGGGCTGCAAGCACACACTGCTGGCTCGTTTAGTTTCTCTTCCACTGGCACCCCCAAATCCTTCTCTTCAGATGAACTCTTTCAATGAAGAAGAGTTGTTTAGAACCACAGAGGGATCTGCATGACTCTGCAGGTGACCAGCAGCAAAACAAACCTCCTCCAGCAGCTGAGCAAAGCCCAGGCGAACAGACAAAGCTGAGATTTAGGAGAGACCGAGCAGGGTCTGGGTCTCTGCTGGCCTGTCAGAGGAAACGCCGCATGCAGCGAGAGGAGGGGGAGGAAGGCACCAAGCCAAGAAAGGCAGAGCTCAGCCTGTGTCCATCCTCACCCCTCCCTCTGCCTCTTTCGTTCTTATCTCCAAAATACTCTTTGATTCCCCCAGGGCTTCAGCTCTCCCATCCAGGAAGTTGCCTTGCAGCTCATCGGCCTCAATAACTGAGCCACCTCTGTTGAATGTCCCCTCCCTCTCCCCCCTCATCCCCTACACTGCTGGCTGTCCCCTCCTTGCCTTTGTACAGAGCAAGATTAAGTTTCCTTTCCAGCTGCAGACCAAGGGCCCCCTCTCTGAGCAGCCTGGACACAGTGACAGGACTGTGAAGCAGCAACAGGCGTGAGTAGAAGACAACGGAAAATCCCAAATTTGGGACAAATTATGAGATAAAAGGCCAGTTTTAACAACCCAGAGACAGCACAGCACTGGGTGCACACGTCCAGCATAGAGCCATAGAGAAGATGAAGGGATTGGAGCATCTCCCTTCTGAGGAAAGCCTGAGAGAGCTGGGTCTCTTAAGCTTGGAGAAGAGGAGACTGAGGGGTGACCTCATTCATGTCTAGAAATATGGAAAGGGTGAGTGTCAGGAGGATGGAGCCAGGCTCTTCTCAGTGACCTCCAATGACAGGACAAGAGGCAATGGGTGCAAACTGGAACACAGGAGGTTCCACAGAAATAGAAGAAGCTTTGTCAGGGTGAAGGTGAGAGAACAGTGGCTCAGGCTGCCCAGAGAGGGTGTGGGGTCTCCTTCTCTGGAGACATTCAAACCCCACTTGGACACCTTCCTGTGTGACCTGATCTGGGTGTTCCTGCTCTGGCAGGAGGATGGGACTAGATGATCTCTTGAGGTCCCTTCCAATCCCTGATATTCTGTGATTCTGTGTGTGAGCCAAAAGATCACCAATGCCATGACAAACTGTTGCCCTATTGTTTGGGACCAAGACATCCAAACCACCTTTCTCATCCGACACTGAGGACATCACCTAGGATCCAGCAACATCCTTGTTTTCCCACCAGTGAATAGCCCCACTACAGAGTCCAGCACTACTGGTGACACCAGTCTGCTGGAAAAAACCTGATAAGCCAAAGGCAGAAAGGCCCTTGGAGCAGAACTTGCATTTAAACAGGCAGCTCCAGTGGGTGATCCAAAGGGTTAAGAAGTATGAGAAGAACCACTAGGACGGTTCTGGCACTCAGCACTTGCTGCACAGGGGAGCAAGGAGGGAAGGGTTTCCTGGTTTGTGGCCAATACTACTGTTCCATATGGAGGATGTGCCTTCCCCAGGGTGTGTTTCAACCCAGAGCACGAGACACAGAGTTTCCACAGTTCACTTTCCCTCTCCACCCACTGGGAATTTTTCATGTTTTCTGGGGGAAAGAGAACCAAACAAAAAAACCAACAAAAATAAACCACCCCCAAAACACAATCAACCAACTGCTTAGCAATATGGCAGTTCCCAAAAGTTCCCTTCCCTGGAGATCAGCTGTCAGCTCTGGTGCTTGGTGGGGCTGTAGCTGTGATTATTGTACTGGTGGGTGATTTTTCACCTCTTGGCCCCAGAGGAAACACTTCTGCCCTTGCCATGACACAGTGACCCAGGGACAGACATCACAGCCCAGGAATAAATCCTATATTTTTGTTCTTTGTCCCAAACTGCCCAGCAGAGGTGAATCCAGTGAGAAGGATTGGTGCCTCCAGCCTGATGTTCAGCCACACATTTCAGATTCAAATCAGCCATTGGCACCCCCCTAAAGGGACTCCCATCCCTACCCTGCTCAGGGATGCTGGCAACCATCAGGGTGAAATTCCCAGCTTTATCATGACAAACCCCTCCCAGCTGTCCAGCAGAGGATCCTGAAGTGCCAGTGAAAAGCAGAAAGTGTCTACCTCATTTTCCATATAGGAAGTTAGAGCACACGTGTTAAATGATTTACACAAGGATGCAGAGCCATTTAGTGGAAGAGCAGGAAAAGGGACTTCCAACAGCCCAGTTTCTGGAGCCCTCAGCACAAAAAGGACAAGGAACTACTAGAGAGGGTCCAGAGGAGGCCATAAGGATGAGGAGGAGGCTGAAGCACCTCTGCCGTGTGGACAGTCTGAGTGATCTGGGGCTGCCGAGGCTGGAGAAGTGAAGCAGCACCTAAGGAGACCTCCCAGTGGCCTCCCAGTGCCTGAGGGGGCTCCAGGAAAGCTGGGGAAGGGCTGTTTGCCAGGGCATGGATACACAGGATGAGGGGCAGGAGTTAGATGAGGGTTAGATGGGACATT
>VZTY01025055.1:1169-17510 GCA_013400935.1 Turnix velox | reverse complement strand
AAACCATTCTATGATTCATCTTATTCTGCTGGAAACTGCTGTCTGGGACCATGTGAGGTATCTCAGTGGCCTCATTTGTCCTCTGAAGGCTTATTTGTCCTTGCAGAGGAGAGGCTGAGCCTGTCCTTTTGAGCCACCACCTGATTTTTAGGTTTACTAAAAGTGGGTTGAGATGAATCCCAGCCTTGGAGGTGAAATTCTTCCCCATGAGGGTGAAAGAGGTTGCCTAGAAAGGTGGTGGAGGCCCCATCCTTGGAGATGTTCAAGGCCAGGCTTGATGAGGATCTGGGCAACCTCATCTAGTGCAAGATGTCCCTTCTCACTGGACTAGATGACTTTTTGAAGGTTCTTTTCTACTTGATGCATTCTATGAAACACCTTCCCTTCCTCCTGTCCCAGGTGCAGAGGTTCTATCTGCAGAATTTGTCCAGAAAACCCCGTCTGAACCAGTTCAGAAGAAAACCTCAGATCCCAGTGATCCCAGCTTGGGAGCAAAGAAGCCCAAGGTGTTGAAGATCTCAGATGGAGACAAGGTTCCTGTGGACAAGAACAAGGTGAAGCCAGTGAGGACTATGGTGCTGAGGAGCATGACTAATGGCCAACCGTATCATCAAGCCAAAAAGCAAGCAGGAGTAGGTGAGATTGCTCTTCCCTGGGTGGAAATCTTTCCTTTTAATGGTGAGCCATCAAACATCACAACCAGGTGACAACAGCATTTAGAGGGGATGGATTGTGTCACCAGCAGGTCAGGAGAGGTGATTTTGTCCCTCTCCTTGGCTCTGGTGAGGCCACAACTGGAGTTACTGTGTCCAGTTCTGGAGCCCTCAACATTAGAAGGACATTGAGGTGTTGGAGCAGGTCCAGAGGAGGCCACCAAGATGATGAGAGGGCTGGAGAACCTTCTTTCTAAGGACAGGTTGAAGGAGTTGGGGTTGTTCATCCTGGAGAAGAGAAGGTTCAGAGGAGACCTCAGAGGAGCCTCTCAATACCTGAAGAGGGGTACAGAAAGGCTGGGGTAGGACTTTCTAATAGGGTCCAGGATGGTAGGACTAGGAGGGATGGATGCAAATTGGAAGAAGGGAGATTTAGGATGGAGAGAAAAAAGAAGTTCTTTGCTGTGAGGATGGTGAGACCCCAGAAGAGGTTGCCCAGAGAGATTGTGGATGTCCCCTCAATCCCTGGAGATGTTTAAGGCCAGGCTGAGCAACCTGGTCTAGTGGTGTTTGGAATTAGATGATCTTGAAGGTCCCTTCCAACCTTAACCCTTCTATGATCTTCTAGATCTGAGGGCACCCAGTGATGCACAGGGGAGTAAAACACAAAGGTGAGATTGAAAAGTTATAGGATGGACAACCCACGTGGGTTCTCTTCTGAGTCCTAGAATCATGGAATCATAGAATATTTGGTGGGGTTTTTTTTGCATCTTTAGTGTAATTTCAAAAGCCTGGTAGTTTTTCACTTGTGAGCTCTGAAACTACTCCAAGATTTGGCCACAGAATTTGAATCTCTGGCTAAATTTTTAATCCATTATGTTGTAAAAAATCCTTTTGTTGCCACCCAGCTCTGGAGGCCTCAGCATGGGGACATGGACCTGTCGGAGTGGGTCCAGAGGAGGCCAAAAAGATGATCAGAGGGGATGGGGCATCTCTGCTGTTAAGACAAGCTGAGGGGGTTGGGGATGTTCAGCCTGGAGAAGAGAGGGCTTCAAGGAGACCTTCTAGATGCCTTCCCATTCTTGGAGGGGCCTCTAAGAAAGTTGAGGAGGGACTTTTGGTAGGTCATGGAGTGATAGGATGAGAGGGAATGGCTTGAAATTAGAGCAGGGAGGGGTTAAATGAGACATTAGGAAGTTCTCCATGAGTTTGGTGAGACACTGGTTGCCCAGGGAGGTAGAGGAGGCTCCATCCCAGAAGACATTCAAAGCCAGGCTTGATGAGGTTCTGAGCAACCTCATCTAGTGCAGGATGTCCCTTCTCACTGCAGGATTCTTGGACTAGATGATCTCTGAAAGTCCCTTCCAACTCTTTGATTTTATTCTAAGGAGAAAATTAACTCTCACAGACAAAACCAGCAGAGAGAGAGACTTTTTTCTTGCCAAACTCTGTGGCTTCCATTAATTTTCTCACTTTATTTTTCCTCACACAGGGTGGGTGAAGACATTCTCTGTCCACACCAGTGAAGTTTCTTCCCAGTGCCAGGGGGATGAGAACTCAGCGAGTGAGATTTGCCCAGACAAAGCTTCCCATCTTGATTTTGATCTGAAGGGGAAGGACTGTGAGTCCCATGCCTTAAATCTTCTGGCTGATCTGGCTTTGGGGTGTTGTGTTGTTCTTCCCACCACCCCCAAGGATAATGGGATCATCCCTGTGCCCTTCAACCTCTCCAGTGACTTGGCCACCAAGGAGCAGCAGCATCATTACCACAAATCCTTTCCTGTTACTCCCAACCACAAGGTGGAAGGAGCCACCTCTCCCACCAAGTCACCACCAGACCAGAAGGTTCCTCCAAGAGAAGCTCAAGAAGCTGCTGAGATGAGCAAGCTTCTCATCTTCGCTGAGCACTCTTATGCCTCCCAGATGCCTGAGCACTTGAAGAAAAACACTTGTCCCAGAGATGTCCCTTACCCTGGAGCAGCAATCCCCAGAAATGGGATGAGAAACACTCCTTTGGTTGGGAAAATCCTGCCTTTCTGCTGGCAGCAGAAGAACAGCCCCTCACAGCAACCCTTGGAGGCCACAAAGTCCAAGAGCAGCTTCTTCTCCTCCAGGCTGATGGAGAACTTTGCCAAGTCCCACACTGTCTGCATCTGTGGCAAGTCCCTGAAGGTGACATTCCACTGGGAGGCCAAGTATCTCTTCAGTTTGGACACCAGGTACACCAGTGATGCCCTGGAGAAAACAGTCATCCGTGCTCTGCATGGGTAAGTCACTCTAGAAGCCACCTGCAGGGGACATCTCATGGCTGGACATGTGGGAAATGCTCCAAAGGGGCTTTGTTTGCTCTTTCTTTGTTTTGCTTTGCATGATAAGAGATGTTTTCTGTGTGCTTTGTCCTCTAAAAGGCCTGGAGTTTGGAACAAAGCCAAATCCTGGGTTGCATCAAGGAGAAGTGTGGCCAGAATCATAGAATCATAGAATCATAGAATCATAGAATAGTTTAGGTTGGAAGGGACCTCAAAGATCATCTAGTTCCAACCCCCCTGCCATAGGTCAAGGGGAGGTGATTTTGTCCCTCTGCTGGGCTCTGGTGAGACCCCAACTGGCGTTACTCGGTCCAGTTCTGGAGCCTTCAACATAAGAAGGACATTGAGCTGGTGGAGCAAGTCCAGAGGAGGGCCACCAAGATGATGAGGGGGTTGGAGTCACTTCCTTTTTGAGGACAGGCTGAAGGAGTTGTGGTTGTTCATCCTGGAGAAGAGAAAGCTCAGGGGGGACCTCCTAGTAGCTTCTCAGTACCTGAAGGGGGCTACAGAAAGGCTGGGGTAGGACTTTTTTATAGGATATGTGCTGGAAAGAATAGGAATAATGGATGTAAATTGGAAGAGGGGAGATTTAGGCTGGAGATGAGAAAGAAATTCTTTGCTGTGAGGGTGGTGAGACACTGGAAGAGGTTGCCCAGAGAGGTTGTGGTTGCCCCTTCAATCCCTGGAGGTGTTTAAAGCCAGGCAGGATGAGGCATTGAGCAACCAGAAGATGAGTTATCTTGTGCTGACCAACCAGGAGGATGATGAAGGTCTCTCAAACTGTGTTTTTCTTTTTCTTCCAGGCCCTGGAACCCTGCTCTGCCCAACAGTGTGGAAGAGATGAAGCTGTTGGTTCATACATGGGTGGCCCTCTTCTACAGGAAACCCAGCAAAGTCCATACAAGCACGAGGAGTGTGGTGGAGCACAGCAACCCCAAGAAGTTTGTGGTGTTAAATAGCACTGGGGACTTTATGGAGCTGAGTGATGATGATGAGAACTGTTTTAGGTTGGAGAAGTGTCCTGCAGACTCTAGGTCAGAGCTTGACCAGACTCCCAGCAGCTCTGTGGATCCCAGAACACCTCATGAGGGACCTTTCCACCCAGTGGAGAGCCTTGCAGGCTCTCAGACTGGTGCTGATGGGACTTGTGGTGGTGTTGACAGCATGGTGTCCTCTTCTTCAGGGGTGCTGTCCTGTGGGGAGGAGGAACCTTCTTCCACAAACTGTCCAGAGAACCTTCCTCTTGCTGAATGTGCTGATGAGAACCTGGTTGTGAAGGACAAGGAACCATCTCTTGTTCCTGAACGGCATGGAGATGATGCCTCAGCCATCATTGTGGTAAGAGCTTGGGGTTTGAGCTTGGGGCTTGTAGGAGGGAGATCTTCTGAGCTGTTGGAGCAGGTCCAGGGAGGGCCATGAAGATGATGAGAGGGCTGGAGCATCTCCCTTATGAGGAAAAGCTGAAGGAGATGGGGTTGTTGAGCCTGGAGAAGAGAAGGCTCAAGGTGGACCTCATAGGAGCTTCTCAGTACCTGAAGGGGGCTACAGAAAGGCTGGAGCAGGACTTTTTATAGGGTCTGGGGTGGTAAATTGGTAGAGGGTTGATTTAGGATGGAGATAAGAAAGAAGTTCTTTAGTGTGAGGGTGGTGAGACACTGGAAGAGGTTGCCCAGAGAGGTTTTGGAGGTGTTTAAAGCCAGGCTGGATGAAGCATTGAGAACCTGGTGTAGTGTAAAATGTCCCCATGGTAGTGGGGCTGGAACTAGATGATCTTGAAGTTCCCTTGCAACCCAAACCATTCTATAATTCTTTGAAGTTTGAGGATTTAAAATACCCACATCCTCATGCACAGGTTTCTCAGTTCCCTCTTTTGCTTCCTTTGAAGATTAAATTCTGAATTGTCTCATTTCAGGAGGTGTCACCCAAGGAGGGACTTCCAGATCTTCTCACTTTCAGCTCTTCCAAGGAGCTGAGTGATGCCAACAAACCCCAAGATGCATCCAGCAGGGAAAAACCCTATAACCAAGACCTGAATTGGAATCTTTTCCAGAAGGATGCCCCAAATGAGCTGTGTGGACATGGAAAGCAGCAGGACACTGGGAGGATGACAGGGTCAGAGGGTGGCCTTGACCCTCCTGAAGACATGGAGAAGGTGGGAGATGATGCTGGGTGTTCTTCAGAGCTTGAGGGCAGCCATGGGGCCACCAGTGATGGGCCACAACCTGCCTGTGATTCTCTGCCTTCAGAAGGATGTCCCAAAAGTGCAAAACCTGGTGATGAAGCTGTCATGGAAGGGAAGGAATCACAAGACCCTTTGGGACATGGAAAAAAAGAGGAGGAAGAGGAGGAGGAAGGCAAACAAGAGAAGGAGGACTCTGAAGATGCAAGTGTGGTTGTGGGGCCCATTGATTTAGTCTTAATTGAATGTGATGATGGTGACATGGAGCACGAAGACAACGAGGAGAAGCCAGTGAAGGACTTTGGTGGTCCTGAAGAAGACCCTGTGGCCAGCCCTGCTGCTTTAGCATCCCCTTGCCCAACCACATCAACTCTAGAGACATCTGATGGGACTAAGATTGGCCCTCAGGGGCTTCCTGGTGAGATGACACCAAGCCAGGGGACACTACAAGAGCCATGGGAGGCTGTGGCCACCCCAAAAGCAGAGACAAAAGATGTTGGTTTGTCTTCTGCTGCCACCCCACATCATTTGGAGTCACCTTTACCTTTATCTGATCTAAGCTTTGTGTGTGGAGCACCAGCAGAAAATGTCACAAGCAGCTCAGGACCTGCTGGAGAGATGTTTCCAGATGATTTGGAGGAGAAAGGTGAGGATTGTGAACCCTCTGCAGAAGGTTGGACACCAGGCCTGGAGACACCATGGTGTCTCACCTTGTCCCCTGACTCCAGCTCTGTCTGTATGACATCTTTTGAGGAAGCTGCAGATCTGGAGAGCCCTGAAGACATGACAGAGAGCCAGGAGAAGGAACCTCATGAGGATTGGGAAGGTGGAGGCAACATCCCTCTTGCCAGTCCTGTGTCTTCTTCAGTGCCTCTCTCTCAGTCCCAGTTTTTGGGCAAGCAGGAGGCTGAGGGATCCCACAAGTTTGTGGGAGAGGGAGAAATTCCCGCTCTCCCATTGTCCACACGTGGAGGAACCTCTGGAGAGAACCATGAGGACACCTCAGATGTTCTCCTGGAGGTAAAACCCCTCCACAGCAGGGACAAGCATGTGGGCTCAACCTCTGAAGATCTGCAGGAGCTTTTCTCTGGTGACTCAGAGCAGGAATGTTTCAAGGAGACATCCCAGTCCCTGTTTACATCCACCCAGTGTCCCTCCAGCACAAGGTCCCCAGATGTTGAAGGTACAAGGACTAAGTGTGACACCCCCTCTCCAAGCTCAGGGTGCAGTGAGGACTCACTGGGCATGGAGGGTGACCATCACTGGTTGGTGGATCCAGAAGAAACCACCAAGAGTCATGTTCCATCACACATCAATATTAGGGACAGTCAAGGGGTCACCAAGAGCTACAGGAACTTTGTGGTGACCATCAAGTACCAGAAGAAGATGGTGAGGAACCTGCAGCCTTGGAGGAGACGTGGCCACCAGGTGGAGAGGTCACATTTGTTACAGTCACTGACAAGGACTTGGTGGAGTTGTGAGGAACCCACCCAGCACACTTTGGACATGGAGTGTCTCCGTTTCCATGATAAGCTAAAAGAAATCCTAAGGAATAGGAAATCCCCCTTTTCTACCTCCTCAAAGGACTTTCCCCCCCAAGCTGTGTCTGATGCCTCCCTCGTTCCAGAAGCTTCCATCCCACTGTCCCCACGGAGCAGGAGCCCTTTGCAGATGAGCATCCTGCCCTCCCACACCTGCCACCAGGAAAGGAGCAGGACCACCCCATCCCAAACCCCACCAAAGGTGGTTGAGGGCCACCTCAACAAGCTCAGATATGAAAATAAGCTAAAGGACACCAGGGGGGACATTGCCCTCATCTTGGATGAAGCATCAGGGTTCGACAAGGTGATGGAGAACCAGGATGATGTTGGGAATGAGGTCCCAGAGGTGGTCCAGGAGGCCAGGAGCTCATCACTTCCACCTGTTGAGGAGATGATCACTGACCACTGCAGCACCCTTCATTCCCACTTACACACCATGGCCAAGGAGACCTGTGGACAACACAGCCTCTTCTACCTGGTGGAGACAGGAGAAGACCCTTTCTTTGCAAGAGTGAAGGTAATGGATAGTCTTGTTGGCTTAGTTGGGGGTGGGTGGCCCCAGAAGGAGAGCTGAGGAGCAGCAGGAGAAGGCAGAGGACTTGCTCAACCCAACAGGGATGGTGTTTGGTTCCCTCAAACCAGAAACTGAAATAATAGAACCAACCATCTTGGTTGGAAGGGATATTTTAGGTCATCAAGTCCACCATGAACCCAACTTCAGCCCTAAACCATGTCCCATCCCCTAAGTTCCTTCATGGATGGTGCTTCACTCCTTTCCCTGGGCCAAAATTTTTCCTCATATCCCTTTTAAACCTCCCCTGGTGGAACTTGAGGCTTCTTTCTCTTGTCCCATGGATTGTTCCTTGGGAGAAGATCATGATCCTCACCTCTCTAAACCATCTTTTCAAGGAACTGTAGAGAGGGAGAAGGTCTCTCCTCATCCACCTTTCCTCCAGGCTGGACACCCTCAGCTGCTCCTCACTAGATTTGTGCTCCAGACCCTTCTCCATCCCTATTGTCCTTCTCTGGACCTCAGTCTTGACCTTCTCTCAATTTCATCACACCCCCCACTGCCAGAAATTAGAATTGTAGGATTATTTGGGTTGCAGAAGACCCTTAAGATCATCAGTTCCAACCACAAAGTTCCTCAGCACCACATCTCCCCATCTTTTAGATTCCTCCAGGGGTGATGACTCCTCATCTTTTAGATACCTCCAGGGGTGAGAACTCCTCCATCACCCCAAGCCTCTTGTCCCAGTGCTTGGTGACCCTTTTGGTGAAGAATTCCTTTCCTCATAATCTGAAGCTCCCCTGGTGCAACTTGAGGCTGTCCTCTTGGTTGAACAGGCCAAAAAGAGCTAAAGAGCTCGAGCTCCTCACAAGATTTGTGCTCCAGACCCTTCTCCATCCCTATTGTCCTTCTCTGGACCTCAGTCTTGACCTTCTCCCAACCTCATCATACCCCTCCATTGCCAGAATTTAGAATTGTAGGATTATTTGGGTTGCAGAAGACCCTTAAGATCATCAGTTCCAACCACAAAGTTCCTCAGCACCACATCTCCTCATCTTTTAGATCACCTCCAGAGGTGATGACTCCTCCATCACCTTCTACCTCTTGTCCTAATGCTTGGTGACCCTTTTGGTGAAGAAGTTCTTCCCTCATACTCAATCTAAAGCTCTCCTGGTGCAACTTGAGGCTGTCCTGGTGGTTGAATGTCCTCCCAGGCCAACAAAGATCAAGAGCTCAAGCAGGAGAAGCTCAAACTCAACTCCTACAAGGTGGCTTTTGCTCAAGTTCTCATCAGAGCATTGGGAACTTGGAGAGGGTGAGATGTTGGAGGTGGTTTTTTGCCACCTAATGCTGTTTCTTCACCCTTTGGCCTGGAGTACCTGTTTGGGATCACCATCTCATCCTTCTCTTTATCCCCAGACCCTTGTGTTGGCACCATGGAACCCCTATTTTGAAGACCCATCTCCATACAAAACTTCTCACTGTGCTTTCTATTTCAGGCCCTGCTGAGCAAAGAAGGCCACGAGGAGATGGAACCTCTGAGCTTCTGCAAAGCCCCACACCCCAACGATGACAAGCTGCTGGTGGTCATCAGGAACAAAGATATTTCTTCTCACATCCACAAAGTAAGTCTTGATATCATCCTTTTTTTTTTTTGCATGGTGGGATCTGGAAAAGAGAAAGCTTTGAGGAGAACTTCCAACGACCTCCCAGGACCTGAAGAGGTCTACAAGAAAGTTGGGGATGGGTTCCTTGCCAGGGCATGGATTGGTTGGATGAGGAGCAATGCTTTGAAACTACAGCAGGACAGGTTTAGATGAGACATCAGGATGAAATTCTTCTCCATGAGGGTGGTGAGACACTAGAAGAGGTTGCCCAGAGAGGTGGTGGTGGCTCCATCCTTGGAGATATTCAAGACCAGACTTGCTGAGGGGATCTTGTAGTCCATCTGTGGAGCCCTCAGCACAAGAAGGACATGAACTTGTTGGAGAGGCTCCAGAGGTGGGCCACAAAAATGATAGGAGGTCTGAAGGACCTCTTCTATGGATGCAGATTGAAAGAGTTTGGTTTCTTCAGCCTGGAGATGGGTCCAAGGAGACCTCCTAGCAGCCCACCAGTACCTGGAGGGTGGAAAAAGACTCTTGGAAAGGACTAAGTGTTGAACTAAAAGAGAGGAGGTTTAGATGACATCTCAAGAAGTTCTTTGTGGTGGGACTCTGGTCAAGTTTCCCAGAGAAACCCCATCCCTGGAGGGGTTCAAGACCAGGTTGGATGGGTTTTGGAGCAACCTGGGCTGGTGGGAGATGTCCTTGGTCATGGCAGAGAGGTGGAACTAGATGATCTTTGAGGTGTCTTCCAACCCCAAGCTTTTCTGGGATCTTCTGTAGCTCCTCACCATGGTTTTGGGGTTGGGTGAGGGAGATGCAAGCACCAAGGTGGTGGAGAAGAGGATGGGGTGGGTTCCTCAGGTCTCCAGGAGAGGTGGAGAAGGTTGTAGAGAGCTACAAATTCTGCTGAAACTCATCTCCTTGTGGTGAAACATCTCTACCTTGAGCAGGTCCCATGCTTGCTGAAGCTGAAGCACCATCCCAATGTGGTGTTTGCTGGGGTGGACAACCCTGAAGATACAACAGCTCACACCTACCAGGACCTCTTTCATGCTGGTGGCTTTGTGGTGTCAGATGAGAAGATGCTGCAAACAGTCACGTTGGGTGAGTCTTCTTCTGGTCTTTCTTAGTGTCATCTCCTGACCTTGCTAGAACCTTCCTGAGACTGCCCATTGGCATCATCTTCTTCTGCTTTGAGTGGGGGACAATCCTTTGGGACATTTAGCCTCATCCAGACCCTTTTTCCTGAAAAAACTTGCATTTTTGAGCAACTTGGTGGAGTGGGAGGCTCTTGGACAGGGTCTGAAGGCAGAAGATGAGGTGCTCCTCACTCCTCATCCTTCAGATGTCCCTCTTACACCCCCTTTTTCCTGAAAAAAACTTGCATTTTTGAGCAACTTAGTGGAGTAGAAGGCTCTTGGATGGGGTCTGGAGGCAGAAGATGAGGTGCTTCTCACTCCTCATCCCCTTTTTCCTGAAAAAACTTGCATTTTTGAGCAACTTGGTGGAGTAGAAAGATCTTGGATGGGATCTGGAGGCAAAAGATGAGGTGCTCCTCACTCCTCATCCTTCAGATGTCCCTCTTACACCCCCTTTTTCCTGAAAAAAACTTGCATTTTTGAGCAACTTAGTGGAGTAGAAGGCTCTTGGATGGGGTCTGGAGGCAGAAGATGAGGTGCTTCTCACTCCTCATCCCCTTTTTCCTGAAAAAACTTGCATTTTTTGGTCTATTGGAAGGCTTTTGGATGGGATCTGTAGGAACTGGATGATCTTGAAGGTCCTTTCCAACCCAAACCATCCTGTGATTTGGAACCACAGCTGGGTGGTGGGTCCAGATTAAAGCTCTCCAAAATGTTCTCATCCAAGGACCACCAAAAATGGTCAGGAGCTGGAGCAGGGGTGGGATGAGGATGTTCAACCTGGAGAAGACCTTGGTGGTGTCTTCTTCTTAGTGATGGGAAGAGGTTCTTCCTCTAGCTCTTCCTCTCTCCTCAGACCAGCTCAAAGAGATGGTGAAGGTGCTGGAGAAGCTGAACAGAAGTGGGAGGTGGAAGTGGCTCCTACACTACAAAGACAGCAAGAAGCTCAGAGAACACTCCAGGTAAGGGTTCTGCAGCCGTGGTGGCTCCATCATCCCTGCTGTCCTTGTCACCACCACTGTGGTGGACTTTGGTGGCCCTTTTAGCTCTGTGTGAGGACACAAAGTGAGTTAGGTGCCCTTTTGTTGGGTTTTGGCTTCTTCTGAGAACTTCTTTTGTCACTTGTGCCTCAAGTATGGGGTTAGATTCATAGAATGGTCCAAGTTGGAAGGGATCTTTTAGGTCATCAAGCCCAACCATCAACCCAACTTTGACCAGAACCAGTCCTAACCCACATCTCTAAGCTCAATGTCTCTTAAATTTCTCCAGGGAGTTCCTTGGCAGCTTCTTCCAATGCTTTGATGCCCCTTCCAGTGTCAAAACTATTCCTAATTCCCATCTTAAACCTCCCCTGGTGCAACTTGAGGCCATTTCTTCTTGTCCCATGGCCAGTTCCTTGGGAGAAGAACCCAATTCCCACCTCAACACCCTCCTCTGAGGGAGCTGGAGAGAGGGAGAAGATCTTTTCTCAACCTTTTCTCCAGGCTAAACACCTGGAGAACTTCTCCAGACCCTTCTTCATGATCTCCAAACCCTTCCCCAGCATCATTGCCCTTCTCTGGGCCCTCTCAATGCCTTATTTTAGTGGTGAGGATCCCAAAACTGGACCCACCATTTGATTTAGGGTCCCACCAGTGCTCAGTAGAGTGGGACAATCACCTCCTTGGTCCTTCTCACCACGTTCTTCCTGATATTGACCAAGATGCTATTGGTCTTAGCAATTAAGGTGTTGTAGGTTAATTTTTTTATGAGATGGAGGAGGAGGACATGGGACAAGGTGGCTTCTGTGCAGACACATAGGCAGAAGACCCCTCCAGGAGTGGGGCAACCTGTTCTGGAGTCCCACCACCTTCACAGAACAAAATTTCATCCTAATATCTCAATCTAATATCTAAATTAGATCACAATATCTAAATCTCAATATCTAAACCTCCCCTTTTTCAGTTTAAAACCATAGAGGTGGTGGAGGCTCCATCTCTGGAGACATCCAAAGCTTGATGAAGCTCTGAGCAACCTCATCTAGTGCAGGATGTCCCTGGGGTGGACATTATGGCCTTTAAAGGTCTCTTCCTTGATGATTCTTTGATTTCTCCTTGTCCTATCACTACAAACCCCTTCAAAGAACCTTCCTCCAGCTTTTTTTTGTAGATTCTCTTCATGAGAGAAGCAAGGAGGTGGTCCCACCATCCCTTCTTCTTCTCTACAAGGGTAGAATGAAGCTCCTCACCCTCTTCCTCTTGTCTTTTTTCCCTTTTAGGGTGGATTCCAATGCCCACAGGAAACATTTGATCCTCCAGTCTTGCCAAGGAGCTGATCTTCTCGAGGTGCTTCCCTTCCACACCTGTGACACCACCTCCCCTCCACAATCCCCATCCCTCCAGTGCTTGTTGGAACTGCAGGTCCAACGTGTGGCCTCCAGGTTTGCTGTCTGCCTCTCAGGTGAGCCTCAAACCCAGGAGAAACCCCTAAAATTGGCCAAAGAAGGGACAAAACCCATAATTTTTGCTCCCTGGATGACTTTGGGGTGGGTGGAAATAAGAAGATTCCTTGAAGGAGGTGGCAAAAATTAACAGATTTTTGGAGCTCTGCTGATTTATGGACTTTGAGTGGCTTTTTCTCCTTGTTGGGGTTGAGGAGGTGGCTTTCAAACCCATGAGAAACACCTTAAATTGACCAAAAAGGGACAAACCCCTTAATTTTTGCTCCCAGGATGACTTATTTGGGGTGGAGATTTCAGGATTCTTTGCAGGAGGTGGCAAAAATGAACAAATTTTTGGGGTTTCCCAAATTTCTGCCCTTTGTGTGGCTTTTTGTCCTTGTTGGGGTTGATGAGGTGGCACCACTCATCCCTTCCTACTTCTAAAAGACTAAGATTTTGGGATATTTCTCTGTAGTTCCCCAAAAAAATCACTTTTTTGGGGTTTTTTTAAGAGTGATGGTTCCATTCCTTGCCTTGCAGAGAAGCCCAGTGTCAGCAAGGAGGACCTGGAGGACAAAGGGATCCTGGTGGTTGACATCAACACCTTCCTTGAGACCATGCAGAAGGTGGCTGCACCCTTCAGGAGAAGCTTCTGGTAAGGAGGAAGAGTGTGAAATTGAGCCTTTCTCCCCCAAAAAAAGTTTGGGAGCAGCTTTTTGGGTATCTACAGGTGGGTTCCAGGTGACCCCACTGCCAAGTGGTGTCTCCTAGGAGATGTTTGGTGCTCCACCTCTGAGATAGTTGTATGGGATGGATCATGCTCATCTCCAGAGCTTAGAATGATGGAATTATAGGGTCAGAAAGGACCTTCAAAGGTTATCTCATCCACCAAGGACATCTTGCATTAGATGAGGTTGCTCAGAGCTTCATCAAGATATGGGGAAGGCCACCAGAAGGTTTCCATGGAGCCTTCTCCAGGCTGAAGAACCCCAACTCTCTCAACCTGTCCTTGTAGTAGAGGTTCTCCAACCTCAACTCATCCTGTAACCCCCTCCACATATGAGGAGGCCACCAGAAGGTCTCCTTGGAGCCTTCTCCAGCCTCAACAGCCCCAACCTGTCCTCATAGGAGAGGTTCTCCAACCTCACATCATCCTCATGTCCTCCTCTGGACCTTCTCCAGCAGCTCCATGTGCTCCTTCTGCTGAGGACACCTGAGCTGGAAGCTGCTGGTCCATGTGGGGTCCCACCAGAGCAGAGGATAGGCAGAACCTCCTCTTCTCCACCTTCTGGCCACCCCACCTGTGATGTGGTTGGACCTCCCCAGCTTTCCTGTAACCCCCTTTAGATATGGGGAAGGCCACCAGAAGGTCTCCTTGGAGCCTTCTCTAGGTTGAGCAGCCTCAACCCTCTCAACTTGTCCTTGTAGTAGAGGTTCTCCAACCTCAAATCATCCTCTGGACCATCTCCAGCAGCTCCATGTCCTTTTTGTGCTGAAGCAGTAGCTCCATATGGGTTCCCACCACAGAAGAACCTTGGAGGAGAAGCTCCTCAAGCCTGGAGAAGACCCATAATAACCTTCTGTCCCATCTCTGCCTTGCAGGTGATGAAACCCACCATCATCCTGGTTCTTTAGGACATCCCAAGCTGCCACCACCCCACTGGATTGTCCCTGGTGTTGCCCACAGTGTGTGGGGGAAGGTTTTTGGGGTCTGTAAATAGGGATTTATTTAAAAATGGTTCCTACAACTCCCCCCCCTCAACCCCAAACCCAAAAGGGGGGGGGTTCACTCCATGTCACAAAAGGTTATTTTAACATGATTTTAAATTATTGGGACTTTTGGGGGGAATTTTGGGGTTTTTTTTTTTGGTGATACTGAGCAGCTAACATTGAAAATAGGAAAAATACTTTTAAAAAACAAACAAAAAAAAAGAGAGGTTTACTTGAAGGTTTGGACTTCTTGAGGTCCACGGTGATGTTTTTCTCCACGAGTCTTTGGCCACCAGCACATCCTCTCCTGGCAATGGTGGGGAAAAAAATCTTGTAAATAGGAAGAAAAAAAAAAAAAGGACAAGAAGAAATTAAAAATGAAAATTATTTATGGTGGGTGGGAGGAAGGAAAAAGCCACCATGAGAAGAGACTCTTTGCCTGGGGAGGAGGAGGAGGAGAAAATCTTCTCCCCTTCTGTTTTTTTATGAATAAATGGGTTTTTTTTTAATAAAAGGATGCAGGGTATTGTGTAGAGGATGAATTTGGAGGGTTTGTTTAATAAAATTCAAGGAAAAATGAAAAAAAAACATCTCCCAGGACATTGGCTCTTTGGAGAAGGGGTTTCTGCTCAACCACAACCATGAAAAGAAGACTTTGAGGTCATCAAGTGTTCTCTCTTGAGAAGAACCAACCCTAAATCATCTCTCTAAGGTTTGTGTCTCCATTTCCAGGGATGGTGCCTCCACCACCTCCTCTTCCAATGCTTGAGAACCCTTGTAGTGTCCAAATTCTTCCAAATTTTCATCCTAAACCTCTTCTGGTGCAACTTGAGGCCATCTCCTGTTGTCCCATGGCCTGTTCCTTGGGAGAAGAACTCAACCTCCACCTTCTACACCATCCTTTCAGATCATCAAGTCCAACCATCAACCCAACTCTGACCAGAACCAACCCTAAATCATCTCTCCAAGCTTCCTCCATGGATGGTGCCTCCACCACCACCCTAAAAAACCAAAATTTCTCCTAAAAACCATCCTAAACCTCTTCTGGTGGCACCTGAGACCATCTCCTCTTGTCCTATGGCCTGTTCCTTGGGAGAAGAGCTCAATCCCAACCTCTCCACCCCCTTTTTTCAGTGCATTGAGGAGACCAAGAAGGTTCCTCAGCCTCCAGAAGAGGACAACACCTTTCCCAGCTGGTGGATGGGTGAGAAATCACCTTTTTTTTTTAATTTCATTCCTTAATTTTGGTGCCCTCAGAAGAAGAGGAGAAGGAGGAGAACATCTTGCTTCTCATGATGGATGGTCTGGAGGATCTACTCCATCCTGGAGGATGAAATAGGTGACAGCAAAGAGAGAAAATGGAAATGTTTGGAGAACACACTTTGCTGTTAAGAGCAGGAAAAAAAGTTCTTCCAAGGTATTTTTTTTATTATTTTCTCCCCATTTTTCCTAGTTCTTGGCCAACAAAAGAGCTCTTTCTTCTCCCACTGACCCTACTGGGATGTCTTCAGGCCCTTTCTCCACCCTCTGACCCTACTGGGATGTCTTCATCCCTCCTTAAAATCCCTGAGGAGGAGGAGAACTTAATCCAAGAGATGAAATATCTTACAGAGCTTGTAGGAGAAAGAATTAATTGTTTCTTCTTCATGTGAGTGTAATTTCTGGACCTGGTCACTAGAGGGTGGCTTCGGGGAGCACAGAGTGCAGCAGCAGCTTCTCCATTGCCAAAAAAAAAGCTCCAAAAAGGGCTGAGAAGGTCAAAAAGCAGCTCCAAGCAGGGCTGAGGTCAAAAAGCAGCTGCAAGAAGGGCTGAGAAGGTCAAAAAGGAGCTCCAAGAAGGGCTGAGGTAAAAAAGGAGTTCCAAGAAGGGCTGAGGTCGAAAAGAAACTCCAAGAAGGGGTGGGAAGGTCAAAAAGCAGCTCCAAGAAGGGCTGGGAAGGTCAAAAACCAGCTCCAAGAAGGGCTGAGAAGGTCAAAAAGGAGCTCCTAGACGGGCTGAGAAGGTCAAAAAGCAGCTCCAAGAAGGGCTGAGGTCAAAAAGCAGCTCCAAGAATGGCTGAGGTCAAAAAGCAGCTCCAAAAAGGGCTGAGAAGGTCAAAAAGCAGCTCCAAGAAGGGCTGGGAAGGTCAAAAAACTCCACCAGATCAAACCTGAGCCTAATTTTTAGTAGGAAAGGGTTTGTTTTGAGGCTGGGGGGCAGAAATTCAAGGGATCATGGAAATAAAAATCATAATTTTGGTTAGAAGGGAACTTTCAGATCATCAAGTCAACCC